>JACSYO010001904.1:865000-917500 GCA_016806645.1 Ophiodon elongatus
AAACATAAACTTAATAAAGTGACATATTAACAGCTCTAAGCCTGGCTCAAAATCTCTGTCTGAGGAGACACAATCCATTGCGGGGCCGTTCAGCATGTCCAGTAAGCTCACGCCACACACACACAGAGAAATGTTTGGTAATCTACTACACATACGGGCATTTCTCGCGGACACATCTTAGCATGCTACATAGGTGCTAATTATTCATTAGCGCCAAACACAAAGTTCAGTCAATAATGATGAGTAGTATCATCAATTTAGCAGGTATTTGGTCATCAAGAAACATTTTGACCCGATACTCGCACTGGATGAAAAAGGAGGGGATCACCAAAGTCAGTAGGCTTCAGCCTCTGGGGACCATGAATATCTGTACAAAATGTCATGGCAACCCATCCAATAGTTGTTGGATGTTCCTGATATTTCAGTCTGGACCAGGGTGGTGGACCAGGGTGGTGGCCCAGGGTGGTGGCCCAACAGATATTTGCATATTGATGCTGCATTTTAATGCAGAATATGTAGGCAAAGGGTCACGATTTTAGCATCGGAAGTTCTGGTTTCTATTTGTAGTCCAAGTGGCATTGACCAATCACATTTGAGCAGGCTCTGGCTGCATGCAGAACATACTGGCGGAATTGACGACGATTTACCTTTTCATTATTATTAGATTATTATTGAATCTTTAAAATGGGCTGCACGGTGGTGTAGTGGCTAGCACTGTCACCTCACAGCAAGAGGGGTCTAGGTTCGTCTCCCGGTCTGGGCGGTCCTTCTGTGTGGAGTTTGCATGTTTTCCCCGTGGCAGCGTGGGTTCCCTCCGGGTTCTCCGGCTTCCTCCCACAGTCCAAAGACATGCCACTCAGGTTAATTGGACTCTAAATTCCCCGTAGGTGTGAACGTGGGCGTGAATGGTTGTCTGTCTCTATATGTCTGCCCTGCGATGAACTGGCGACCTGTCCAGGGTGAACCCTGCCTTCGCCCAATGTCAGCTGGGATCGGCTCCAGCGCCCCGCGACCCTAAAAAGGATAAGCGGTTTGGATAATGGAATGGATGAATCTTTAATATATACAGTGAAACATGAATCAATCGGGTCGTAATTCTCGACTCAATTCTTGCTGTCTTAAGTCGCTAATTGGACTAAACAATGACAGGTGCAGTTGCAATTTGCGCATCGAAAAAGTTAAGTAGAAAAACGCAGATTTTCTCTTTTATGAAAATGTATGATACATTGGGATGGAAACACTGGCTGTACCTTTTGGCTTTGTTGGGTCTACCGACCGTACAAGAGGTCATGACACACAAATACAACATTAAAATCGAATAAATGCACCTCACCAGCAAATGAGAAAATGCTTGAACACTTGAGACTTGAGGAATGAATCCACTTGGCTGGACAAAAACAACCCGTTTTTTCCAAAACAACAGGCCAATAGTGCCTGAAATTACCAGTATAAAAAAAATAAAAAGAACTGCCACGCAAGTGCTGCTCTGGATGCAGGCACCCTCCTCTTTGGCCTTCTCTGACTATGACATCCTAATGTTTCCACAACAAAACCTTGCCTGACTCAAACTCTCCTTTGGCGAAGATTTTTATTATGGAAATGAAAGAATATGTCTCCAGGCAGAAGAACTAACGCCAACCCGAGCCCTGCCTCGGTCTGGTATACTGCACACACTCGAAGGAGAACGACTGGTGGAGCTTTAACTAAAAACATATTTCTAAACTAAGAGACACAATTTTAACGATAACTACAGCCATTAACAGACGACAGCTGGCAGCGCTACACACAGCTTTTCATGGGGATGTGTCCACGTCAATCAAACAACCACAACTATGAATGGAAAAGGTTGATTTGAGAGCTCTGACAGCAATGTTTTCATTCATCAAAAAGTACAACATTTCGTGAGCCAAATAAAAAAGGAACACATTTGTGACCAATTCATAAAATGGGAAAAATGTTTGGCTGAGGCTGTTGTGTCTGTTTACTCGAGAGAAGAGGTAGGAGCCGCGCCACTGAATACTAAAAACCACGGAGTGGCAAAACAAAAAGACGGGGCGACCTGAAAAGTGTTGTGAGAATCCACAGAGGGTAAGACCGCCGCGCTGCTCTGCGCCAGTAGGACACGCACACACACACACACACACACACACACACACACACACACACACACACACACACACACACACACACACACACACACACACGAGAACCAATCTACTGACTGGTGGCTTTTAGCTGAGGACTTGCCATTATGCGTGCGGTGAATGACTGGATGGTTTCTGTGGTGTAACCTGAGTTACATCAACAAATAAGTAGACAGTGGTAAGCGTTTTAGCAAACTCCCTCCCCGGCCTCCCTACGGCAGCGTGCAGTAAATGCAGCCGACTGCTGACCCCTGCTGGTCTCTTGACATTATGACAAAACTGTCTGAGGGAGAAAAGGAGAAAAGGGGCCATCTTCATGACGAGATGCCAAAACTGCTCAATTTGGTGGAAAAGGAGTGACAGCTGCTTTAAAACTGCCAAACCATTCCCTCTTTACACCCTATATGCAAATGGAGCACAGTCCACAGCACTGTGAACCCTAGAACATTTAAGGAGCAACTTAGGACTGCTCTTACACAAAGTTATGTTCATCACAAGGAGCGACAAAACATTCTGTTCAAAATCAGAGCAACCGAGGCCTCGATATCCTGACTTTTAGTCCCCAGCATGGCTAATGCAACAATGGATTCTACATTACCCAGAATAAAACTCAGTAGTGTCTTTCATCAGTGCCAGCTTCGTTCATATCCCACACCCTCGTGTTGAAATGCAAACTTGCAGTTCAAAATATGTGAGATATTCCGAGACATTCCCCATGACATCATCATTTCTAACTTCCCAGAGCTCCTCCCAGAACCACAGAAGACGTTTCACAACCAGCTCCACAGGCTGGACAGTTCTATAGTGATGTAGCGTATCGCACTTCATGAGTAAAAGCAGTGGACTGTGCCATTAATATTGTACTAATCCCGGCTGACTCTTGGATCAAACATATCCCACTATTAATTACTACACTTATCTCTGCACCGGATCAGGCAAACTATAATATCACGGCCTCGACAGAATCTACGGTATGAACTAGAAACAACTTATTAAGACGTTCAAATTGCTTTTATCCAAGTCCCTTCTAAATAAAGAGCCACATCTGAAAGTCTGAAACCAAGGTTACCGATTTTGCTACGTTGCAAACATTTGATCCGGTTAGTTTTGGTTTTCACATTGCAATTATTCAAGCGCACTAAAGAACTATGATGACGTAGCTGCGTCCTGTCGTCTCTCTACGTAAAACTGATTGGTTTGTATGAGTCAAATGAGTTGGTCTTCTCCTCTCCCCTATGATACCGAGGCTCATTGTATTTTGTCGATGTGTTTTTCCTTTTACCGGCTCTGAGCATACTTCCTGTAATCGGTCCGGAACTCCAAACCGCCCCCAAAAAACATGTCTAAAAACGTTTCCACACGAAAGACCAACCAAACTGTGGTTCGGTTTGATCCGGACCGAGACCACCTATTTTCGTTGGGCCAAGGTTCGATGTCACGTCTGTAATCTAGTCCGGACCAAACGAGGTAGGTGTGAAAGAGCCCCGAGAGATGCAAAACACATCTATGGGAAAGGAACTGAAAAGCTCTACAGCAAAGAGCTGTGTGAATAAGATGAAGTCAGAGGGGTGGGAGCCTCTTTAGACTTTTATTAGTATGAATGTTGTCTCCTGAAAGTAATTAACATAAGAGTGCTGCAGGAAGGTGTGCTAGAACCAGAAATGAGTCATCAATTTTGCACTTCCGCATCTTTTGTCTCAAAGTCAATGGTTTTCTTTTTAATGGGTTTTTGGTTTGATGTATAAAAAAAAGAAAAAAAAAAAAAAAAAAAAAAAGGTCTGCAATTGACACGAGCTGAAGAGATTTTAACGTTTTGTTCTACGACATGAAATGCTTCAGTAGATACCCTCTGGGTTACGAACACGTGGCTAAATGAGATGACCACACGTCAAGTCCTGTGACCATATTGTAGTTTGAACTTTAGCTTTTCACTTCTGGCGATTGCAACTAAGCTTTTTTTTTCTGCAACGATCCAACATTTTTGGCAGAGGGTACCAGTGCGACGCTGACTTCCTTCCAAATATGACATCATCCCTGCAGCACTCTATTACCATACATTGCATTGATCTTCTTCCTAGTCACGCTGTCATCAGTGTGTGTCTCATACTATTGCTTTTATTTTTGTATTTCTTTGTTTTGTTTCATGTATTGACAGCAACGGGAAACGTCTCACAATGTGATACAATGCAATGTTGTGTACCAAAGTTAAAAGCAAGTTTAGATAGTTAGTCAGCTTTGGGGAAAGTCTCAAGGTCCTCTGTACTTTGATATCAGAATGCAACTTTAATACTAAAATGATTTAAAAGAGGCTACATCAGCTCCTTGTCTGATTTATGGGTAGACACGTAATACTTAGACCTACCAGTGACCACAACTACACACAAAACCCTCAGTATACCGAGGTGTGTGGAGCTGGAATGGATGAGGTCGTGCTGGAGAGCCCATTGGGCATCCAGGAAGATATCAAATAAATGCAAATGATCAACCATCTACGAGATATCAAGGGCGGAAAAAGAGGACGAAGTCTGCTTGACATCAATTTGAAGAGGCATGCGAGTCATACTTCTGTCTTTAGGAGCGTAATCTTTTCCCTGATTTCTCCCCCGCGCTGCGGGGGAATGGCTAGAGAGACCGGCAGCGAGGTTCAAAGCTTGGTCTACACTGTGGTGTATTTTCACGCAGCCGGCTCCCACCAAAATGTTAAAACCAGTGACGCGAACACATGGAGAGCGAATGCTCTATCATCACACGTGGGATGAAACATTCCATTAATGTGGTGACGTAACTGAGGAGGAAAAGCTTCTTTTACCTGAATCGTGCCAAAGTCCACGTTTTCGTAGTGGAAGTGAGCGCACTCTGCCAGCTTCGGGAAGTGGCCCTTGGTGAAGCAAAGTCTGCAAACATGACACATACACACACAGTTTGATTGGCCACTTCGTCCTGTGCTCATGATAACACCTTAGTGCTAAGTGTGTGTATGACTGGTATTAGAAGGAGGGTGCAGTGCAAACGAAGAGGAGGAGGAGGAAGACACAGAAATAGACTCGGGGAAGGGAAACGGAGGCGATAAACAGCCAGTTGAGAGCGATGCATAGAGATGAAGGGAGGGATGAGGAGACGTGAAAGAGGCAGAGGAGACAGGCGGAGGGGTGTGTGTGTGTGTGTGTGTGTGTGTGTGTGTGTGTGTGTGTTTACTTCTTGACATTCTTGACCTTCATGCTGGCCGTGCTGCTGCTGCACGAGCGCATGAGGGGATCCGTCCTCAGCTCGGGGATCTCGGCACTCCTTGCCTAGAACGCACAAACACAGGACCGTCAGCGAATGCCGCTGGAGTGTACAAACATGACATATCTCTGCCGCTTCTTGTGTTGATGGAGAGAAAAACTCCGTAGGCACATTCAAATAGCCGACAGAATTTAAACTTGAAGTCGTGAATTTCCGAACACGTGAGACGGTGAAGTGGTACAGTGCAGTTCGCCGGATTAAAAACCAACAACAACCTCGTTCAGAACAAGACCAGCAAGTACACAAATGAGATTCATAACAAGGAAGTGTACAAATGTAATAATCGAGAGGCTGAGTGAAGCGCCAGGTTGCTCGGGTCAAGTGGTAAATTGTCACAGCTGTTTGACTTGTAAATGATCAGGAGAGTTCTGTAGCAAAGCTATAGTGCATCCCACTATTATAATAAATGATGTTCAAAGCTGTGATGTTTGATGAGCTGACCCATTACCTGCTAGTGAAAGTTAAATATTGATTATTTAAAGACACAAGGAGATGAAAAATGAAAAGTTCTAACCCTGTATACCCGTGTCAATTGTTCACCCGTATTTTGATATTTGATCCCGTTCTCTTCCTCTAAAATGTTTCTGATGACTGTGGTTTGGTGCAGAGAGCGGGTCGTACCTTCCTTGTGGATTATTTTGTGACATGAATGCTGTACTTCTACCGTTTACCTCATGACCCCTTGCCTGAAAAAAAAACTAATTAACTGCCAGTGTGACAACTTCCTGGAGTCGTCAAACCGTTCCTCATGATATTAGAACCCTATGTGCAGTGTTTGTGTCCCCAACTGGACTTCCTGGACCTCCAACGCCAGACCGGTGACGGAGGTGTGGGTACAACTCCGTAGAGGACTTGTGGTCGATCAAATCTGAAGGAAGGAAAAAACAGCTCATAATTATGCCTCCACCCGCATATTCACTGGAATAATTCACTCCAATCTCTGAACCCATTGGATATTGGTCTGAAGACGAATTAGCTTCTGGGGGTAACGGACAATATTTCTGGGGACGCGGTGTAGCTGGTAGGTATCCGGGCCAAGACTTCGGCTGGATTCGAATAGTCAAAAAATTACCTCCTATTCCTAACCACTTTTCCTTGACCTCCGTGGAAAACGTCACGTGGTCAAGGAAAGATGGTTAGGAGAATTCATGAGGAGTTAGGAAAAGACAACCGCGGTGTTTAGAGGATCCGACTCCACTTTCACTAAGCTACGTAGCTATGATGCGACGGCAGGCGCATGTTAGTGATCTCAGTCTGCAGCGGTGAAACTACAATGTTCAGAAGACGGACTACAAAGAAGCGCATCTTAGATTCCTTCGTCCGTGTGTTGTTACAGTGTTGCGTCACAACAACATAAACAACCTGGTTCATAGTATTACTTTATTAACAAGGTTGGAATATAAGTGAAAGAATGAATATAAAAGTGAAACCAAGGGATTGTCACGGAGAGTACAAAGCTACTAAACTGTCTAATTGTTCAGTTTCAAACATGCTGAATTAAATACTTCTCCCACTAACAATATCTCATATCCCTCTTTGTTGTTATGGTTTATATGCAGATTATAATCTGATCATAACAATATGCAGACAATAGTTTATGAAACTCAGTGTGACCTAGAAGTGTTGACTTGATAGTGTTTTAAAATGGTAATGTTGATTGAAAAGATGATAATTAAAAACATGACTCAGACTGCAGAGCTCGTCCAGTTTAACCTTTTATCAAAGCTTCTGTAACTGAAGTCAGATAAAAGAATGAGGGCTGAGGCTGCAGTAAACACCAGAGAGAGCAGATCAAATACGGCACTTTGATCAGTTTACAGCAGTTTATTGCAACAGCAATGCAACGCTCGTAGTTTTCCAGCAGGTTTAACAGATTATTGAAAGTTAATTTCTGAGTTATGACACAGTTATTTATATGATCTGCGTTTGTCTTCATGATCGTTTGTTCTCGTGAACGGCCGAATGGTGCGTCACTTTAAATATTGCCGCCGCAAGGAATTGTGGGTCAGAATTATCTCCTTTCCTTTCGTAAAGGAAGGTCCAGTGGTTCCTATGCTAAAGGAGCTAAGTTAGGAACCTTCCTGAGCAAAAAGAACTATTCGACCACAGCCCTTCTCTTCCGTGTGCAGGTCGTTGTTTGCGATCCGATGAGCAACTTGGGACGCAAGGATGGAGTTGAGATACGACACAAGTAGCCAGTTTACACTCAGTTAACGGTTCATTTCTTAGCTAATAAACATCTAAATCATCGTCGGTATCTGGTGGGTTCCCAGATTGCATTTCTGAATTCCGCCCCTTTGGCCCCCACGCGGACCGTTTACCTGCATGCAACCAAAGCCCGCTCAAACAAGCTCGCTCAACACTAGTCGGGCTACAAACCTGCTCGGATGTTTCGGTGTTTGACCACAACATTCACTGCACACAGGGGCTCACGGACAGTCAGCCGCTCTCCTTTGGTAATGCATTCCTTCACAAAGCACACACGCACATTTTTTTCATCATTAAGCTTAAATTAGCGTAAAAATCAAATGCAACTGTGGACAACAAAACATTAACCTGGGGAACCTATTTTGGAGCCGGCAGATTTGATCAGTGGGTAAAGTCATTGTGGGATTTTTCATTTCAGTATTCTGACAGCGGGTTGTTGGAGGACACCTGGGAGAGAAAACAAGTTCAGGTAAGGTGGTAAGGAAAAGACTGATTTACAAAACAGATCTATGGGAGCGTAGCTGAAAGTAAAAGCAGAATGGACCTGTGAGACAAATGCACCAGAGAAGGCCGAGTGAGGTCAGCGTGCACATGATCAAGTCGAAAAGGATAATGCAAAAAGAAAACAGGACGGAGCAGAGCGCTGAAAGTTTCCTGGACTCGGCTCGCGACTCCGTGGCCAAGACGGTCAGTGACAGTAAAGGTGGTATGGAGATGAGGTCGTGGTCTATTCGACACGGCCCTGGGAGGGCAGCCGTTTAGACACAAGGCACTCACTTTAATTACACATACATAGTAGTAGTATCATAGTCAACGACTAGTTGACCGATTCGTCCATGGACAGAAAAACAACTGGTTTGATGCTTGATTCATCGTTTATGAGAAACACTCAAGCAAAAGATGGAAAACATTCTCTGGTTCAAGATCCTCATTTGAGTGGATTATCTGCCTCATTCCGTTTCAGGTTTAGGGCCGACCTCCACAGAAGACATTTGTAGTCGACTAACGCTCCTATGACGTTGTCGACTGATCGATTAGTTGATTTAATGCAGTCTCTCAACAAAGAATCACACAAAAGCACCACTTTCAAATCATGTGTTTACCAGAGATGTGCTCTCATAGGTTTCTTGGAAATAAGTCATTCAGCATAACAAAAAGCAAACTAATCGAAAAGGGGGCAGCCCTATTTATGTTAGGATATACTCAATATCTTGACCCGGCAAAGCAAGGCACTTGACAACATCCCCATGGACTCCGGTAAACGGTGTTGCCGGGTCGGGCAACTTGCCGAATAATATCGGGTATCGGCGATTGGCCGAGTGCATCGGCGACTGGTTATTACGAGGCAAATTTTTGTCGTTGGATTTTGCTATTGTAGCTTACCAAGAACGATTGAGAGCCGCCGCTCAGCGGGCAGCTGGCATAGCGCTCAAACAAAGTTTGTGTAGAGCCGGAGTACTTTCCCCTCTCACTCGGTGAATTAAGGATTTAGAGATGCTGATTGTTGGAACAGTGGAAATTATATAATTTTGTTTCTGTCAAGTTTGAATAAGTTAACGAGGCAATTAAGCCCGTTTTAGTTTGTTGAAAGAGAGAAGCTAAGAGAGCTGGTTGAACACAGCGAACTCACCGCTCCAACACATCTCCCAGCATTTTTCACAAATTTCTGACATTTTAATCTAATAATAAAAGAAATGTAATTGGCACATTCAGATTAGATGACAATAACAGCTCTAATATATAAAGGCTTTACAAGCTCAAACTGCCAGAGCGTCACAACTATATCAAGTATTCAGCTTGAACTACTTTCTACCGGTAAAATGTTTCTGCGTGCGTGCGTGTGTGCATATTCCTCGACTGTGTGATGTTTTAAAATCGACATGAAAGCATTGAACTTGTTCCCGCCTCTTCCTAAAAGAGTCGGCTGTTCCCTTTCTCATTGTGTCGCAGGGATCCGGGTGTGTTTTGTCCCTTTAATGCGCTGCTCTGCAGTCCACACAGAACGGATCTATCCCGCACAGTGCAATAGGGCGTCGGTGTGACAGCTTACACTAAGTTGCTCGGCGCTTCTCATCACCTCCTTCCAACCACGGGAGGCATGCATAATGCAGGCCGCTCCGGCACAGAGTCCCTCTCGTATCAAATATTGAACAAAGAATAGCAGACTTGTGGTATCAAAATCCCCGCCTCCTGTGATCAATTCTCTCTCTCTCTCTCTCTCTCTCTCTCTCTCTCTCTCTCTCTCTCTCTCTCTCTCTCTCTCTCTCTCTCTCTCTCTCTCTCTCTCTCTCTCTCTCTCTCTCTCTCTCTCTCTCTCTCTCTCTCTCTCTCTCTCTCTCTCTCTCTCTCTCTCTCTCTCTCTCTCTCTCTCTCTCTCTCTCAGCACTTCATGATCGGGCTCCAACCACGCGCCGACCACGGGTGGCTCGGCATGTTACCATGGAGACGGCCTCATTTTTCAACGTGCTGTTGATACTGAAGAAGCGAGACCCGAACCAAAGATGGGAGGGAAGGAAATAATGAATGCCGCTGTCTGGTGAATGGAATGCAGCCTTCGGAGAGAGACGCGGCTGAAATAAACGGATGACACGGGAGCACGCGGGAGCAGAGGAACGAGAAATCTGTACAAGGATTTCAAAGGAGTGGGGAAGCTATAGGGCCGGCATTAATCACCAATATCTGACAGTGGAGGAGACACAGTGTGGATAGGAGAGAGATACACAACTAATCAATCCACCGGGTTGAAAGGGAACGCTGATAAGAACGTGACAGGCAGCAAACAGGCCGATGAGGGCGGTGCGGCGTTATCACCGGATCTCGGCGCCCGGAGCCCCTTTCTCACTCACACACACACACACACACACACACACACACACACACACACACACACACCGTGCACTGCAACCCTGAGCCCATCCAGACATCACACGGAGCAGGCAGTCGTGCCGGACATTAAACAGACTTTCCCCCCGCCAGCTCCCTGGTACAAAGTCTGTGTAACGGTCGATTGAGTTGTGTTGATTTGATGATGTTTCTGTCTCGCGGCTGGTGCAAAGACCCAAAGGATGCAAACGCTGCGGGGGAGAAGAAGACGGGTCCACTCACACAAAGACTAGAGATGCACCCATCGATGGGCTATCAGTCGCAGATTTACGTTTTTTTCAGGTCACATTTACACACGTGTGCCGCCGCCTGATAGTTTTTTTTACATTTTGTCACAACTACAAGTCCAAAATCCGCCGTGTTCAAATGTAAAATAAAATAGTTTTTGGCGAGAAACCTGAATAAACACAGATGAAGATGTTTTCAAAACAATCTAAAAAAAAAGATATTAAAGAGGGAATTATCTGTTTATCTTCCCAACACTAGCTCGAAGCAGTTAATAATACAGAATTAAAACTAGTGATGCCAAGATTTTCTTTAATAAAATCACATATTTGTTTCCAAATCATTTGAATTATGTGTTTATATACAAATAACCACGACAGATGAGAATTGTTGACAGTTTACTCTGACTTCGTTACGGTTAACAAAAATGTCTAACCGGAGAGACGATGAGATTTGGGAACTTCTCGAGGTAATGTCTTTGTTAAAGGAGCCCAGTCTCCTTCTGTTGGCTACGGAGGAGTTGTTCCATCTGGATTGACCTGGTTGATGCGCTTGTCAAGCCTCCATCACCTTGCGTTAACTTTGATCAGAGTTGCATCAGGTACATAATCCACAGACAGGTTGTGATGTATTAGAGTCCGTTTTATTCTGTTGGGCCGTGGTACAACATGAACCCGGTCCCTTGGTGCCAACTATTAACACACGGTTGGTAGAAGCACAACAAACTGGTACCGCGAAAGCGCTCAAAACCCTTTGCCCTACCGGGGTCCCACACCTGACACCGATAGTGATCTAATTGACTATATGCCTGAGCCCAGGACATCAGAACAGCGCCACCCAGTGTACATACAGAATAACACATGTATTTTCACCACCATATTTGGCTCTTACAGTCTTGTTGTGTCCTACATGGGTTTAAGGGCAACTCCAGACAATGTTGGGACCCAATTCTCTGGACATTGTCCCAAGTTCATGCGAGTGAGCTTGTCGTTGACCCGAGATGAGAGCAGGACACTGAGGAACATAATTGGCTAAAAAACAGTTTCTGATTGCGATGTATGTAGTGTATGTATTCAAAACAGCGACAGTCTCACGTGTGCAATGTTTGTATACATGCAAAAGAGAGACTCTGTGTGTGTGTGTGTGTGTGTGTGTGTGTGTGTGTGTGTGTGTGTGTGTCTCACCATGGCACTGATGGTCTCCTCCCAGTCGGGTCTCTCTCTAGGGTGGATGTTAGCCAGTTCAGGCACGATGTCGTCGTCCTCCAGGTGACGTCCAGGCCTTAGGCCCCTACAGCCGAAACACACACATGAATCTGCTGAGTATTGCACCGATTAGTCCGTTAAACGTTTTAGTCCAGAACGTGTCAGAAATGGGGGAAAGTGAACGGACCAATTTTCACGGACCCCATAGTGACGTCTTGAAATTGCTTGTTTTGTCCAAACCTCACTTGATTCATACAGAATGACTTAATTATCAACTATCAAAAAAGTAAAAGATTTATTTTCTTTCAATCGACTTATTTAAAGAATTGTTCAGCTCCAGCTTGTTCAGTTGGATATGTGTTTGTTTTTTTCAGCCTGTGAAATGGAGCCGCTATGATTCGTCAATAGACAGGAAATGAACCTGCATTTTCTTTCAAGCTTCCTTATTTCCAACTTCTCAAACGAGAGGAGGTGCTGCTTTTCTCTGAATTATTGTCGTGAATAGAATATCTTAGGAATTCAGACTGCAGGTCAGATGAAATCTGGACCTTATTGTTGGGCTTCGGGAAGCTGTGAAAGGGTATTTGTCACCATTGTTTGGACACTTTTTAGACAAAATAAAGAATCGATTACTAATAATGCCAATGGTCAGTTGCAGCCTGAGTGGGCCCGCCTTTCTGCCCGATGAGGGCGGGTCTAACCACCTTTTTGTAGTTTAACACAAGAGTTTCTGCGAGGGGGACAGCGTGGTGTGTCCGGAGGAACGTAATGTGGTCAGCATGCAGAGACCCAACAAAATAAATGAAACCGGACAGAACATTTATAGATCTGATGAAGGCCTAATTTAATTAGCGTTTGCCTTCACAGGACAACCTGGAGTGGATGAGACGTCTCTCTGAGTAGACTTCTCATCCACTTCAAAGACCCCACTGTTTCCAGAGAGGCTGAGAGGAGCAGAGAACGGGGATGGAAATGAAACAGATTTGCATAGCAGCAGTTTCACAAATTTGACTTGTGACACACACACACACACACACACACACACACACACACACACACACACACACACACACACACACACACACACACACACACACACACACACACACACACACACACACACACACACACACACACACACACAATGTCGAGGATAATTTTGAAGTATCATCCTGAATGCAGTCGTGACACTACATCTGCACGAGTCCAATAAAGTTGAGTAGACAAACGGGGGTCTAGCGAACTCTGAAACAACGTCTCTGCATTGACATGATTGGGCTTAAGGGCCGGGGGCTCCCGAGTCTAGATGCGGGGAAGTAAAGTTTAGTAATAAGCAAATCTCTGTACTCCCTCTCACTCTACTGCTCACCGATCTTACTTCATCATTTAGTCATATTATGACACTTTTCTCAGCGCAACAATTTAGTGTAATACTGTGTACCCAGTCGGGGAAGGGACCATCAAAACCACGAGTCGACACTGTGCGTCCTCGGAGACTAATCTATGGTTCTGTGCCTGTCCAAAATGAGCTTGTGATTGACAGGTCATCAGCCCTACCAGAGCCGTACGCGGCGTCTCTACGTCACTCCTCCGCCGTTCAAATATGGTGACTTCTGTTAACTGGTTACAAAAAAGCCAAGATGGCGCCGGCCAAAGCAAAGAACTTGAGGCAAACCAACGGGTGCCGTCCCGACGACTGCGTCCACTTATCTACAGTCCATCCCTCCTACATTAGTTCATTGTTCAGTGGTATTGGGTGAAAAAAAGATGATATATCTCACACGATTGATTGATGAGTCGACTACTATTTGGGAGTATGATTACTAGAATGCAGCTGTCGTAATTGCCCTAATGCCCAGACCTTTTAGCAACAGTACTTACAGATACAAAAAAGCTTTTACCAACTTTACCTTTTCTTACAGTTTATATTTCCAACATTTTCAATTCAGAAAGTGAACAAAATGTTTGTAAAGCGGTTCTAAAAAAGTTAAAAGAAATAAGTGCAAGAGGACCATGGGGGGGTTGTGATAAAAACACCATTGTTGTTATAATTAAAGATCGCAAAGGACAGACACGAAGCTTTTGCCAAATGAACCCTCAATTAAAGGATAACAGTAAACGCAATAATAAACTCAAAGCCCATTAAAAGGTAACAGACTGCTCACAAATGCCATGCCATCATTCTTATTATTATAGTCCAGCCCACTGCACCAAATCCTGAACAAGGTACTGAACACACACACACACACACACACACACACACACACACACACACACACACACACACACACACACACACACACACACACACACACACACACACACACACACACACACACACTCTATATATACAGCCTGACTCCCAATGGACCTTGTTAAAGCCAGTGAGGCTGAAAAGGATCACTGAGATTCTTTAGAAATGGAGCAGACAGTCACAGCTTTGGGACACGAAAGGTCATTAACATAACCTTGATTAGAAATGACTCGACAGAAGTCAGGGAGAAAATAAGTGAAAGAAAAGAAAGTGCTACAACAGGAATTTACTGGGAGATAAACATTCATAAATATTCTAATATTATGTTCACTCTTTAGGTGAATACTCTAATCAAAATCTTATCAAGTATCAAACACATAAAACTTAACCCACATTCACCATCATCTACAGTTTTCATTATCATGATTCAAACTGAATCCACATCTTTGCAGCATGTATTCTACTACTTTTATTGCAGGCCTACCGCACTGCATTCTTTGAAAAACAAAAAAGGTGTTGCATTCATCAACTATACTCACTCAATATTTAATGAATATTTAGCATTTAGACTCAACGAAAGGGATTTATTATAGCTTCATAAAGTGGTTATTGGGCTTCGAATGATATCTGTGGGGACATGTCTGCCACTTTGCTCTGAGCAAAGCATCAATTTCCTTTTTCTTTGTCCAATCCCAGACGATAAGGATTAGCAGTTACCAGTGGAGGCACTAGGAGAATGGTAATGATGGGTAAAAGGTGCTCAACACCAAATTCAGAGCATATCAAGTGTCTCCAAATGGCTCTCAACATGGCGATTGCTGAGTCAATGGCTAACAGCTAAGGGTGCTAACAGTGCCAACAGTGCAAATAACAGCAACAGTGCAGACAGAGTTTACCTGAGGGGAAACCGGGGGGCCGGTGATACACGTCCGCAACAAAGCCGATCATCGAGACGACATTATCGGCTGTAACCGCCGCATTAGTGCAGTACAGAGCGGAGACCATGTGCCATATTGGCTAACAAATCTGATATTTGCAAATTACACAGCCAGGGTATTATAGTCATTAATGTATCCTTTTAAAAAATCTTAAAGTTAAAAGTTCTCCATATGATATTCAGAGCATTAATATAGCAGCAAACAACTATTATCCATGTAAAGACCCTCCGTTTCCCCCTCAGGTTAGCTCTGTCAGTACTTTTGCCTCAGGTTTACACTGTTAGCGCTGTTAGCCCCGTTAGCTGTGAGCCACCAGCTCAGATGCCGCCCTTGTGGAGAGCCGTTGAGAGGCAAATAAAATGCCCTCATCTTGTATTTAAATACAGACTGACTTACAAATGGAATTTAATGAATGAGGTTCATAAACTGGGTATTTGACCAAAACTGTAAAAACGTGTAGTTTGCCTCCATGACATGAAACCAGTGTGTCCTTGATTCCCTTGTAACCCGAGGTCTGTTTCCATCCACCAATTTTATGTGCATTTTCAATTTGCCCTGAAGAAATTTGAAATTGCACAAAAAAAGGTTTAATGCTTCACTGAGGCGGAAAAGTATCGATAACAACAAAATAGTAACAGACTTAGCAGATTTAAGAAAATAAAATTATGGTGTTCAGCAATGTAGAATCACCATCTTGTGCTAAGTGATGAGAAATATCTTGTGATAAGGCTGCTGACTGACATCCCACAGCCACAATGACCCCAATGACCCCAACGACATGCTTTAAGCACCGCTAACCAGGGAAGGCTTGAGAAGTAATGAGACGGTGTGAGGCACTTTCAGACGCCAGAGATAAAGGCCAAGCTTCAACGGTGCATTGCACTCGCCAAGTAGCACCTTCTCTTTTCAGAAGTGCGGCGCATTCCCTGCATTCTTCGGTGAGGAGGCATGCGAGGAGAAAGGAACTGCTCCTTCCAGCACCTGCTCCCAACACTCTTCATAACCCGGCGGACAGAAGTCCTGCTTTAACTTTGTGTTCAGCAGCACTCTGTCCTGCTTTCCGCCTTACCCTCTCCTCGTCTACGACCTACATAAGAGGACGACGACTTCCTCAGCTCCTAGCCTGCCGAGTCAAATGCTTCTCTCTCCAGCTCTGGAAGAAACAACGTTTCAATATTGACAATGTTCCAATCGTTTCCAACCTCTCAGCTGTGAATAAAAGCAAAAGCAGCTTGATTTGCTCACAAAATGAAAGCCATGAAACTCTGCATTTATCCTCAGCCACCACTTTCTCGTGTCTCTGCTATTAGGCCGCCTCGCCACTAAATGCCTGACTCAGCATACGCTCACAACCTTGAACGGAAATCATGTGGGTTTTATGTACTGATGTTTCATCACCGTTGCCGAAGCCGGTTAAGCACAAGATGTTTCACTCACGTAGACCGACAGATTTGAGGGTGGGCGAGACACATGCTAGAAAGTTGCCATACCACCGTCACATGACATTCTGTTGCGAGATGCTTCGGGGCACAGTCACCGGTAGCAACTTGATCACTCGCAAAAAGGAAAAGGCTGTTTGTCCATGCTTCCAGTCTTTATGCTGGCTGCAGCTTCATATGTCGTGTGGGAGTGGTATTGATCTTCACGTCTAACTCTGAGCAAGA
Source organism: Ophiodon elongatus (assembly GCA_016806645.1). Taxonomy (NCBI): domain Eukaryota; kingdom Metazoa; phylum Chordata; class Actinopteri; order Perciformes; family Hexagrammidae; genus Ophiodon; species Ophiodon elongatus. Next base: position 881,807 of record JACSYO010001904.1, read on the forward strand.
AAGCTCACTCACACACACACACACACACACACACACACACACACACACACACACACACACACACACACACACACACACACACACACACACACACACACACACACACACACACACACACACACACACACACGTTACGGTAGCAGCAGGCTAGGAAGGTAGTCCAGACGTCCCCCTAACAAGCAACATTTTCGAGCTCCTCCCTGGAGATCGCGAGGCGTTCCCTAACAGTTGGACAAGAGCTTTCAGGCGCTCATGAGGAATCCTGATCATATGCCGGATGTTATAGCTCACCCGTCTCTAGAGGCCCCGACGCACCGCCTTCTGCCAGACTCGGGCTGCCAGTGAGCGTCTGTGGCCTTGGTTTTCGTGGTGTGTCCCGCACCGTTGGCGCCCGTCTGCCCTTGTTGGTGGATTTTTGGCCAATTCAGCGTGATGAATTGGCAGCGGAGACGTCGGTGAGAGCAATCACTGTGATAAGCTGTTCAGCTTCAGCGAATCAGCGCAACAGAAAATAACGTGAGAGCCAGGAAAGCCAGCAAACGGTAACGACGCACACAGAAGGCTGCTCTCATGTTCTACTCATCTGATCATTCAAATACATAAAAGGCTTGGTGGATATGGCGAGATTACGTGTCCACAATAACAGAACAATACTCAACTGTGCAACGGCTGTCATGAATTTGGCGCTATATTCAGTATGTCTGCTTCAATTCCTTGTATGTATACGCATACATGGCCAACAAAGCTGATTCTGACTCACCACATTGTTGTAGCTTTTCAAAAAAAAAGTAACCTGCTTGCATACATATGATTTTGTTTTATTGTGGTCATATAAATGGAATTTCTCGTTTGAATAAAGAATGCAATTCACGTCACTTTCGACGAACCGCCTGTTCACTTCGCGCTCGATTTCAGCCTCCCTCGTGAGCAAGACACCAAAATACTTGAACTCAGAGGGAGTAATCCACCGTTTTCATGCTGAGGACCGTGGCGTCAGACATGGAGATGCTGACGATCATTCCCACGGCTTCACACTCGACCGCAAAACCACCCCAGAGCGTGCCGGAGGTCACAGTCCGGTGAAGGCATCAGAACCACATCTGCAAAAGAGCAGTCCCCCCTTACCCCCCCGACTGCACCTTGAGATCTTATCCAGTAAGATCAGTTCCTGTTGGAGCCCAACACTCTGCGGCTTTGTGCTGACGATATGGACACAGCTCTCACTCCGGTGGGGACCGGATGGCTCGTGGCAACGGGCTCAGGTACCCCATACTTCTGCAGTACCCTCCACAGGTGACCCCAGGGGACACGGTCATTAGCCTTCTCCAAGTCCATGAAGCACATGTAGACTGGACGGGCAAACTCCCATGACCCCCTACCCTTGCCAGAGACATACCTTTTACTGGTTGGCAACTGAGCTTCCTAAGTCCTTTCAATCCCTAGCCAGGTTGATAATGCATTTGTAAGATGTGTGTGCGTTACTGGTGACAGAACATTGATCTGACAGCCGCAGACAACGAATGAGTCCAGAATGGCAGCTGAAAGCGAATAAGATCATAGACAGTCATGTTAGAACGCTTTTACTTGGAACTGACAGTTGACAGTTGAAACCTAACAAACAGCACAAATCTATTTGGGATGCAAGAAATGAATAAAACCAGCCAAACCCAGGCAACAAGTGCTGCCACTTTGGGAGGTTGTGATCAATGTTTATGAGAGCAACTCTAAAGAGCAGGGCATGTTTTTTGTACTGGACTGAACACAGCCACTTTTAGAACTGACAATAACTCTCTCCAGAGAATATAATGGTACTGGTCTGATGAGAGAAATATCCAATGTGCTTCATGTTCTGCTCTACAATAATTAAATACTGTTTTGGTTTAGTTCAGATTGTGTTTTGTAGTCAATAACTTATCCACAAGGAATACACTACTGAATCTCTCTTTATCTCACACTTGAAAATTATTAAAATGTTCAAGTTTTATTCATTTAAAACAAATCATCTGTCAGGAATCAGTTAAGCAAAGTCTGTTATATAAAGCGGTAATTCTTTTTAACATGTCTGTCACATGTCTGTTGACCCCATTTCTTTTTGGGTTTTTTTTGGTATAGTTTATTCATTGTTGGTTTTGACCGTTTGACTTGCATTGACATAAGTAATCAGTAAATCGGTGGTCACACAGATGTTCACCTGCTTGCTAATTCAACAATGGTCAGTGTGAATCTTAAAAACTGACAAGCTTTTTGATGTTTGACTTGCCCGAACTTATCATGGAAATGTAGGCCTCAAATAAAATCAACTGAGATTTGGACCGCTGGAAAAATCCTTTATTCCCCCCAAAAGAAATACAAAAACTAAAACACAGTTGGTTGCCTTTTATCTTGCTCTGGGAGTTATCCTATTACATGAACACAAACAAACCTAGGCCAAGATATCCAATATCATAAGAATGACCAGTAAAACTTATTTTAGGGTACATTTTGCTGAAACGTAACAGAGCTTCTTCTTCCGCCTCTGGCGGAAATTGTGGTAGCAGATTTGTCCAGGGTGATATTCAAGCTAGGTCTCATGGTTTCAAGACATTGGATCAGTGATGGACTGGTTTAGTTAACCTACAGAGCAGCAGGGAAGGGGAAGTAAGTCACGCTCAGGGTTCAATTTAAACTTAAATAGTTCAGTAAATAGTTTTAAAAAGTAAAATTTAAGACTTTTAAAGTCATTTTAAAAGTACATAGAATGTAATTAAGACCCATTTAATGACCATACCAGCCAGAGTGTGAAATTATGATGGAAAACCAGTAGGAAATATATATTAATGATATGTTACTGGTATTTATTATAACACTTTGTTTGTACTTCCTCGCAGTAAAACAATAATTTAAAGTTTAATTAAAAAAGCTGCCATTTTAATTAAACTTGCATAATTAAGTGCCTTAACAAGTTGTGTGGGTCAACCATTGATTTCTTCAGCTATAATGACAGCCGTCAGCAGTACAGTTGCTGTAGCTTGCCTAATAAAAGCTACGTTTGTGAGATAGTGAAACTACATAAAGGAAACCCTGGCTGTTATTTGCGTGTCAGAAAGGCCACATTTTCGATTTAAAAAAAAATAATGAAGGAGTTGACTGCGTTTCTGCTGGTCATCTGTTTTTTACATAAACAATCTCAGCAATCGCCTCACGTCCGTGGCTGACAGCTGGCTCTGCAGTTGTCAAGTGTAAGAAATGAATAGAGTCGCCCAGTTAAAGCACATGACACCATTGTTCTTATCTCATCAAATAAAACCTGATACTGAACTGAGGATCCAGGGCTATGAAGCAGTCTGTCAGCCTGGGAAGCTAGCGTTAGCTTATGCAGCTACAGAGCCACTTTTTGAATATTATCGAAGAATGTAAATTATGAAATGGGTCAAATCAAGCAATCTGATCGGTTCATACCTAGATATAATGACCCACATACCACGGCTATGACGTCTACTTTATTTGCACCTTCATTATCACACTGCGGTCGATGAAAAAAAGATTACACTGGTTGCTTGGCGACAGGGTCACGGGGGCTTCACTTCAGCCAATATGGAACAGGCCACAGATAAGCTGCTAAAACCCGCTACAAAACAGAAACATTGAAGGTTAACTTGTATTGAGGAGTGGATTAAGCTGTACCAATCCACAGGAAAATATCCACCTGCTAACCGACATGAAGCGCCTCGCTAAGAGGAGGTTCCACAATGTTGACAAGAATATGCAAACAAGCAGGAACGCAGCAGAAATACACGGACCACACGACCTGAAGGGTCTCGACACCGGAGAGAGATTACGGCCCTAAATGGCCACAAGTGTGAAACCAATCGGCAACCAGGCGGCAACTTCCGGTTCTGCGGAGTGAAGGCGATGTGGAAGCATTTCAAAACTTGCATTAGTATGGCAGTCTATGAGAAAATGACTCTACTTCTCTCTTGATTTATTCCCTCAGTAAACATTGTAAACATGAGTTTATGGTCTCAATCTCTAGTTTCAAGTCTTCTTCAATACAGCATGATGTTCATTTAGTAAATTATGGTCCATTTAGAGTCAAACAGACCATAAAGCAGGGTATGCTTTAGGGCGGGGCTACAAGGTGATTGACAGGTCGCTGCCGCTACTGGAGACCTATACGGTGTCACTATGTCACTCCTCCGCATTCAACATATGGTACCTTCCGTTTACCGGTTGCAAAAAAAAAAAAAAAAAAAACACATGGCGACGTATGGCTTGGCCATAATCCAAGTTGGCGACGGCAAAATCGGCGAACTCGAGGCTTCAAAGCGGCAGTCCCCAAACCAATGGGTGACGTCACGACGACTACGTCCACTTCTTACAGTCTATGTCGGCAGACGAAACTCAGGGAACGGAGAAAGTGGGGCAACACCTCGCCAAACCAAACTAGGCTTGGGGGGTATTACATTATTATTACGGCATTCTAGGGTATTTTGAAATCCTGACGGTATGCTTTTAAAATACCATCATAAATACAGACGTTCCAATTTCTAAAATGCTGTATTGATCCGATGTATTGTCGAGCACAGCCAGCGGTCGGTTTCTATGGCGCAACAGGTAGCGGAGCTCAGAAAGATGGGGACCGTTTTAGATTTAGTCTTCAACTGCCAGTCTGCCACCACGACCCGCATGTCATCTCAATTCGGTACGGTAGGTACCGCGAGTGTGCGTTTACATGACGAGTAATATCTTAATCAATCTAAACTAAATTGGTCCATTTTTCAAGTTGACTTCTTCAACAACAAGCACCCATATCATAATATCTGATTTGAACCATGCAGAAGAGACTCATGTTTGGTACAATCATATCTTGTATACGAAATGATCACAATTCGAATCACAGTGGTTCAGAAAATCACACCCCGGTGAACGGGCTGAGACAGTCTGAGTAAATCAGACATGACTCATTACAGTGCTGAGCTCATTGTAGCCTGTGCTGAGTAAATAATAGAGACTCCGAGCTAATGCGGACCCTGCACACGTTTCATTTCCACTGCGAAGGAGAAGCCTTGGGAAGCAACATGCAGCAATAAATATGGAGGGAAGCAGTACGGGGAGGAAGCGATTAGCAGGCAGCGCACACGATTCCAACCATATGCATGTTCTGGATCTCGTCCACTGGCTGGAAGTCTCTCCAGTCGGCCAACAGTTTAGCTCCATTCCCACTGAGGCACTTCATCTGTCCTGCATATGGCACAGCAGACAAGACGTCAATTGTCGATCTGTTCTTGCTTCCATTGGGTTCTGCCATCCAGATATTTACACCAGTAGCTTAATGAACCCGTATCATCTTACATTTCCCGAGCAATGTGATCTGTGGAGTACTGTGGTGTTCCATTTAAAGCCGGCACTAGAGCCAGCCATGCTCAACTAAAATATTCCCTGACGTCTCTATAAATATTCCTCTGCTGTTGATAGAAATTTGCAGAAACACCTGGACGTTTCTGTGGTCGCTGGGTTTAAACAGAACATGGAAGACCAACCCAATTGCTCTCCCTTAAACAAATGCAGTATTAAAGAAGCTGGGTAATACTTATGTAAGGAAAACATACAAACAGGATTTTACACCAATAGCATTTTTGATGAGGGCCTCCCTTTCTGCTAAATACCCGCATCTTTCCAAACGACTTCATCAGGGTTATTTTCTGAGACTTGACAAAGAGTCACAGACGACATTAGACAACTGTTTGCACATGCTGAGCAGGACTAACTAAGAAAATGGTGGAGCGTCATGAAGGCCTATGTAAAAGGATAAAAAAAATATAGACATAATTCAGTAGCCCTAAGACTGTAATCCAAAGTAAAAGAAAAAAGGCACAACTTGTTTAGCTTACTGCCAATTTATTGAATAAAAACAACACATCACTGAAATATATACGAGATTGGGAGCATTTTTATTGCCTCTCAACGGCTTTCAACATGGCGACGGCTGAACCGGCGGCTCGCAGATGAGGCTGCTAACAGTGCTAACGACAGCAGAAATACTGACATAGCTAACAGCTACGCTTCCCACGACATTGTCGGTCGGGACAGCGTCCGCCGTATGAGAGCAGTGCAGAGCGGCGGCCCTCAGCTTGCTCACTAACATGCTCTAAAATTACACACGGTCAGCCCGGCTATGTGAACAAAGCTCAGAGTAGCTCGGCTAAACACTCTCTCTCACACTCTCTCTCACACACACACACACACACACACCCCCCCACACACACACACACACACACACACACACACACACACACACACACACACACACAATAAGAAGTGGACATCGGCAAAGTGACGTCACCCATTGGTTTGTGGGCTGAAGTTTTGAAGGCGGCATTACCATATTTGGAATGCCCGCCCTAAAGCATACTCTGCTTTATGGTCTATTTGACTCTAAATGGAGCATAATTTACTAAATGAACATCATGCTGTATTGAAGAAGACTTGAAACTAGAGATTGAGACCATAAACTCATGTTTACTGAGGGAATAAATCAAGAGAGAAAGAGAGTCATTTTCTCATAGACTTCTATACAATCTGACTTCTTTTTGCAACCGGAGGAGTCGCCCCCTGCTGGTCAGTAGAGATAATGCAGGTCTTAATACACTTCCACATTGGTAGAACCAGAGGCTGCCGCCTGAACACACACAGAGGGAGAGTGACTTCACTCTCTGCTCAGGTAGACTTTGATCCACTATGTCTTTCCATAGATAATATCTGTTTGATGCTAAATCAATGTTCTGAATATGAAATTTAGCACCTCTAAATCGACTGCCTGCACAAGCACATGGAACACAACACCCCTCGCAGCCTGTACTGCTCTGTTATCCGCTCATCTGTCCGACTGGATAAGGGAATCACAAACAGAATACAGTTTTACAGCATTTTCATTCTCTTTCTCACCTTCTGAGGGGCCTGGTTTCCACAAATCTGGACCCCCCCCACCCCCCCTCCCGGCTACAGATCCTGTCCACCAGGATTCACCGGACAACTTTAATAATGCACTAGCCCCGGCCAACCGCCCTCCCTGTCGCCCCTGATAAAAGAAATAATCCTCTGCAATGGTCAACAGACTGAGCACTCGCGCACACACCCTCGCATGTATTGTACGTGACATCATCTAGAATTAATTTAGCGGAAGAGGAACATCTCTTTCCCCTTCTCCTCTCTTTATCGCTCTCTCCTCTCTCTTTTTTTGCCCTCCTTTCTCTTCTTTTCACTCACTCACACTCAGTAGTAACATTGGACCGCTGTCTAATGTATGCTAAGCTGCTGCTGCCATGGTAACCCCGGTGCAGGATTTAGACCCAGTCCAGGACTGGAGGGGGGGGGGGGGTGTGTACAAGTGGAGGGGCTGAGCAGCCTTAACTGTAATCCCCCCCCCACCCCTCCAAAAAAAGATAACCAACAGCAGCACACATTTGAAAAAAAACAAAAAAAACACAGACAGATGCACACACGTGTGTAGCCAGCGACGCACACACATGCCGCTAATCCAGCGGTGGGAATAAACCCACATCATGACGCCAAGGCAATAACGCAGGGGAGGGAAGCTACTGGCTACCTGGTCGAGTGGCATGGGAACAGATGTAAGAGTAGATGTATACTTATGCGTGTCTCATAGAAGGTGGGGGGAGTCGGAATGCGAGCAGTGACAAACAGAAATAGTAGAGAACTGATTAAATGAGTCACAGCCTTAATTTCCAGCTCTGCTTGCTCAATGTGTCAAAGGAGATCCCCGGGACGTGTTGGGAGATTAGTTTGGCAGAGAGCGTAACAACTGTGATTGATTTGATGAGCGAGCCCCCCCCAAAAGCACCTGATAGCAAATGAGAGAGCTGAAGTGCCGAGAACCCCCCCCCCCCACGGCAAAGATTAACGTATTTTTGTGGTGTGTGTGCATTTATCGCCTGCACGTGTGATGGCAATGTTTGTCCTAAAACATCCCTGGATGGCGAGTCCATATGTGTGTGTGTGTGTGTGTGTGTGTGTGTGCGTGCGTGTGCGTGTGCGCGCGCGTGTGTGTGTGTGTGTGTGTGTGATGACAGTGCACAGGGCGTGTGGGTGTGGGTGTACAGCTGTAGTGATGACGTAACTGGCTGAAAGCTGATCCATTTGGCCCCTCGGTGGAGGCGGTGGTTTTTGGAGCCGACTGGCTCACCAGTCAGTAACGGGAAATCTGAATGAGGGGTTTCCGACGGCGACGGCTAGTGATGGCGGTCGCCCCAGTTGCTATGGGCTGATGTGGGTGGGGGTGGGGGGTTAAATAGAGGGTGGGGTGGTGACTGTGCAAACTCACCCTGTCGGCTGAGCTACGGTGCTCAGGCAAGTCTATAGCAATGCCCCCCTCCCCTCCTCCTCCTCCCCCCTCTGCATGCGCATACCCTGGTATCATTTCTCCTTGAGGCATGGAGGAAGCTAAACCAGATTCTCCAACTGTCAAAAACTGAACATTTGCCTCCCATACAGTGAAAGTAATCACACAGAGGAAGACACACACATACACACAGGGCATAATAGAATAGAGACACACAAACACACACACACACACACTCTCTCTCTCTCTCTCTCTCTCTCTCTCTCTCTCTCCATACCCCCCTACTCTGACTATAAACAAACTAGCATGCTCACCAAAACTACAACCTGAGGTGTGGTCCTTCTCTCCACAGACACACACTCTTCCTCCTCGCCTCACTCTGACGGAGGACGGGCCCGTCTGTCCCCTCGAGGGCGCGCGTCGGCCTCTTCCCTCGCTCTTACCTGTCCAAGATGTCATGGCCGGACGTGGCTGTGGCTCCCAGCAGTCCTAGCGCTGCACTCCCCACCGCTGCGGCAGCCCCGCTGCCTGCCTCCATGATACTGACTCACTGCAATGAGCAGCCTGCCAGAGGAGCAGAGAGAGGGAGGGAGGGAGGGGGAGGGAAGGGAGGGGAGGGGGAGGAAGTGAAGAGGTAGATCAGGAGGGAGAAATACGAATGAGATTCAAGAAATCACATGTAGAGGCGAGAGAGGCAGGATGACAGAGGAGGAAAAAAAGTAGGGAATAGTGAGAGGGGAGGAAGGACTGTGGTAAAAATAGGAAAAGGAACAGGGTGATTGGCATGGGAGAGGGATGAGAGGACAGGGAGGAAGAAGAAAAAAAAGAAATCATTAATTGTGTGTGTAGTCTATCGATCAAATAAGTCATGCTGATGGAGCTTTGCAAAGCAGGATTCCACTTCGGTGTTAACACATGGAGATTCTGGCACGCACGGCGCTGTGTGAATTAACAGTCAGACACCAACATTGGCCGCCCTGAAATCCTCCTGTCTCTATTTCAACCCAGAATATCAATGGTTCAATCTTTCTCAAGCCAACCCCATGTTTTATTTTCTCCATCTCGTATACAAGCAGCACTGTGTCCAGACCGTGTATATAAGAAGTGGACGTAGCCATCGTGATGTCACCCATTGGTTTGTGGACTGCCATCTTGGATTACGGCCGTCGCTATGTTGGTTTTTTTTGCAACCGATAAACTAAGTCACCATATTGGGAACGCGGAGCGATGACGTAGAGGCACGTGTACCTCTCTGGTAGCGGCAGCGACCTGTCAATCAAAGTAAACCCTCCCTAAAGCATACCCCGCTTTATGGTCTATTCGACTCTAAATGGAGCATCATTTACTAAATGAACATCATGCTGTACTAAAGAAGACTGGCAGTGAGATAGTGGACCTTGTTCCATTACTGGAAAGACACTTTATTCCCAGGCAGAACAGCAGGCCTATACAAATTGACCGCACGGTGTAAAGAATAGCCCAAAAACAAATGTCAAAACACAAGTACGAACACAAAAGTAGAACTATATGAGCATGCATACGGGCTGCAGTAAGGTAGAAGTAAGTAAAAAGATGTTTTGCCAGAAATTGGACTGCTTGAAATTGCAATGTAATTAGAAGTCTGGTTAGCGAGTCCAGTAAGACCTCTGGGCCTCCCGGTCTACTAATGTCCAGACTGTGTGGGGAGACTGTAGGGTGAGTTAAACAGTTTGATGGCCACTGGAAGGAATGATCTCCTGTATCGCTCGGTGGAACCCCTCGGGGGTCTGAGTCTCTGGCTGAAATGCTCTTCTTCTCTCAGTGTTAATTTGGTTTACGAAGACTATGTCTAAATATGTTCGTCAAATGTTTCTTCCCCCATGATGACGATGACGAGACGGCACTGACGTCGGATTACTGTAGTTTTAGAAATAAATCTTTGCCAAAATCTCTTTATTTTTGTCCCCGACGGGGGACAGCTTTGTTGGGGGGGGAGTGCGGCGGCTTAGGGGGACGGAAGTACAAAAACAGTCTGCAAAAACTGGGTCGCTATGAGTCACCTAGCTGGTTCTAGCTGGTTAGCGTGCTCCAGTCAGTAGACATCACTGCAACTCAATACACAGACATCTTTGACATGACGTCAACACTGTAACCTCTTCATATTCTGTTGATGAGCGTTTTGAAATTAAGATTCTGGCCAGAACTTAAACATTGTACCTTTAAAGTTACTGTGGGACCACAGACCGTATTCAAGCAGTGGACGCAGTCGTCGTGGGAAATGGTAGATGGACTGTGCTCAAAGCGCTTTGGTTTGTGGACTGCGGTTTTGAAGACGAGTTCGGGAATTTTGGTTGTCGCCATGTTGGTTTTTAGCAGCCAGTGAGCGTAAGTGACCATATTTGGACTGCGGAGGAGTGATGTAGAGACACCGTATACGGCTCTGGTACCAACCTGTCAATCACAAGGTAGCCACGCCCCTTAAGCATATTCTGCTTTATGGTCTATTTGACTCTAAATGGACCTTAATTTACGAAATGAACATCATGCTGTATTGAAGAAGACTTGAAACTAGAGATTGAGACCATAAACTCATGTTTACATTGTTTACTGAGGTAATCAATCGAGAGAAGTAGAGTCATTTTCTCATAGACTTCTATACAATCGCTCTTTTTTTTGCAACTGGAGGAGTCGCCCCCTGTTTGGGACTATCAACAGTGCTCATCTCCTACCCACTGAGTCATCAGAGTACCCATAATCCCAGCAGAGAACGCCCTGCCGGGTATTCTTGCTAGAATACGACCCACCGCATGACGACCTCCCAATGAAATCCAGCGTCATCGCCCCGACGAAAATAGATAACAGGAGCACAGCGGGAACAACCCGGCGAAAACAAGGGGAGGAGACGAAAAGTCCATGGGGACCGTTTCTCCGTGGTGGTGAATGGCTGTGCAACTGTGAATCCCTGGAGGATGACGCCGAGAGGAGAGAGACTGAGGGGAGGTGGGAGGGGGGCGCAGGAGCGTGGGAGGAGAGGATCCTCACAAGACACTCTGAAGCAGCTGGTTCTACATCTGACAAAGACTTGCTGGGCATACGGAACTCCCGGGGCTTACATATAACGTGTACCATCTATAATATTAGATATAGAAATAAGTGGATTACAAAGAGTATATCTGTTCTAAAATACAGATTTGTTTGTAATTTAACTGACAGGAAATCCTCTGAAATAAAAGTTAATTCACGTCTTTAAGGACATTTTTCATTCAAAGTGAATCAGGGAGCTTCGTTCTAAAAATAACAAGGCGACGGTGTGAATCATGAGCGAATAAGCCTCCCTCTGGACCAATCCCAAACTAATGCGCCACCCTGTTTTGACTCGTCTAGGTGGAAAGATGATCAACTTTCGTGGCTCCGTAGGCGCTCATCCAGCCAAACCAACACAGTGTCGACCAGACGACCACGGGGCATGGCGAGATCGACTGCTAAGAGCAAACTGAATGGTGTGATGCAAGCGTGAAGTGCACGTTGAAATTCATCTCTCGTCCCGGCCTACTTTAAATCCCGGCCCTTAAATCACCCGCAAACAGCTCCCAGGTCACAGCAAGGACATGAGCTCAACCCACCCGACATTACGCGAGTGCTTTCGGGTGGAAGAGCCTGCATGCATATGCCGTGGGCGCAACGATACGCATCTATTTTGTTATTGTGCGCGGACGGAAACGAGAAAAAAAGAGAAAAAAAAGAGGAAGCGAGTTTGTGTATGCCAGGCAGACAGGGCAGAGCCGGCTGAGCTTCCCACAAATACCTGATGCAGCAGAAAACCCATAAAATGGCCGACCTTGAGAGGACAGAGCCTGGGCTCCGAGGAGATAAAAAAAATCAAGACTAGAGTAGTTTCTGCACAGCAGAGATCCTTCATTCTCATTAGAACCCAAGATTGTGTTTTATCACAGGTTTGAGCCAGGAAATGTTAAACGGAGCAGTTAATGACGCGGCAATTATGAGTTTATTAAAGCCAGTAGTTCCCATCTAAAAGTGTCGCAAAGTTGGACTGAATTTTGAGAAAATCTGCAAAAGAAAATGCAAATGAATGCATGTTTCCGTTCGCTACCGTTATGTGGTTATTAGGAGTTGGGCCGTGGAGTCGGAGAACCATTGTACCATTGCAGAAGAAGAGGGCGCAACCATGAGAGCGGTGTGGAAGAACTGGATGTAAATATGACATTTGTGTTTGTTTCATGGCCTGATGTGAGGAAGGTTAGGTCAGATCTGTGTGGAGTGATGAGGAGACGTTTCTTTGTCTCTTCAGCAGCGCAGAAGCTTCAGTGAGGGTTGAAGTCACGTGCTTTACGGACGTTATCATTTATTAGCTTTTGGAACTTGGAAAAAAAAAAAAATTGGTGACAACTTTTTCCCCCACAGTGAAAACAAGACAGACTAAGAAAAAGTTAAATTGTTTTTTTTTTTTTATAAAAATGTTCCCAACAAAGAAAGACTGGGCAAATGGACAAATAATTATTAATTATTGCTACAATTCAAAGTCTTATTCAATGAGCAGCAGGCATCTGTGGAATCACACATATCTTTGTAATAAGTTAAATGTATCTTCCTCTACAGAGGACCATTTAGCTATGTAGGGATGGGAGATATGGCTCAAATATCCCAATATAGCATGTTTTATTGTAATTCAATATATATATATATATATATATATATATATATATATATATAAAAAACACATGGTTAAGCCTATTTTTCGTTAATCCTTTGAGAATTAAATACTTGACAAAAGAGAAGTATTTTTCTCGATTTATTAAGACCTTTAGTGCAAAATAAGTTTCAAAAGATATCACAGAGAAAAAAAATGAATACATATTTCCTATGACTAACAGTTTGATTTAACTACACTCAGGGTATTCCCATAAGCACAATTCTTTTAATTTCAGATTTTGTGAGAAAGTCGATTTAGTATGTGTTGATATGTGTTGTAATTTTGACCGCGTGTATCACAATATCTCGATGTATAATTCGATCACAGTATTATTCTGTTGAAAGATGATAAATTGAATTATTGCCCAGCCCTACTAATAAGCACCATCTTGTACGTCAGTAACTTTATGTATCTGGCAGTATTGTTAGCTAAAATAACTGGATAGAAAAGTGATTTATAGACTCATCTACAAAATTAAAAACTCATCTAGACAAGAAGCAGCAAAAATCGAAACGAAAACCTCCAGGCAGCACGCCGACGTATATAAAAAGGTAAGCCAATGATAAAGTAACTTCATCAAGAGCCATACAGTACGTGGGTTAACTTCAAGTTATTTTCTGATGCCAGAGCAGCAAGAACGCCAGTGAGGGAGCGGTCCTGTCTCTAGTCACAGAGATTCAGGCTGCTGTGTTAAAGCCACATGGACACTGTGCGTATGAACCTCAGTCACGGTATCAACAAGTATTCAGGGCCTTTTGCATCAACCCCCGCAATAGACGTCACCATGGTAACTGTACACATCAAAGAAGATGGCGACAGCTGTAGCCTCGGTAGGCTCAGCGGACAGTCAGTTAATTGCACAAGAAAGGAACACAAACATTTTTGTTGACCAAAAAAACAAAAAAAATATATATTTAAAGTATATTACATTTTTGTCCAGAAGAAAACAAAATAAAAAAAATCAGGTGCAAATATGAACACCGCAAATGCACCAACATAAAAGATGGGTTTATATCCCATGAAGTCTTCGTATTACCTTCAGTTTCAGTTTTGTGTTTTGCTGCTGTTGCTGCATTTTCTCTCCCAGCAGATTGGATCTCATGCTGAACCCTCTGGGAAGCGGAGCAGCTCTGAAGTGCGAGGGAGCCAAGTGAATGCACACAAACCCTCTCAGCATGAAATCAATACGAGGATGGCGAAGTTCACTCACATGACCTCTTACGGTTTACGACAGCGCAGCTACGATGTAAAGAGAAAATGCAGCGATAACAAGGCCTATTGGTGCCACGGATTTTCATCATCATCATCATCATCATCATCATCATCATCATCATCATCACCACTGAGGCAAAAGCTGTCTGAGATTGAGACATGTCACTGGACCCAAACATCAGATGGTGTGTGAAAAGGGTTAGTGACCTTTCTTAATTTCTGCTATCATTACCAGCAGTCTAAATGTGGACATGCACTGACTGTTGGGCCTTCGATCACTGGTGGAACAACCATCACCATTCGTGATCAGCCAGTGGCAGTAAAAAAATTTAGTCCAGTGCAGTAATGTGCTGCGTTTACTGTCATACTACACCTTTACTACTATTCAGAATTAAATAGGGATCGGATTCTCAAGCATGACAAGCAGAAAAAAAATCGACTAACCAGGAAGTTCGCGTGTTGTCTAAACTGTACAGCTATTAGCAATTTGTACTACTTGCTTATCAAATACAAAGTGGTGTACCCACCACATTCAGCCAGTTGTGGCAGGCTGCCAGCCCTGAACTTTCGATGCACCAGCAATCCTCAGTGCTGAATACTGCCTTAGTTATCACTGGATTCCAGCCGTCATTCAGTTTCTTGTCGTTGCAGTACGCAGTAGTTAAAGCGGCTGACTAAAATCCACAGTTTCTTGTGGACGTGGACGTGGTTCCATGTAAGGATATAGTTGGGTCTGGACCCAAATATTCCACTATTCGGACTATTTAATGGTTGGGGGAAAAACACCAGAAGTGGCCTGTGGTGAAAAGCTGAGGTAAGAACCAGAACTGTACAGCCCTGCCACAAGGGAACAAAAGAGGTTACTGCACAGTCACTTGGTGTTAAAGGGCGATTCAGTGACACTACCACACCGCTGCACAACCGGAAGCCTGATTTGGGGCGAATGCAGCACGAGTCTACAGCCATGCTACAAGCACAGTGGTGCTTTGAGCTGAATGATAACATGAGGATGTTTAGTGTGTTAGCATGCTACAATTAGCTAACTAGCACTAGTTTTTAGTATTTAAAATTCAACCTAATAGATGAATAAAAACATCACCAAAGTGATTATACAATTCATCCTGAGAGAATATAAATGTCTGTACCAAAAACAAGAGGAAAAGTCAGGGGGTCGCCAAACTCCGTAGGTTTCATCCTCTGGGGACAATAAATGTCTGCTCAAGATTCCATGGCAATCCACCTCATAGTTGCTGAAACACTAAATGGATGGTAAATGGACCTGTACTTGTACTTCCACTGTGTGGAACAGCACAGCTGGACTCGACTCACTTGGAACCGGTCTCTTCTGGTTTTCTACTGGCAAGAATTGTGGATAATACCTGGTACTCTTTGGTATCACATCGGCCGAGGTTCCAAGTGAGCTGAGCCGATACCAGAGGGTGAAGTTAAAACACTGCAGACCACTGGTCAAAGAAAGCGTCACCAGAATCATCACTTGCGTGAGAATGGGCCACCTGTCAAAAACCCATCGGTTCTGAAATTGCCACGCTACCGTCAATTTGTGGAGGCGCAATCGTTCCTCTGTTCGGTTGACGATGACGTTGTCACAGCAGTTTCACGCGGCATCACTATAACGATCAGATGATGATGATGTAATATCTGCAGTGGAAAAGGACATCTAGTAACGTACCTGGTAGCAAGAGTGAGTGGAGTGGAGCTGTACCATGCGGTGGTAATGAGGCATTAGCAGTACAGATTGTTTCATCCAACCCTACAAAGAATGTCTGATGACCACAGCCCCCCTCCAGGGTAGCCCCCCTTCCCCACTCTCGCTCAATTGAAAGCCCCCGCTTTTCAAACATATTGAGATGCAAATAAGACAATTCGGTCTCCTTGGCACTGCAGAGCCGGTTCTCAGGGCTCCCAGCAACAGCATTCAACTTCCCATGGACTTTGCAACACTCTTCAGCAGACTGCCTCGCTGAACATCAGCAGTGTGTAGCCGTGTCATGGCTTCTGATATGGACAGCAGAGTAGCAATTTGTAACGCTTGTTCTGCAGACATATCAAGGGGGCATTAAATCAATACAGAGCTTCTGCGCTACAAAATGTATTTACCGCCTGAGCAGCATGCAGCTCCATCGTAGCAGTGCTCCGACAATGCACTGAAATTTGGCTGTGATGGTGTTTTATTTTTTCCCCTGGGTCCTCAATTACATTCACGTTGTCTGCGGTGATTAAAACTCATCTTCACAACGCCACAATGCAGTCGCACATATCTTTAAACATCTGTTCCTTATTTATTTTGCTGCTTTCATGTCACATCTGGCAATGTGTCCTTTGCCCCGGCTAAGAACTATTTTTTATGAGTTTGCTAATTGGAACTCCCACAACGGTATGAATTTACAATCAGCCTGGCACAAACGGTGTATATTTCCTGTTCGAAGGATTGATTGTATTTGTGATTATTTTTATATGCAATACCTTAAAGATGCTGATGTGTGCCGTTTCCAGGAGTGAAAGTCCCATTCATCTGTCCCATAGACGATGTTACATGACTCACAGTAGGCGCACTAGAGCTTGGATCAGCATGAAACTCTCCTGAATCATCAGTACAGAAGATGAACGCTTTTAGTTCTTTGAGTCAAAAAAAGTCAAAAGTATGTGCATGTGCACTTAAAAACTTTGGGGGAGAAGTTAACTGCAACTCCCAAGGTGCAATTCAGCAGAAAAACATGCATTGTTCACATTATCAATGAAGATTGACAGTAAAATGTTTTGAATATAATATCTGCAGTTATTTCAACATTGAAATAATGAATGCCCCCACACACTTTGCTCCTCACCAATGATTCACTAAGACAGAGCAGTTGGTTTGAAGTGGCAAATCCCCCCCCTAGCGTTTCCAAGTGGTACTATTGTTGGAGCCACTGTTGCAAAGACAACCGGTTGGCTTTACGACTCCTCAAAGCCTAGCAACTACCGACAACACAGGACTGGGGTTGCAAACTTGCCAACTTTCTCTCCAGATTTAGCGACTGTTCAGATCCTCTCAGCGACTTTATTGCTACAATTCAATAGCGATAAATACAGACCTTCAGGGAAAAATAAATATATTCAAACATATCAGCCTATATCGTAATTCATTCCCAATGCTGCAGTCCACGGCTCTTCTGCCAACAGCATGGAGTCTCCCTCTCCTCCTGCTCCAACCCAACACAACCACGAATGAATGCATGACGCCATCACAGTAATATCCAAATGAGCGTGTGGGGGATTCTGGAGACTTTTAGCGACTTTTAGAGCAAGTGCGAGCCACTTTCCTTGGAAAAGAGTTAGCAACACTGCACGGCAAATACTGCACCTCCAGTTCTGCAGAGTGAAGCCAATGTGGAAGTGTCAGATCGTATAGAAGTCTATGAGAAAATGAATCTACTTTTCTCTTGATTTATTCCCTCAGTAAACATTGTAAACATGAGTTTATGGTCTCAATCTCTAGTTTAAAGTCTTCTTCAATACAGCATGATGTTCATTTAGTAAATTATGGTCCATTTAGAGTCAAATAGACCATAAAGCAGGGGATGCTTTAGGGCGGGGCTACAAGGTGATTGACAGGTCGCTGCTGCTACCAGAGCCATATACAAAGTCTCTACGTCACTCCTCCGCATTCTAAATATGGTCACTTCCGTTCATCTGTTGCGAAAACCAACACGGCGACGGCCGTAATCCAAGATGACTGCGGCGAAATAGCCGAACTCGAGGCCTCCTAATGGCAGTCCACAACCCAATGGGTGACATCACCATGACTACGTTCACTTCTTATACACAGTCAGGATTGCATAGGGAAAACAAGGCTCATAGGGAACAAATCTAAACACCGATGGAGTAAATAGCTTGGAAACAGCCCTGTCAATAAGTTACGTATTGTACCAATCATGTCAAGCTCCTTCCTCCACCTTTTCTTTGATGAATCATTTTGGATTGAATTATATATCTAAGCAGCGTGGAAGCATCCTTGGTGCCTATTCTGAGCTCCCATGTACTCTCTCTCTCATGCCTCTGTCAGACATCCGACACCCAGTGTTTTGTGTTTAATGAGGCTAGAACTACACTCAACATTCTTCTCATCCTGACAAGCCTCGTTCTGCGTGGCCTCTTCAACATGTGGAACAACCTTGAACCCTGTCAGCAACAACGTAAAGGCTGCAGTGTGGAGAAATGTCTCCGTTTGTGTCCGTTAGTCGGGTCCTCATACAACCCTTTTAAATGCTTGAATGTGATCAGCAGCCGGCAGCATTCACATTGATGTTTAGCGGCCTCATCTAGTCTTTATTCTCTGTTCAGGCAGTTGTCTGTGCAGCAGGAGAGCAGGTAGCTGGGCTGCCTGCTGATAAGAGTGAGGCTGTTCAGAAAGGTCACTCAAAAAGACACCTGACTTTTGCTAAACCTCTAGAACACGCCTTGATAGAGGAAGTGACCCCTCCTAGGATGTATCCTACAAATGACTGCAAAATAACTAGTACAGGAACAACAGGGCTGTAGCAAATAGCAATGCAATCACAACATTTTCAAAATCCTTCACTCATCCAAAGAAGTATTTTATGCTGGCTTGGAATTAGTGCAAGTTATTAAATTCAGAGCATATACATTGTCTCCAAACGTCTCCTAACATGGCGCCCGCTGAGCCGGTGGCTCACAGCTAACGACGCTAAACAACAGGAAAAGCGCTGACGGAGCCAACAGTGTTCTCCCGAGGGGGAGCCGGAGGTTGGGTGCTACGCTTCCGCGATGACGACATCGGTCGGGACGGCATCATCAGCTGTAACCGCCGTGAGCTAACCAGCGGGGCGTGCTCACACGCAGGTGACTTCATCTTCTGCTCAGGTGGACATTACTCCACTCTATCTTTACAGAGCAAACAAAGTCCAGACAAAGTTTCCAGATATGTATGACCTCAGCTGCAAGGCCAAGGACGGACCCTTCACTGAAAGCTGACCCTTAACACGTGGTCCTTTTACCAGTCGAAACAATGAAGTAGATAGTTTGCATAAGGTAGAGTTGAATTTAATTAACAATAATATATCAATTATATAATAATAATAATAATAATAATAATAATAATAATAATATCAGCATACAACCAGGTGAAAAATCAAGGCTGTCACTTCGTAGCTGTGGGGAAGTTAGGAAAGTTGCTCTGAAAAAAATGGCCTTCGTCTGTGGATTGCCATGCCTGTGTTTGGTCTGTTTAATACACTGCCATGTGGTTGGGTCTCAGGAGACGAGGCGGGGGATTTGATGAGATACACTACATTTGGTCAGCATCGGGAAAGCTAAGCTCACAGGCAGCGGAATATGTAAGGCTGCCAGCCATAGACAGAGTAAACCCACTCCACCATGAACATGTCAGTATGAGTGTATAGGAAGGAGCCTGAATTCATTTGGCTTTGACTATTGATTCCTTTTTTTTTTTTATAGTTCAATAGGAAAGAGATGCAGTTATGCAGAAAACAAGGCTCTGAAAGAGAGCTACTAAAATCAACCAATAGCGTAGTAGAATATATTCATCACACTCAATAATCAGTGAATTACATCACTTTGGCACAAGTCGCCCTCCATAAATCATATTTTGGATTGTCAAAACACCAGTCTAATGGGGAAAACTTGGGGGGGGGGGTTATCTAGTGATACACCAATACTGATATCAGATATCGGTCAGATGCTACCTCAAATAGCTTGGTCGGGTATAGTGACAATGGGATGATCTGGTATCGCATAGACAGCAATTCAGTACATTTATTTATTTGTTCAATTGGATTGGCACTTGTATCTGGAATTTAAAAGTCAGATCGGTGCCTCCCTGATTTGATCAAACTGTAAATGATGCCTGCTTGATTGCCATAAACAGATGGAAAAAGTAGTTTTGCTAACCGACAGACTTTCAGTCACATCATGAGTTTGCAACGAGGCTGAGCTCGCCTGACTGGTAGTTAGATTACTGTGGGACACACACTTACACTAAAATGGGAATCCTCACCGGGGATGAATTAATTAAAACATCATGTGTGTGCAGTAAAAATCTGTTTTCCCTCAGAACAACAAAAACAAGTATGCAGTGGAAGCCTAAAAAACTGACCGTTCTCGCTTTTTCAGGTTCAACTACGAGTGACTCGGCCTTCAACAAAATGTATCCAAGTAAAGAAACTGGATGACCTTGGAGCTGATTTGGAAGCTCTGGGTAATCAAACTTGTCCTGATAATTAGCAGGCTGAAATCTGATAAGCCACCAACTCACAGCGGCTCAGCACGGGGCGACCACGTTTAGTGAATTACCGGAGGAGATAATGCAATAGAAAGCGAGATGTGGATCTAAATTACCAAGTTGAAAAATGAGCAGACCGGAGAAGCAAAAATGACAGAGCGTGCATTTATATGTACTCTAATGATGCAACTTTAATAGTATGGTAATGGTGGTTATTTCAATTGCTGTGACAACATCTTCACCTCATCAGAATGAGCGTAACTCAATAGACAGAGCTGGGATACTTCTCAGTGTTTTTAAATGACTCCTTCCTGGTCCACTGCTTTGGCTTTGTCTGATTCGATTCTGCACACGCACACAAAGTCACACAACGGGGCAGATGCAAAACTGGTGTGTTTGGAACAAAGGGAGCAGCTTGGCGGTGGAAAAATTAAACATGTTTTCATAAGGCAACAGTAAGAACCTCCTTCATGTTAAAACAAAGACCACAAGTAAGAAGAAATGAATCACAGTGGTCAGTGAACGCATCGGTGTATTTGATTACATTCCCATTACCTTTCAGCCACACGTGTCCACACCTCAACGTGTAAACTCAGCTTACAGGAGTTGTAATCATGTTACTGCAGACTACGTAAAGTGAGCTTAAGTAAGGCGTTCCCTTAACCTGGGTATCAACCAGCTGTTATGTGTGTGCAAGAGGACTAAAAGGACCTACGTGATAGAGACGATGAGAAAACACTGAAGTCACACAACGTCTCTCATATGAAAATGAATATCCATCTCAGGTGTGACGGACCGAAGAGCAACGCTGCAAGTAAAATATGCTGACAGCCCACACAGGTGCCTTCACCAGGTGAAGGGTTGTGTTTAGGGTTGGGTATCAAATTTCAAAAGATTCCAAAGTCAATAAGACTTCGTATTCAAAGCTTCTATTGAGGTTTTTGAATGAAGTTGAATGAATGACTTCATAACCAACAAAAAAAAAAAGATTCATAGGATTAAATGAGCTAAAAGAGTGTATTTGTATTAAATCGACTTCCTTTAACAAATATAACTCGTCAGTGGGTGCCTCCCTTTGTGTGCTGCACGTGGGAGAGCAGGTGGATCTCGCGAGTTGGCAACGATCCAACACAGCCACCACTGGCATCTAATTCTACAAATAGAATAATTCTAACAATATCGCTCTAGCCTGATCTTTATCTGCAACTGTGCAGACATACATGTTCAAAGTGTCCCAGAAACTGGGGCGTGAACGAGCAAGATATGGAGTAAGACGCTAATTTCAGTGCTCCTGCAGAACCGACAATATTTATACCAAAAAACAGCTACTATTGCAGGAATACCAGCCTCAAAGCTCACCGAGGACTACTCAAAGAGGCCAAAAGCTGATCTATGCAAGCTACATTGTTTTTGAATGGCGGAAAAGCTTAAAAAATACAAATATAAATCCGGGGGTAGCTCATCGCGGCCTTCAAGAACCACGAGGCAGATCACACCAGGTGACCCGGACCAACCCTCTCCCACCCACAGTGAAAGCCCAGGTATGACCACTGAACGGATGAAAGCGGACATCTTAACTTCCCTAAAGGGAGAGATTTCTACAATTATAAGAGAGGAACTCAAAAGTGCGCAAGCAGAAGATTTCAATGCCCTCAAGTCCGAATTACAAGCGGTGCAGTCCGACATTGCTAAAAACATGACCGCTATCCAAACAGAAGTTGACCACATGAAAGCCGACATACAAGACATGAAGGGCGGCTTATCAACATGGTCCGACGAGGTTGCCGCACAAGAAGCTATGATAACCAGCCTTCAAAAGACAGGTGACAACTTTAACAGACCGATGCGAGGATATGGAGGGGAGAATGAGACGGTGTAATATCCGAATAGCCGGCATTCAAGAACAACCGGACTCCAGCTCCCCTAAAACAGTTGCCAAAGTTATTAAAGAAGTCCTGCAGCTGGACCGGGACATAAAGATTGACCGATCGCACAGCACATTCGCCACCAGGAGACCGGGAGACCGTGAGAAACCACGAGTGATCATCGCTAAAGTACACAATGACGGAGATGCCGTAGAGATCCTGAGGAGAGCCTGAGACAGAGCGCCGCTGATCTACAACAGGAACCGGATCGCTATCTTCCCAGACTACACACCCAGCATTGCCAAAGCCAGAGCCGCGTTCACGGACATACAGAAGACCCTATGAGGAAGGAAAGGAGTCCACTATGGTCTACTGTACCCAGCCAGACTCCGGATTTCACACAACAACGAAGACGAGGAGTTTCTGGATCCCCACAAAGCCATGGAGTATGTCCAGAAGAAGGTTATCCCATCTACTGAGGCTGCTGACTAAATGTATCCCTACCAGTACAGTTACTCACAGTAAGGCCTGACCAGTGAGTTTTGCAATTTCACATAATGGCACATCATTACTTTTATTTATTAAATATTACCCGAATCACACCTGAGAAGGGAAAAGGAAAAATGTGTCCATTGCTAATATTTTTAATATACCCGTCTCCATTACAGGGAAACAAACCCTTATAGCCTACAATGTGCCCGCTATTTCTAGGCATATTGTTTGTATCATTCCACTATACTTGCTCACTGGCAGCTACCCTAAGAGGAGACTACTGATACGCCTTTAGCTCAGCGTACAACTCAAACACTATTTTACCAACGAGGAGCTGTTTGACTCTACAGATGTATGCCAGGAACTGCAGAAGCCTGAATGGCCATTACTCGACACTGTCCTTTTCTGTGTCGACTTTTCTTTTTCTTCTTTCTTTCTCTATTCCTTATCTTAGCACACCCATAGCATAGTCAAATCAATCTCGACTGTGCACCGCTGCTGCTTGCCCTTAGCGGCTAGGGACTAAGTCCCACCGGACTGTTGTTAATGTTAGCTAACAGCAGTCACAACAGTTGCGTTCCCCTTGTTCTGATCCCACTGTTCCCCAGGGATCCCACGTTGGTTATAAGAACAACAAGGTCATCATCCATTTTTCTTAAATACCCTTTTGTACCCCACCCCTATTGGTTTCATTATCTAGTCCAACTCCCCACACTCCACATAACGAGATACACGTCTCATGTGCTGGCTGTTTGCTTCCGCTTCCCATCTCTCTACACAAACTCCCAAAATGTGAAAATTGCATACTTTACATAATGGACCCGCTTAAAGTGATAAGTTATAATGTCAAAGGTCTCCATAGCCCTGTTAAGAGAAAGAAAATTCTACATCAGATGAAACAAGCCAACTGTCACATTGCATTCCTCCAGGAAACCCATTTATCTGACGCAGAACATGAAAAGTTGAGAAGGTCGTGGGCAAATAAAGTCTATTACTCTTCACACCGATCAGGTAGAAAAAGGGGAGTATCCATACTCATACACAGACAAATTAATTTCACACAAACACTAGTACATAAAGACACAGAGGGGAGATATATCTTGGTTAATGGATGGCACAGAAGTGTTCCTCATAAATGTATATGCACCTAATGAAGACGAGTCTGGCTTTATCAGGACATTGTTCAATAAGATCCTACAACATAGTATAGGGCTGCTACTCCTGGGAGGGGACCTGAATTGCGTAATGTCACAATTGATGGACCGACAACCTGCCTCTAAAGCTCCACTCTCTAGAATGAGTAGAATGCTCAAATACCAATCCCTGGAAACAGGCCTTGTAGATATATGGAGAAGCAAGTTTCCAAGAAGCAGAGAGTTCACCTTCTATTCAAAGATTCTACCTATAACTATATCCAACCACGCACCTGTGGCATTAAAATGGGACATAGGCCAAAGACCAACATCTAAACAATGGAGACTTAATGCATCTCTCCTTAATGATAAAGAATTTACCTCCTTTATTACAGCAGAACTCAAGGAATACTTAGATATCAATACTTTGGCCGAAACGACACCTCTTACACTGTGGGATTGTGCCAAAGCATACATCAGAGGCCGTATTATTTCATTTACTTCTGCTAGGAGAAGAGGAAAAGAGGCTAAACAGAGAGAATTGGAAGATAAAATAAAAGACTTAGAACATAAACATAAACAATCGGTTGGCCAATCTCCTAAATGACCTAAAGGCAACCCGAAGAGAACTCAACAGCCTACTATCAGATAAAATTGAGGGTAGTTTAAGATTCGCGAACCAAAGGTACTACGAACACGGTAACAAGGCTAGCAGATTATTAGCATTTAGATTAAGAAAACGGCAATCATCTAATACAGTACAGAAAATAAAATCAAAAGAAACTTTTGTTACAAAACCAGATGAAATAGCAGAATCCTTTGCAGAGTTTTACAAATCTTTATATAAAAATATGGATACCTCCTCTGATGATGCAAAACTTACAGAGTTCCTAAATCCTATAAAATTAACTAAATTGACAGAATCAGCAGCCAAGGAATTAGATAAGCCTTTTGAGGAATGGGAGATCAAGCAGGTGATCTCGACACTCAAAAATAATAAAAGCCCAGGACCGGATGGATATATTAATGAATTTTATAAAACCTTCAAGGATATGTTAGCACCACTGTTGGTAAAAGCATACCACCATGCATTAGAATCTAAAACAAATGGCACCGTCTTGGGCTGAGGCAACTATAGTAAGAAGGTAAAGACCCCACAGAGTGCCAATCCTATAGACCGATATCACTGCTGAACGGGGACCTGCGCATTCTAACAGCAATCTCAGCAAGAAGAGTTAATCATATAATCACTGAAATCATCCATCCTGATCAGACGGGATTCATCACCAGAAGATACTATGGCGATAACTTACGACGCTTGTTAAACATAATATCCCATCAAAAAGAAGGGAAATCGGAAGCAATGATTATGTCCCTAGATGCTCAAAAAGCATTTGACCGGGTATCATGGCAATATTTATTCCAAACAGTAAAACGGTTCAAATTTGGGCCCAACTTTCTTAATTGGATACAAACATTATATTCATCACCGCAAACAGCTGTTAAAGTTAACGGATATAGATCACAGAGATTCACATTGGAACGCGGCTACAGACAAGACTGCCCTCTATCACCCCTGCTGTTCGCAATTAGTATCGAACCCTTGGCCCAGCTCATCCGAGATGATAATAAAATAAAAAGGAACTGTAATACATAAAGAAGAGCATAAAATATCCCTTTACGCTGATGATGTATTATTATATCTGATGCAACCTGCATCAACAATACCTCATCTAAAGGAACTCATCTTACAGTATGGATACTACTCAGGATACAAGGTAAATGTGGAAAAAACAGAGGCTATGGATGTCAACGGTAACATCTCAAGAAGTTTAAAACTCCAAAGTGGATTTAAATGGCCAAAAGACGGTATGAAATACCTTGGCATATACATCCCCCATCCTTACAGAACTTATATGAGGCCAATTATAGTAAAATAATTCGGTGCATTGATGGTGACCTGGAACGATGGTCTACGCTCCCTTTGTCCCTGCTCGGTCGTGTTGAAAGTGTTCGTATGAATGTTCTGCCCAGACTTCTCTACTTATTTCAGATGCTACCTATAGAAATTCCAAAATCTAGTTTTGATAACCTGGATAAAATAATTTCCAAATTTATCTGGCAAAAGAAGCGTCCTAGAATTAGACTTAAAACCTTACAGCTATCTAAGCTAAATGGAGGCCTTAAACTCCCAAACTTAAAATATTACTTCTGGGCTGCACAAATGAAACCTTTGATAGTGTGGATTCAGAATAGCACATATACTCGCTGGCTTAATATTGAGAAAAACTTATGCCCAGAGCCCTTACAAATCTTGCCTTTTTTAGATGCGCCCATAAAAGAACTGACAGAGTGGACAAAGATCACTCTTAAAATCTGGAACAAAATACAGACAACTTTTGGGCTTCCAAAGTTAATCTCATTATTAACAAGCATTGGATCTATGAAGACCTTCACATCTAACAATCTAGACACAGGCTTTAGAAAGTGGTCCGATAGGAGACTGGCTCACCTGCACCAGCTATTTAATGAGGACAACCTGAAGACATTCGAGCAGCTGAAAAGGGATTTTGATCTCCCCAAAACAGATTTCTTCAGATACCTACAATTGAGAACTTTTCTAACAACACACAAAGAGTGGGGAAAGCTTGTGAAACGTACGCCTATAGAAAGGTTTTTAAAAATTAAAACAGTAAGAATAAACAAAGTTTTATCAAAAGCAATTTGGAATCTGACGTGAATCTAAATGAAGGAAATCAGCCCCAGCAAAGGGAAGTCTACAAACAACTCTTTTGAATGGCAGTTAATGGTTGTAAGCCTAATTAAGTGGCACGTATGTGAATAAATACCAGAGCCGCTTTCTGCATCTGCAGTTTGAATTATTCAGACGGATCTCTCATCCTGAGACCACTTGACTGCTTTACTGGAAACTATTATTTTAATTGCAATGTTGGCTTGGCAGCAGCTGTACATTCTAATCACTTGGCACTCCAGAAACAAGGCGGATAACACACAGCGAGAGGAGCGGGCTAACTTCATTCAGGCTTCGGGGCTTCATCATCTGCTCTCTTCGTGGCCTCCGCAGTGCATCTGCACAGCGGCCTGAGTGAGGAGTGTCAGAGTGTAGAGAGAGGTGGGACTGAAAAACGTGTGTCCCCCCACACCCCCCAGCACGGCACGCTGACTCACTGTGACAAACACTAATAAATGAGTGATTTATCCGGGATCCTTTCGACATAAATCTGGTGGAAAAGCCGTGCTAGAAGCACCGGCGGGTTCAGCTGAAACTAATCCTCGGGTCCAAGTGTGGCATTTCTCCTGTCAATTATCTTCGACAGCGTTCGCAACAACAGAAAGACACGCTAGCACAAAGCCGTGGCTCCCTGATTGGATGCTTCCCCGCATGTCCTGTCCTCATTACCATCCCTCCACCTGCTCTGATTAATGAGGCATGGGTGGCTTGCCAGTGCTGCTCTCTCCGTCAGCAAAAGTGCATCACTGACCAGGCTGATAAAACGCACACTTTGAGCCAGGTGTATGTTTGAGTCCATTAATCTCTGGTCCATTTGTATAGATTTACTAATGACGTGAAAACTAAACATCAAAGAAAATAGCTCAAGCAATCAACTACACACTCCATCTCCACTTGTCATTTCAAATGACACATACAAATCCACTCACTGTATCTGTTTTTGCCAGATCACATATCCCACTGCACCCGTCTCGGTTTTAAAGGGCTACATGCAAATCAGAGTCGGTACAACTCGAGTCCAGAGGGAGGCGCTAGTGCACCTGAAGAGGTTTGGTAGCCAACAAAAATCACCAGAAGTGTTGCCATGGCAACGGCAATCTTGCTGCATTTTTGTCTTCATTTGTTCTTTCTTTGTGTTTATTACTGGAACACTAATGACATAAGACAGAATACACTCATCAACATCGGAGAAGGAAGCGTGGCATTTGGATTCATTCTTGGGGGGGCGGACCTTGAGACGATCGCCTCCCACAGCTGACCACCCAGCCAGACCAAACGCTACTGACAGCGTAGTCGAGCCGCGATGGAAGCTAAGCTAACCCAGCTATTCGACCTGCTCCTGGCTAAAAACCGGTTGAGTAAAATCAGGGCTAACCCAGCAACGGGAGGTCTGTGACTGCCCACATCTTTACAGAGACCCGGCTCCATCGTGGACCTGGATTAAGATGCACTTGACAGATGGACCACAGGACAGAACGCAGCACTCCGGTGGGACGAGAGGAGGCGGACTTCGTCTACATCAAAGTTGATGGACAGTGTTTCTCTGCGTTGAATTTTTTTATGCGTAGATGTTGGCCATATTATCTGCCCGGATCTTTTTAAATGCACAGGAATGCATTGTTGTTTTGTTTCTCAGGCTTTTCTTCTGCAGCAAAAGGGCTACAACTGCATGTCGTTGTTCAACCCAGTGTTGCATAATGACAATGACTTGTCCTTGAATCCTTGAAAGTTGTGCACTTCATTAGTTTAGTTACAACAACAACAGTTTAGTCAACAGTCAGCTTGCTAGCTAGCTACAACTATCAGCTCTCCACAAACATAAACACATGGGGGATTTATGTGGATGAACTACGAGCAAGACAAAGTTGTATCGTCTTCACAGGCTCTCACTTATGCCGCTTACTGTAACGTATTTATTCAAGTTTCTTGCCAAAAAACTACATTTGAACACATCATGATAGCATTTCTCTTTGCCTTTGCCCAATACTCAGTTTTATAGAGTGTTGCCTGAACACATTGCAAGTTAATGCAACCTCCGTTACCGTTAGCTGTTGGCTCCATGCTGTCACTGTGATTACTCTGAGCGGCATGATGGGAATTACCATAATTCCAAGTGTCTGATTAAGGTAGTTGTTCCAAATGTTTTGAGGTTGTTCCTCAGCGGCTTATTTTGGACTTGCAGTCGTGACAAATTGCGAGCTTCTTCACTCACGCTGTGTGCCGACGAATAATCATCATGCGGCAGCGACACACATGTCTAAAAACGAGAGCGATCATCCAGTCACGGGTCATGGCCGATCAGCTGAAAACTGTTCGGCTTCAATCTGATTTCCACAAAGCGTTTGAAGACATGTCCACATAGGGGGCGTTTGCATTTACTCGTGTTAGACATGAAACCACAACTCCAAGCGTATTTCCCCACTTCAAGTCTGTTATCCTCGAAGCGTGGTGGAACTGCAGTGACTGAGTGTTTGGCTCAGAGTGCAGCCGTGTGACCTGTAATCGGTCGCTGCCTGAGCGCATCCTGTGTGGACACAGACGGAGCGCTGAAGCTGCTGCTCTGCCTAACATGCCGCGTTCACTGCGCAGCCGGCGTGGCCAATACATGTCTGTAGGGCCTTTAAATCAGAATGTATAATGTTAAACAGACAATAGGAATCCGAACCTCGTAGCCACATCCTGCTGCTTATTTACTCCCGACTTTTCCTGCCAAGAAAGCCGCACTACGATCGTAGCGTGTCGTTTTACAACTTTGGCTTTCCGTTGTTCTGCGGGGTCAAATTAGAAACCAAAGACTCCGTCTCCTGTGTGCCAGAACGCCGTTGGACACGGCTCGTAGAGGTCGAGCCTTTACCGAGGTCAAAGTTGACCTGTGGGTATAAATCGTGGCAGGTGGTGCGTGCTGCTTTCACTTCCACAGCTGTTTAAGGGGGCGCAG
Source organism: Ophiodon elongatus (assembly GCA_016806645.1). Lineage (NCBI taxonomy): Eukaryota > Metazoa > Chordata > Actinopteri > Perciformes > Hexagrammidae > Ophiodon > Ophiodon elongatus. Next base: position 911,489 of record JACSYO010001904.1, read on the forward strand.
CTGTTTTACCTGGTGAAAAAAAACAAAGCCTTCCTCGACATAAACGCCTTGCTTGTCAAAGCCCACTGGTGCTACATCCTCATTTAACAGTGCCCTCTATGTTCAGGGCTCGACAATGACAGTTGCCATGGGTAACCGTTTTGAGAAATTGACAAACAATTATTGGCCTCCAAATATGGACAGCAAACAGCAATAGCAGTTATATTTTGAATAACATTTTTGAAATATTTGTTGCATTAGTGATTAATGTTAAATATTGCGGTTCCAGTTAGAACGCTGCATGTGCATTGGTTCATTTATTCAGCATTTGTTTTAGAGACAATGGCGAAGCGAGTCAGGTTGTTTGACTGTTCAACTAACCTGTGAACACAAACGAATGTGCAAATTGATTCAACCGACAACGAACCAGATGAACCTGAACAAAAAACTGAAAGTTAATTTGTCTTGGGAGGCGAAGCATCTCGGCTTCTTTGTAGTGGATGGAATATAACACTGCCAAGTGTGTCAAACATACACATGGCGCATTTACATGTCACATTTTCATCATTGAGCTGATGTATAACTTCAAAATATCTTAAAAATGGCAATTGTATTTTCAGTTTTGGCAACCAAAAGCTGATACGTTACTGTTGAGTCCTCGTGTCTTGCACACAGCCAATAGTTGGTGGATTAAGTCAAACATTTCCTTGGAGAATTTATTTTCACTACATTTAGCAAGGAAGCACTGGAAGAAAAATAAAGAAGGTAGGCCATTTGTTGCCATGAAACACCGTGTTAAGAAGAGAATATCAATATTCAAGTGTGCTCATCTTCTTAGGTTGTGTGAACAAAGCAAACACTGGGTGTGTTGACTGTGTCAGACAGACAAAGCTATTGTCTGTGACAAGTCGGACGCTTTTTAAGCAAAGCCTGCAGTTCAGCCATAACAACTTGTGTTTTTGACTTGTGTTTGAATAACTAGCCAGCTCAGGACTCGGAGAGGAGAAGGACGAGATAAAACCAGCTGTCATAACATCTTCAAGCTTCCTGGGAGAAAGAGCTGAAGAGATGTTTTCCAATCTGTTTCAGTCAACAGAGGGCAAGAGTTGTGTCATCTATAATGATAAAAATAATCATAAAAGGTCTTATCCTGGTCCCAGCATTCCTTCATCAGGCAACAGCCCAAGCCATTTCCTTATTTCTATTGTTTTCAAAGTCGGCAACCCTTGTAATAATAGTTTTTCAGACCGCATCACTTTAAGGGAGGAATGAAAATTTAGTAAACTCAGTGAGTCGTAATGACAAATATGACTTTGTGCAGTTTCAGGTCCTCTGTTAGCTTAGTGAAACTTATTTCTAATAAAGGCCCTCTTTGGTATGCATGAAAGACAAGCTCCATTAACAGTTTTTTGTCTACATTTTCTCGACATGAATAATTTATCTATGTGCTGCGCGTGGCCACCCACCGCTCAGACCTTTAAAGACAAAAAAAAAAAAAAGCTTCTCCTTTAAATAACACACAAATCAATGTGACAAGCTTAAGAAGAGTTTAAATGACAAAATAAACACACTTTTGTATCTTATTCATAAGACCAGCACACTTTCATTCTAGACAAGCAGCCATATCAAATTAGAGACCAGTGTGAAACGTGCTGGCAGCAGGACTGGCTATAACCTTTGCCTTATCAAATAGAAGAGGGATTTAATGCAGTGTAAAAATAGTCGGTATTATAGTGGCTTCCTTAAACTAGAGTTGTGAGCCCTTTGTTCGGCTCATTCTCTGTCACCAGTGTAGCATTAAAGCATGGTGGAATTAGCCAGCTAGTCAAATAGCCAGCCATCCGTCTCCAGAGCTGCGTCCGCTCTCTTCCCAGTGAGCTGCGACAACACTTTACAGTCTGCTGTAACCATAACAACCAACAACAATCGCCATTTTCTTTTGTACAGGTCAAATGACACTTCAAATGTCTACCACTCCTACTCTATTTCTTTGGATTCAAACTTCCAATTAGTCCATGTCCCCACAGTGTTACATGAAAGGGGAGAACACTGTTGGAACTTAAGATTCTGAATTTGTTTTCCAGTCCAGAAAAGCGGAAGTGATCCTTGATGAAAACAAAGCGGTGCAACCGGGCTCTAAATATTTTGGGCGTTCTACTCAGATTGAAAAGGTTTGAACTGGGATTTTTTTCAGCTGATGTATCAACAGTGCCAACCCAAGACTAATCTTCTATTTCTTTTGTGAAGTTTGAAGAGGAGCTCTCCAAAAGCAACATCCTGCCTGTTAACAGCAGCTTGTTATAGGCTACATCTGACACTGAAACAGGAAGCTGTTTCTATTTAAATCTGCACACATTTTGATACTAGGCTTCCAATCTTTTTTTCTTTTCTTTTTTTTTTTTTTTTTTTTACCAATGACAGCTGATTTCTTCTATTCTTACTCAGCTGTTGCTCAGAGGGATCTTAGTCTCTTTCTGCCCTTTCAGCTGTCAGTCTGGTTAAACCACTGTACAGCGTTTTGTTTACCATTGACAAAACAAACTCTTCATTCAAAATAACATCCATTTGTAAAGAGGACTTTCAACAACCTAAAAGCATGAGGGCCCATTCCAACATATAGTAGTCCTCTCAGACATCTAACTGTATCCAATCCAGAAGCTGTCTGTTTGTGATGTCGACAACTTAAACCAGCTGACAGATTCTGACTTTTAGACCCTCGTGTGGGTCAAGCTCCAAAAAGTCTGAATCCTACATTTCCCCATAATGCAACTTAAGTGTCTTTAATAAGATCCTCCCTTAACACCCACTTCTTCCAAACTCCACACCTCCAGTTTGTAACACTGGCCTTTTCTGTTAAGACATTTCAGAGCCACAATGATCAAGGTCATTTTATTTTTTCAAAAGAAAGAAAAAAAACTCAGTGGAGTGCCCCTTTAAATTATGATTTGCTTAAATGATAATTGGACTATGGTACTGGCACATCTTGTGGTGATGTAAGAAGTCAGTTTAATCAACATACACATGGTGAGACAGTGGAAAAGAACAGAAACCAGCCAACTAAAAGACAGAAAGCCTGCAGTGTTGCTCTGAAGGCTCCCTACCGTTGTTCTGCTCACGCACTAACCAAGCCGGTATGATATTGACCGCACTGACAGGCACTGACCCTAATTCTGTCAGTGGTGCATATTCATGAGGTAATTTGGAGCTTTACAGGAATTAGGCCATGACGAAGCCGTCTGCTCAGCATCCTTGAGTGACACAAGCACCTTTTGCTGTTCCCTCGGAGCTGCAGCGTAAGACGGGCGCCACATCCCTTAAGGTTTCAAAATGCTGCCACATGCAAAGTAAACATCACTGTAGATACAGTCAGACTTGTCGAGAGACCGTTAACTGGAATGACCGACTGTAATCTCGTGGATGAATTTATTCCTCAGCTGTTTATCCGTCTGGTGAATAACTATAGTCCCAAATGATTGTTTAAAAAAAATAAAAAATAAAAGGCAATCCAGAGCTGGTCGTTTGACCACTGTCCCTTATCGATGTCCGCCTCACGCCACTGGAGTCAGCCGGTCTGCAGCTAGCTGTCCCGGGACAAACTCGAGACAAAAATCAATGTGTGACGCAGCCATCTTTTTAAACACTGTGTTCGTATCTGCCTTCCGCTGCTTGTCATCTGATGCCTCCTCTACGGTCTACTGTCCTCAGCCTCCGGAGGCTGGACGTCAGGAGAGTGACCTTGTTAATTCAATTCACCTTCGTAAGATGAATACAAAGTCTGTCTGCCAGGGGACGGTGTTGGGTATCCGAGTCAGGGCCCGTCTGGTACTTCACAGACAACCTAACAGCTCTACACCTCAGGGTTCCAGTATGAAACTTAAGCTGGGGTTTTTATGTGTCAGTCGGCCATTAAAGCTTGCTATTCTATTAACATTGAGACATTGATCGAACTTTCAAATGACTCCCACAGTCATAATGTGAAAGGGTTCAGCTGATCCCACGGAGAGCCAACGTCTCATGTAGATTTCTGCCAATTTCGGCTGGTTCTTTTGGGTTCGACACCCATATGTTTAAGTCCCAGCAGCTCCCACCAACTCTACCCCCGCCCCCACACCCACACCCACACACCAATACTAAACACTGGGCGGCCTTTTCAGGTCACTAGCTCACACTGGATAATTAATACACACCGATTGTTTGCCAACTGCCCAGCACAATTTGGCAGAGAGACAATGTAAACACCTACTGGCTCATGGGGAGAGTCAAAAGTCTATATGCCCAAATATTTTCTCAAATAATGAGACTTTCCACTTCATATCGTGTCATTCATTCAGTCCAACATAGTGTTCCTTTTAGCTGATGGCTGTTTTGGTTTTCCCTAGACAATCAGGAGCGTGTGATATGTTGGGTCAGCGGTTGCTCGGGCATTTTCCTTAACAATCTAAGAAATATTCAGACTTTTGAGTTGTTATTTCTGGACTAATAACAGAAATCTACGCTTGTTGCCATTTTTGTGGCCATTTTCTGTTGATTCTTTTCATCAAAGTAGCCTGCTAGCTAGCTGGCTATGTGTGATGATGTTGTCCCCATTCTTAAATCGCACACTCAATCCTCCGATTGGTTGATCGTTTCTAGAGTTGGTAGACAAAGCCACTGGGCTAAAACAATTCCATTCCTCCAATGCTGGGGTCGTCAAACTATGACCCGCATGCCAACTGTGGCCCGTTTTTAAATAGCACTGTTAGCTCTGGTAGCACCGTTAGCTCCTAGCCGCCGGCGCAGCCATCTCCATGTTGAGAGCCGTTGAGAGGCAACAGGACTGGTCCTCTTGTATATAGCACCTTTCACTTCTTGGCACAAAAAAACAATATTTAACCGTTCTGATTGTTAATATGATCTTAATATTAGACCTATAGATTTACATCTCACATTTATATTTGCATCATAATCTTTAAGTGTGCCCACAGGCCATGAACAGAAAACAATATTTGGCAATTGCCGCTTGTTTTAACTTTACTTATTTCCAGATTTACAAATAATGGCACATGGGGTTTTATGGTCAAGAAACAGTTTTCAACCAAATCTGAGAATTTTCTATTGTTTTGCCCGTGATTCCTTATATTGTTCTGTATATGGTCACCACTGTTCTAATGACCGATTGTGGCGCTGTTGCTGTGTTTGCGGCCAAAAAAACCTTGTAGCTTACGGAGTACTGAGCATAGTGAGTAGCTGATTTTTTATATCATCCAGAAATGTGTTGAGGGCCAATAACAAGGCCTTTTATCCAGCTGCATTCTTATTCACAAAAACATTGCCTGTGATAGCCCTTTTCATCTATAATATACTAATATATTGCGGGGTTTTTTTGTTGACTGACCCTGAAGCTAAAGTCACAATTAAACAGCTCTGCTTACAAACGCAGCGAAGCGTTTGTGAGTGTCGTGCACTGAAGTCTTTGACAAACTGGGACGCAGCCCCCTTCTGGGCCCAGCAACACATTACATTTGGAGCACCCTTTTATCTCGTAATTTGGTCGTTAATGATTGGCATCCATTTCCCCTGTATTCCTATTCACAGACGTAGAGAGACCTGTAAATATACATCAGAATGTTCTCAGCCTTTTGTCCACAAATTGAATTGGCTAAATGTCCAGCTCCCTTTGCAAGTAAACATCTCTTCCGTCCCTTTTTAAAGCCTCGTGGGTGCCAGAGAAGAAGAGCAGAGCTTTTTCTTAAGTAGCTCAGTACAATATCAAGGACGAGCACATTCACTCAGACATATTTTAAATCCCAAACTGTCCCAATATACTCAGTGTTGACAGAAAAAGATCTATTTCTGCAAACTTGTTTCTTGGTAAAGCATGTGCATGTGACTTATCAGGCAATCAAGCAAACGGCAATATTTACCAATCCTAAACCATTTAACTTCAATAAAACATTGGTTTGACTTTCCTTTAAGGGAAATGTTTGACAACACACAATCTCATGCCTTCTTATTAAAGAAGCAAATCCTGGGGACAGTGATAGTCCTGTGGTG
>JACSYO010001904.1:922500-937500 GCA_016806645.1 Ophiodon elongatus
CGTTAGGTCATTTTTTGGACTATTCGACTGCAGACGGCAGCCAGTATCTCCACCGCCAATGCGGAAGGGTCTTAAAACTTGCATTCTCTCCACTGACCAGCAGGGGGCGACTCCTCTGGTTGTATAGAAGTGTATGAGAAGATGACTCTACTTCTCTCTTGATTTATTACCTCAGTAAACATTATAAACATGAGTTTATGGTCTCAATCTCTAGTTTCAAGTCTTCAATACAGCATGATGTTCATTTAGTAAATTATGGTCCATTTAGAGTCAAATAGACCATAAAGCAGGATGTGATTTAGGGCGGGGCTACTGTGATTGACAGGTCACTGCCGCAACCAGAGCCGTATATGGCGTCACTATGTCAAATATGGTCACTTCCGTTCATTGGTTGCAAAAAAAAAACATGGCAACGGCCGTAATCCAAGATGGTGGCAACAAAATAGCCAAACTCGAGGCTTCAAAACAGCAGCCCACAAACCAATGGATGACAACGACTACGTCCACTTCTTATATAGAGTCCACGGTCTCCACATACACACCTCCCTTGTTGTTCAAAGTTTCAGATTGATTGATGGATGAGGTTATTGGTTGGTACTAACCTACGTAAGCACATGTCATATTTTGTTTTACAGGAAGAAAAGATGATTGGATTTTGACATAAAAATACAAAGAAATAAAAAAAAGTATTTATTTCCTTTGCATACATTGTAAACTAGGTGCAATATGACCTGATCTGATGGCGTGATCTGAAAGGTTTGAAAAGGGCATTTTTCATTTAATCTCGACTTTAACTTTGGATTTAACGGCAAAAGCCTTTAAGATATTTAAGAAGAGCCTGTCAACTCCCTTCAGTCCAGGACAAATCTCTCCCACTCTTTGTCATGTGACCATGCTGCCCCGTAAAAGGAATATGCCTTATACACACAGAGTTTAAAGTTTAACCCGCTCACCTTTATCTTAGTCACTGTGAAAAGAATGCAGGCCATTGTGATGCTAAAGTTGAGCAAGATTCATTCAGAGAACCAAATTAAGCGGGTGTACTTCTTCAAAGATGGTGTGGAGTGGATGAATAGACTTTTGTAACTTCAAACAACAACATTTAAGCTCTTCACGGAGTCTAGCTTCTAGTAGCTTGCCAGAGACTTATGGATGAGGCTGCTGCCATCATCATTTACTGGAAACAATGCATCTTGTACTGGAGCAGTGGGCGCTACACAGAAATGGGCAACGTGTTATTTCATGATTTAAACTTGGCGTCACTTTAAAAAAATACATTTTAGACTACATCATTTATTTTTAGCCTTTCTGCTGTCATCAGATCGATGGGGGAGAGACACCGGGGGGAGGGAGGGAGAGAGGTAGAGAGAGAGGTAGAGAGAGAGGTAGAGAGAGAGAGAGAGAGAGAGAGAGAGAGAGAGAGAGAGAGAGAGAGAGAGAGAGAGAGAGAGAGAGAGAGAGAGAGAGAGACTGGCTGGACCTGACCCCAGGACATCACGTCTTCTCTCTACACTCATTTTAACAAGTACAATAAGAATTGACAGCAGTAATGTCATCGCCACATGAAATCTGAAGCCGGAACTGAAGGGACACGAACAATTAAGGACCCCAATCACACTGAGACGCGGCGGTAGAAAGGCATCGCCCACAAGACCACTGCGGAGTCGCACCGCTCGTCGATGTCACACTCAGCCAAGGCAGCCAACCCAAATCGAGCAAGAGGCGGCCTGTACTACTTTTCCACCGCATTCCTGTTTTAATGCCGGTAGATGTCATAGGAATGGACAATGGCAAACGCAGACGAAAGGTCGATACCAGCTTGATGTCTCGATGCCATGGGGCGTTGTTTTGAAGCGGCCGCGCCTTTTGCGACGTGTCCCGGTGTGACCGGGTCCTGAAGTTACATTCGGTAACTAAAAATGACTTTTGGTCATATTTGCCACAAACTGTCAACATACCCCAACAGTAAAACATGACAGATAATCTGTGAAAAAACTAAATCTGGTTCCTCTGTGCTCCTGATGGCGTTTGCAAGATTCCACTGCGCCTGTAGAAAAACAAGCAGCCGAGGAGTCTCTAACGCAGCTGTCAATCACTACTTGTGAACTCCGATCAAACTGTCGAACTAGGCATCGCTGATCAAATATGAATCCAGATTCTGTTACTACACTGCCTTATTTCTCACCTCAAATGTTTTCAGAAACATTTCCTGTGGCAAACTGAGACCAAACTTCCCCTTACTCCTACAACTCCTGAAAAAAAAAAGGGAGTTAACATGCTGACAGAAAACATGAGACAAATCTCTGAATTCGGGTACCAGCCGCTCTGACAGCTTCCAGTGCTCCCTGGGTGCTTTTCGGCACCTTGTCAGAACAATCCGTCGAACGTCAACACTCTCGGAAAGCTTAACTCCCAGCTACATGGCTTTCACAAGTTGTTTCGCACAACTTGTTGCCAACAAAGTCCTGAATGAGAACCCCGTTTTTGTCGATTCGATCTCATTATCCTCCGCCGAGCCATTGTGGGAATAGCCTGGCAACCTCGCTAATCAGCGCCGATGTCAAAGCCAGGATTGTTTACAGGGGAATGGAATCTCCTTTGGGAGCGTCACGGCATCCTCGGAGGCCTGTGACCGAGCACGGAGCGAGATGCCTTTTCACACCAAGAATGGGAGAGTCCGCGGCTCGGTGCATGTGTGGGACAGGGCTTGGGGATAGAAGCGTATATGCATTATGTATAATTAATGAAGACGCAGAGAGGAATCACAATGGATGCTCAGCTACACGCACAATGCGTCAGTATCTGATGCTGGGGTCAGAGGTCGTGTCCGGCTTTCTGCCTGGCCGGCGAGGATGAAGACAAACAAGGGGACCTTTGAGAGTGCGGGAGGTTCCGTGCGCATCGCAAGACGACAAAAGGGGAGCGGTTGGTTGCATAACGGGAAAAAAAAAAAAAAGAGGACAGTCAAGCTGCAAAAACGTTTACATTTTGTTTGATAGAAATGCATAAATGTGTATTGACTTGGATAGAAACCTGACACTTCTTTATCATTGCCTGTACTGCATACAACAGGCTACTGAAAATATCCACAACACAGATTTATCTTAACCAGACATGTGTTTTTCACGCTGCTTAAAAGTTTAAAAACATAATATAATAAGACTGCAAGTTGATAGAAAAGATAGGTCTCATCTTAAAAGAGATCATGTTATGACTAATCCTGAGATGATGCACAGGCCTGTTGTGCAAAGGAAAGATGACGAAAGACTATTGACTGAAACTCATGACACACCTGACGCAACAGCTGAAAGATCTGCACAAAAAACTGGCTTCCATCTGTTTTTAGAAAAGCGTAACGGCAACAAAGAGACCATTAACAATTTCTGCGATCAACGCCACCAGCCTCATACAGCTGTTTGGTTGGAAAAAATAAACAAAAATCAGGGACAAGATTACTGGTGTAAAGTCTAAAAGCAGAACACATGTTTGGATTGTATTTCGTTGCCATGTTAGTTTAGCATGCTAACAGTCGCCAATTTGCCCTTCAGCACAAATGCCATTAGTTTTGCAGGTATTTGGGCCTTACGGTTATTAAAATTCATCCTGAGGGGAACAAGAGTGGATTGAATTGCATGCAACAGTTGAAGTGACCTTAGGGAAGTACAGATGAAATGACAAATGCATTTTTTTAACCCTTTTAGATCACACCCCGCCATATTGTGCACCTATTTAACAATATTTGTAAAGAAATTACTCAAAAATTCATTTCTATACATGTTTTTAATATCAGAATCCAAAGACAGCACCACATGAACTTCTGAGCCTGGACTACATTGTTTTAACAGTTAGCCGGACATTACTGTTTTAATGACTAATTTGTGCTAATCGCTAGCATGCTGACTGTTGTTATGACTATGGTTAGGTAAGAGGGGCTGCAAAAGGTCTGTCACGGAGACAAAAGTCAGTATAAACTTAAACATTTGTGAATTTGAGTTTACATGCAATGTGTGTGTGTGCTCGCGATTAGCATGCAATTAGCAGACCCGATTCATGGGCCAATTAAAAGGGTAACGGCTATTCTTCACTAATGCCGTGTTCACACTACGAGTGACGCAGCAACAGGCTATAATTTATTTTCAATGGAAGCCGGTGACAAAGCTACAAAAGGACGCCTGACACTTGACACCGTGTGACGGGCGTGACGCGCTACAAATTAAAGTTGAGCTGGTCTCAACTTCTTTTTTCAGAGTCCCAAGGAGGCAGTGAAGCAGTTAGCCAGTATCCCGTGCTATTTACCAACATAACTAAGCCAACAAGCGATTCAGCGACACTTCAACGGTGACTCGCCGCTGGCCGTGCCTTTGTTTGAACATAATATAAAACTCCTCTGTCCACAGACCGCAGTTGGGGGACTTTGTTTTAATAGGAGGGTGGGGTGGGTGAGGTGGGGGGCGTGGGAGGGTTTGGTTGGTGACAAAAGCTACCTCCATGTTCGTCTCCTGCCTCCACATCACCTGGCCAATAGCAAAATTAAAATGCCATACCCGGGATTCAATGAATAGAGGGCAGTCGCAATGAGTATCTATAACAAAATATGTAAAATTCATAGACTCAAGATTAGCATCTGAATCCATCAACAACATTAATAAATACCCATACACGCTAGCTTTCAGCTTTGAAAAAACAAATGGTTTGAGGGTTCAGTTAGTCTTTTTTTCAACTTACACGGTGTGCTGCTCTTAGTGCGTCCTCTTCACGACTGAAACCTGAAGCAAAGTTAAATTATTAAATACTTAGCTAATCGCCACACCCTCACCGAATTTGCACATTTGTAGAATCTGCACATGGTACACTTGTATTGGGCCTACTGAACTGTATTTGATTGGACCGTTCAAGACCTTCCAAAGTTTTGGATCGTCGTTTTACTACTCATCAATATGTAATTCACTTTGACTCGGTGAAGCCAAAGATTAATTACCCACATTGTGGACAATACAGTTTTTCAAAGCTAAAGCTAAAAGTGGTTGTATTTCCTCTGCTTCCTCCATCATGTATTAGTTTTACTTGTCCACTGGTGCAACACCTCAGCTCAGACTCCGATACAGCAGCTTAACTTCGGGAGACAAATGTGCTGCAGTCTCAGAGATCTGCATCAGCCGCGACAACTGCTTGTACCCTCTGTCTGTTAAGATACAGCTAATCCTGAAGTTACCACCGCAGTAAATCTGAAATCGTTTGGGTCTTATCTGCCGCACCGCAGAGAGTGTTGTTATTTCAGCTGCAGCTGGCTGTCCCAACTTGGAACAGCGTAGTCTTGGTCATATGTTTCCATCTTAGTCCTTACCCGAGGCATTGTGAATAGTGTTGCTGGGTAAAATCTGATAATTTCATAGAATTACAGCGGCCACAAAAATATCTATACATGCTTGCATTTCCATATTTTATAATGCACTAATCTACCTCCTTCTCAACCCTACAATACAGATCTGATTTAAAGCAAAGGAATACTGAACTCCACAGCAAAGACTGATCAACAAACAACTATGCGACGAGACGGAGTGTCTTAATGTCAAATAAATACGCAGTCGTACTCGGAGAGACTGCAGGTAGATGAGCTGCTGAGACAAGGCCGAACAGCTCCTTCTCATCGCTGCCACGTTCAGATCTCAGCTAGCCTTTCAAACGCGAGTCGCACTCATCTGCTGCACCGACACAGACAGACACAAAGGCGTCTGAGGGTTGGAGGACACGGCAGCTTGAAAGTGTACCTTCATTTTACTTATTTTTGGGTATATAAATGTTGCTTTGTTATATATTAAATTAAAAAAAAGGGGCAGTGTTCAGTCAGACAAAATAAAATCACAATGAGTTGTGTGAATTTACGCCTAATAACATACCTGTTAAATGTATTTAGCTGTAACATTTCTCGTGGGCTAGAAGATAATCTAAGAACAATAATAAGGCTTTTTTTGGCCCAGTCAGCTAAAAACACAATGCTTATTAAAATAGCAATTAAAGCTTCATCATTTCTGTATCATGGTCTAAATCTCCAAATAAAAGCTATTATTCTCAAACCGCAACGAGAAATTAAAAAGAACACACTGAATGGCGCAAGTCTCAGACACAAAATTGCCTCCCTTGCACTTGTCTATAAAACTCAGTGCATAAGAAACAAAGTTGCGATTGACACGGAAATTGATCGTTATGATAATTGGGTCTAGCGTGATGAGCAACCCCGTGTCACATGGCCCGGTACAATATTGATCCCATCGGTTACTCATGTCCTACTTAATCACAGGCCTCACCAGTGTCATGTCAGATTTTTTTTCACATTAAAAATATAAATAAAAGAATCAAATTTCGGTCTGACATTACTTGTCAAAGATCAGGTTAGTCCACTGTGCAACGCTCCTTCTGACCACTCATTTTGTAAACGACTTCTTCGGGTGAAAAAATTAAAGGGAATTCGGAGCACCTCTTTGCATAGTGGATGCATATTTTTGACAGAAAAGAGTACACCAAGCAGAGTGAGGGCTGGGAAAATAAAAGTGGGTACAGTAAAATACAAACAGGGATATTTCTTCAGATAAGAAGTGACTAGAATAGAGAATGAGACCAAGATTACACCAAGCACCAACATGCTAGGAATACCAGTACAGTTGTACCAAAAACAGATATGATGTTCGTGTTTGTTTACCCAAACACACACACCAGCCAGCTGGCACAGGTAGATTTCCATGCCGCTGCACTGAAAACATGCACTGAACCGAGACCCTCAACAGCAAAATACATAATGAACCATGGCTTGTAAACTGTTCCACCCCAATCACGGCAGAGGTTGCAATGTAATAGGTTTTAGTGGCGTGTTGCTCGAACCAATTAGTCATGCTGACCGGGGAATGTTTCACAGGGCCGATGATTGGAAAACATCCAGAGACAACTATGCCCAGGAGTGCCCTTGAGCAAGGCATTTACTGGCCAAAAGCTCCACTGGAGATGATGCTCAATACTATAGGAGTGCTGTGGTTGTACTGGGCAGCATGGATATGAATGGTGTGTGTGTGTGTGTGTGTGTGTGTGTGTGTGTGTGTGTGTGTGTGTGTGTGTAACCCTCCCTGTTTGTAGTCGGTTTGCGAGTTAAATAAAGATTAAAGGCCTCCATGCATATCTCATTAAACCGTAATCTAATATAGGGAGTGAAGCATCAGAAGACCGTTGGAACTGTGGATCAATTAACATGAGAGGGAGTGGGAGTAGCTTTTAAGACAGTCCCTCATGGATCAGACCTAATTTAGGATTCAACATTTCAAATGAAGACCATATAGAATCTTGATTTTTTTTTGATCAACTCTTTTCTGATAGAAGCAGTGGAGCCCTTGCTGTATCTTCACTGGAACGGTGGCACTTGTGTCAGTGAAGTTGCTGACGTGAGGATACGGCAGGACAACAAATGAAGGGTTTCAGCCAGACAGAGTCACAACTGGGCAGACTTCATCATAGACTCTCACAACTACACGAACCAGGCTCCGTTAAATGTCTATATTTATTATTTTCTTTGTTGCAGCGCAGTACATTTACGTAAAACTTCAAAACACGAGTTCAAGGGACTCTTTATCGAGTTCGGTAGTCAACATTAGTTGGTTGTACGGCCGAACGAGAACAAAAGGTTAAACCAAGCCGCCGCCGTTGTGTGTACGTTGTACGACGGGCGCTGGATTCAATGCAGTGTTAAATTGCCCTATTTTTCAATGGGCTTCTACCAACTCAATGCGAGCCGTGACGAGCTGGGGAGACGTTATTCTCGCTGTGGCCGGTAGCCCTTTACACACACACACACACTCTCTCTCACACACACACACACACACACACACACACACACACTCACTCACTCACTCATGCCCGCCGTCTAACGTCCACTGTCTGGCCGCTGAACACCAACCACAAGTCCACGTAACGTTATCTAGCAAAGTAATGTGAAAGGAGGCATGGCGCTCCCCGCGAGCCTGTAGCACGCACGTGCTAAGTTGAAGTAAGAAGTACCTGTACGGTTGGGGTCGCGGCTGCGGTCCGTTGGCCCCCGTTGGTCGGGGGGGATGAGCTCAGCTTTCACTGTCTGCGTCTGGCGCTCCTCATCGCAGCTTAAACCCGGCAGACTCTCATACGTCAGGCAGAAAGAATTTGACTATTTTTCAACGTCTCTCGCTCTCTTTCTCTCTCCAGGCTGAAGAAAAAGCGCCAGCCGTTGTATTCACAGTTAGGTTGACCCTAAACAAAAAAGGCTCCCCCGGGACAACAAGGCTCGCGGGAAGCGTTCAGTCAGTTGCTGTTCTGTGGGAAATACAATACTCTGTGATCCTCCATGAAACCCCCTTTCTTTTCGTCACCAAAGGCCGACACTGAATTCGCCTTTCGCCGGAGTTACAGGGCGCTATATCCAGGTTAGAAGTTGAGGATCGTCCTCCGTGTGCGGCTCACCGGAGAAGCACACCGCGGAGTGGAGACTGTGGAGCTGAGAAGCAGCGCTGTCTCTGTGCGGCGTTCACGGGCCGTAGGAAATTCCATACGACTGAGGAAATAGGACAATGTGCTGTCGTTATGCAGACGCGTGGGCTCGGGGATCTGTCCGTCTGACTGTGAATTCAAATGGTTATAGACAAATGGTTATCGCACAAGGAGTTCATTTTACATCGCCCAGAGCATTTCTTTCTCCCATTTACGCTGCTGCAAAATACGCTATTTTACGAGAATTCAACATCCAAAATAGGACACAGTCACATTATACTTCTTTAAACCAGGGTCCATTTGGCCAACTAAAACCAAGATAAGCGACCGGCTTTGTAGCTCTGAAATATCCAAGCAACTGGCTGGATTGCCAGTCTGATGCCAGCTCGTATGCCATGACTCACCACGGAGTTACGTGTTGCCACTGAACGTATCTTTAAAATAATCTTTAATGTAAATGGAGTCACTTTTAGTAGAAAAGCTAACTCGGCCGCTCCTGTGTTTAGTCAGAGACACGAGACGAAGCTTCTTCTGGTGGAGTGATGGTCAACGATGAGCCAGATACAGCGAAGAAAGAAAGAAACCACGTGTAATCATTGTTGTTGACGTGCAAAGGCCATGTTGCACATGCGTACGCGCACAAGATATGTGTTGTGTCGAGCAACACAAGCCGAGTGTCATGTAGTCCCGTTATAGCGTAGGGAAGGCCAAAATCTCCAAAACTAGACAAATCACACCAAAACAATATAAATGCATTAATATCACTAAAAGTAATTGGAAAAATTAAAATGATTGGTTTTCGGAGGAAATATCCCTTTGAGATGTCAGAGATGCCCAAAAAGCTTCTTCTTCTTTTTTTTCAAGAATTAACTTTTACATGCAAGGAAGGCTCTTGTTTTCCTTCCAAACAAAAAGCAAGACTTCAATATTGTACTTTTTTTATTCCATGACATTTATTTGACAGCTTTAGTTACTAGTTACTTTGCAGATTCTGATTGATAATACAAAAAACTATAAATCAATTATTAAATGATGATGTATTGTTAATGATTAAGCTACCCAGCAGTGTAAAGGGTAATTAAAATGACATTTACAAGCTGCAACATTGGGATGTACGCATTAATATGCCACTAATTATAACCCAGTAATAAAATATATATTATTTTAAATGGGCCATTCTGCGTCATGAGTACTTTTCCTTTAAGTACTTTCACTCAATAAGATTTTGAATGCAGGACTTTTACTTGGTTTTTTTTTACACCCTAGACTTTTACTTGAGCAACACATCTGAGTACTTCTTCCACCAAGTTTTTTTTATGAGAGTTTAGCCCCTGTGTGCACTGGGATGTCTTTTATTAAACCTGCAGCACTAAAAAGAAGCTGCTCCCGGATACCATTGTGAAACCGAGCCAAGGCTGTGTCAGACAGAAAATGGCCCGAGGCATCGAGGTAAATCTACAACAGCGGTGCCTGAAATGATCAAAATTCATATGTCGCCAAGGCCCAAACATCCTGAAACAAGCCATTCACGCAATCATGGGCTCATAAACATCCCTCACAGTGGCAGGAGAAGGAGCTGAAGGAGAGTCTAAGGGAGTGAGGAGGAAATCCAAACCTCTGAGGTCACTCTCTCTCTCTCTCTCTCTCTCTCAAAGGCGAAGAGCCGTGCTGTCAGTTCAGTCAAGCCGAGAGGAGAGACGTCCACCTGTGGAATGACCCGCAGCCACCGGTCAAATGCTGGCAGCTGATGGATTCCTGCATCTGCGTGCTCGACCCCGGCCTCTCGCATAATATGCACAATCGACCAAAAAAAACCCACCTGGACTCGATAACAAGCTCTTTTCAAATAGTCACACTTTCACGTTCATCCATTATCATAACGGACCGCGCGCGCACAGTGTAATCCCCTCCCATCATGTGTAAAGTACAACATTCCCACAGCTACAGGAAGATGTACAGACCCGCAGTCTCCAAGGAGACCCAGTGGTGGGGACGGAGGAAGTGTTTTCCCCAGACACTCATCAAGCTTCTCCAACACCTTCTCCCACCAGAGGACACTCCCTCATTGGCTGTCCCTGCTCTCCCAGCTTTAAGACGTTCTGTAGTCAGATAATATCCTCGTACAACCTCACAGTGAGTTCATTTACTCTCTCATTGAGACAACCTCCCGCCATACTTCTTCCTCTGATGGGGGGGCTTGAGCTCCCCCCTCCCTGTATTCACTCAGGAACATGTCCTCGTCTTTCTTTCCGTTACATAGGAGCCCTTCTTGGATATGGAGGAGGGCACACTCGTCACATCAGCTGGCAGCTGGGGCCCGTTTCACCCGACGGATGAGTCACTGGGAAGTGTCTCTCTCGTTGGATCAAAGCGAAAAAGATTTGCCTCAGGAAGCGACGAGTTTCCGCTTCATCTCTGAGGCAGACTTACTTCCACTGCTCTCGTTGAAGAGATGTTATAATTGCAGGTTATCACTTGGTACAATTGTCTAGAGATCCCCTCTGTACGGATAGACCTGAACTCTTTCCACAGCCAGAGCGTCCTGGTAAGCCCCGAGCAGTTTGGACAAATCCCCCGCAACCCGACGTTTAAACGCTCCATTGATTTTTTTTTTTTTTTAAAGTCATTATTTATAGATTTTGATTCCACATTTTAGCTTTTTGGTGTATTTGTTTGTGCGTTACTGTGCTTCTCTGTGCACAAGCTGCTCCTAACGTATTGACATTGGTGATTAATGAATATAGAAGTATTGAATTTGGAGTTCCCCTCTAAATAACGCAGAACAACAACACACAAATGATTTCCTTCTTCCCCCGGATGAGCGAGAGTTCAGGAGGACATTTGATCCAAACCTGCCCTCTAGTGACAACATCTGCTCCACACAGGGAGGAGGAGTCTGCATGGCCCTCGATGTGGCATTTTATTGAAGCCAATCACGAGGCTCGTAAATTCACAAATTCCAACCAATAATTCAGACGAATTTGATTCATTTAAAATGAAATTACTCTTATCTCAACATTATAATGATCACAATTAATGTTGTACATTTGCTGTTTGTTTTACGTCTACTGAAACACTTGTGGAGACGGGACTTCCCTGATAAATACATTTAAAAACAACTCTAGTAAATATGCAAGACTGTCGAATATTTGTCAATTTGAGGTTTTCAGGAGGAAAATCATGCAACAACATGACCTTGTGACTGCCTCCGTGGCATGTTAGTGGGAGAGAACTGAGCCCGGGGCACAGACGATCACCCCGTGTCTGGGAACAGACGATGAGAAAAAAAGAATCAACAGAGAAAAGATGCATTTTTCAGTTACTCCCTTTTAATTCAAAGTAAAACAGGAATATATAAAATGATTAAAATACACATTTATAGACAGGGAGCTCATATATGACATGATAATAAACAAAAAGCGGAGGAGGACTGCATTTACACGTCATCGTTCTTTCCTGTTTGCGTCTCGCTTCACAAACCGGGTTAGTTTGTCTGCGGTGCAACAATCACAATCACAGCCACACGAGTCAAGCGGGGTGGAGGCGGAGTTCTGTGGGCCAACCAGGAAGTCAGCGTCACCCCGGGTTCCCTCCACAAAAAGCCAGTGGGATTGTTCTTTAGGGATTATTGCAGAAAATAAGCTCTGTGGCAGACGGACGTGAAGCGTGAATACTTCAGAAGTAAAACGCTAACGTGAGGCTATGAAGGAGCGACACCACGGTCACATGACTTCACGTCACCGCCCACCAAGATAAAGGAGGACTACTGTTCTAGTGAGGGCGTTTAGTCGTCCCATTTGGACTTTTTTAAGACACGTAAAAGCTTCATAATTCCGCAGCGGGGGATTTACTGACGTATTTTATGTCGTAGAACAAAACATTTAAATCTCTTTAGCTTGTGTTAACCACAGACATTATTTCAGGCATCTAAACAAACCCACTGACTTTGAGACGAGGGAATGGGAAGTGCAAAAAAATAAATAAAATGCTGACTCACTTCTGCAGCACTCCATAAAACAATGAAAAAAACGACATTCTTCAAAACCTGCTTTGGGTTTCTTGAATGGTACTTTTTTTTTTTTTCTCCAACAGATTTCAGAGAAGTTTTATTGTATCAATGGAGGCCACAGCCAACATGAAGGAGGCCGGAATACATTCGCGACGACTTCGGGACTATAAGAAAAATATGATCAGAAATTTCCATTCCCCAATATCTGCATTTCACTTCATTTTCATTGTTCCATCAGTTTGTGTGCACCACAGATCAGAAAGGAGGGTCCATGTCCTCCGTAGTAAGACCAAGATGTCAGTAGATGTGGATCTCATAGTTAGTAGGGGTTAAACCTTATCTCTCTAAATGTATCTTCAGACAACATCTCTCCATTCACTCTGGATGCAAGCGTGTCGTGTTCCCTCCACAGAAATGTTAAAAGTATATCAAGTTAACCTATAATATCATGCATGTTAGGCCCAACCCAACCCAAACCTGAAAGATGCAACAGAGCTGCCTCCCATCCGCTAACAAGTAGAACTATAATAATAACTGCTCGGTAAACAGAAAGCTATGATATGTTTTACAAGAAACCTGGATTTGGGCTATGAAAAAAATAAAACAAAAAAATGACTGAGCTGAAATCAGGGCTGAGTTTAGATGTTAGTAATGGAGAATATGGTCATTTTTTGCAAAGGGAAAGGCAGTGTCCAAAACTTCATTCCACCCCCCCAACCTCAGATCATGTTTGTACAATCCCTTCATGTAAATCAAGTTTAGAAGAGATTGTGGAGTAAATTCTGCCACCACCATTAAGATGCCACAGGAAGAATCTCTGATGAAGGAAAACCCTACGTGAAGATACAGGAATCAAAATAAAAGCGTCTAGTCGGCTCACAGCAGCGCGCCGGGCGGGTGCATCCTATATTCTATCTGTCGACAGCGGACACGTTGCTTCAGCACAACGGCAGCGTGCTAAAAGTTGACCTTCCTCCGCCGGTAAAAGTGTGGAATATAAAAAAGGTCTCAAACTTTAACATGGACACACAGTGATAGATTTATTTTGCGAAGCTGCAAAGCGAGAGCTGGTCCAGCAGGCCAGGGTGAAGTAGAGGGGGGTGGGGTTTGGGTTCAGCTCCAGTGCTTCACCCTTTGCGCTCAACACTCGTTAAGCATGCTCTTTTTCAGGATGGAGGAAATGTATTTTAGAGAAGGAAACAAAAAAAAGAAAAAAAAGAGGAGGAACGGAACAAGATGTCAATTATCTACTCTTACTAATCAGGAGCAACAACAAAAAAAAACGTATTATGCTTGTTTTGAAAACATAAAAGAGTTTGGGACTCAATATGACAGAGTTGCATTTGGTTTTTCGCATTAACATTGAAACCTTCTTGGCACTAACCCATTTTTTATGTCATGAAAAGTGATGAGCGCAGTCTAAATGGGAAAGGGAGGGCGCAGCAGCACGCGCCAGTATTGCACTGTAACGTTTTGGCAACAAACCCGTAGGCACAAAGCTAACTCACCACACAGGGCAGCTCATTATAGGGACAGTTCAATATCAAAAATACATATTTGTCCTCATGCCTGTCGATCGATTTATTAATCTAGATGTTTTTTCCGTGAGTCGCCGAGTGTTGGAGGTGTCAGCCGTGGAGTTGCCTGCCTTCTCTCCAA
Source organism: Ophiodon elongatus (assembly GCA_016806645.1). Taxonomy (NCBI): domain Eukaryota; kingdom Metazoa; phylum Chordata; class Actinopteri; order Perciformes; family Hexagrammidae; genus Ophiodon; species Ophiodon elongatus. The sequence continues at coordinate 936,671 of JACSYO010001904.1, forward strand.
TATAAGCAAACTATACGACACTCAGCTTGCGGTTTCTCGAAGCGGCAGAAATATACATTTAAAAAAAATATTTATCTTTTCAGAAATTATGACCCCGGCTACTCAAGATAATCCACCGACCTTGTATTATTTTTTGGCACTTTTAGCACCACAAGCCGAGTGCCGGAAAACAATCTATATTGATAAATAGCACTACAAGGTGAGAGGGGAAAATATGTGTCTTTGATTTGTTTTTGGGGGGTGCGCTGTCTCTTTAAGAGGCTGGACTCAAACTCATCTATGTCACCTTTGTCACTAAATACAGGTGTAATACTTTTGTCCGTGTTCCATGTGAAGTGATGCCATGCGTCCAGTTCAAAAACAGCACTGAGAGCAGTAAACAAAGGAAAAGAAGCAGAATGAGATCGATAGTGCAAATAAGAGAGCAGAGCTTCTAACTAATGGAGACGGCTGTAGCAATGGAAGAAAAGCGCCACATTCGTGGTTAAAAAAAACGTGGAACTTTGTTAAAAAATAAATACTCTAGAGTCATGCCTATTTCTGATGAGCCTCGGAATGTATGAAAATATTTGGTGTGTTTTCTTATACAAATATGTAAATGTGGAGCCTTTTTTAAAGTCTTATTGAGTCGTTGCTCGTTTTTCCATCACCAAATTATAATTTTTTTTAATTAGAAGCCAATGAGAGGGGCATGGCAGTGAAACTTAAATAAATGAATGTCAGTCTTCTGAGGAGACATACAGAGATGTACTGCAAGTTCCATCTTTAACCCACGTTTTTAGAAACCCACCGTTTCTTCCAGCCGAGTAAGCAGTTTGAAGGAAAAGTTG
>JACSYO010001904.1:940000-955000 GCA_016806645.1 Ophiodon elongatus
ACAAGGCTGTATGATGGTGGCAACCACTTTTTAGGTATGGCAAACAGCAAAACATTCACCCAAAAAATAAATGTATTTTATAAAAAATATCTTTTGCAAATAGTGATATTTAAATATTGCTGTTGCAGTCAGAACCAGACAACGCATGATGACCGTTTGTTTTTCGATGATATTATGTTGCGTGACATAATTATGCAGTTTGCTGGAAGTCACTGACGGCGTCACACCAGCTCTGCTAGACAAAACGGACAATTTAATATTTCTCTCAAGTTGTATTAAATTGTAAAAGAGACGAATGAGCAACCAGTGACCTGCTGGATTCATTGGTGAGGGATGTGGTGAAGGTCATGACAACAGCTGTATACTGGCAGTTTGAGTGTTGAGTCCTGGTATAGAACACTAAAACCAGTTAGGCTGTGCGGCTCAACACACAACTAGCAGTCGCTGCTGGATGGATGAAAAACAGAAAGATACACTTGATAGGTTTAGCCAGAAGAAAGGCCATGTTGTTCTGAAAAAAGGTGTATTCCCTTTACAGTGGCCACTTCAGGACACGTCCCACTCGGCTTGTCAGCTGTCAGGGTTATTGTTTGAGTTATTAGAGGAAGGCTTATTCAGTTTCATGCCAAAAGTTAGATTGACACCACCTTCACGTCTGTGTGTTAAATGTGGAGCTACAGCCAGGAGACTGTTAGCTTAGCTTAGCGAAAAGACTGGAAACGAGGGAGGCGAGGCCCTAGCCTCTCATTAACTTACTAAAATATAACATGTTATATCGCATTTGTTTTATACTCGCAACTATCCAAAAAACCCAAAACAAGTTGTGGTTTTATGGGTGGTGGCGAAAAAACAGCCCTTCACATGACAAAATATGAGAGTTGTATTAATATTCTCATCTCACTCAAAACGCGAATAAGTGTCCTTTAACATGTTAACATTAGCTTCGGATTCTAGCATGTTACATTCCAACAACCAGTGTTTTAACATCAGGGGTGTGAAATCTGTCGGCCGCTCACAACTTCTGGATTCAGTACAACACGGGTGCTGTTATTAGGATGGACTCCAGTCCACTGTGCGCTGTAAAAGCATGAAAAAAGAAAAAGTGACTTGTGTATAAGATTATGGAGTTTCTATATTTGGAAAAGTTGTATCAGCTGATTGCTATAATGTAAAACACACAAAGGCAAATCTAAGACAAAAGGTAAGGTATTATGCTGGTATTATGCTGGAATTCCCACATAATACACATTGGAAATAATCCACGCGCAGCAGAGCTTACCGTAGTTTGACGTTCTGGCCGGTGTAAGACTCGTAGGGTTTCTCCACATGTGTGAACTCAAAGTCAAACGTCTGGGACTGCGTGAGCTCCCCTGGCCGAGCCAAGTCCTTCACGAGGGACACAAACTCATGGTGGTTTCCTCTGTCGTAGTACAGCTCTGTCGGAGACACGGTGATGGCATCAGGCAGCTGCAGTGGAGCACTTTCACACATTGTAATGAGGAGTTTGCACAAGCTTTTCACTCAGTGCTGAAAACAGTCACGACTTGAACTGACGACAGAAGAAAAACTAGCGTCGCAGTCAAATCCGTGCAAACGGTTTTACCTGAAGTACTTACGGACCCACGACTGGGCCGTCACAGCTCATCCACTGCAGCTCTAAACTGTGTGTCCACCATATAAAACTACTTTACAAAGGGCCACCATTTTGCCCTTGTACTCCTGATCCAAAGTACTTCTGCTTCTTCTTTACTTGGAGAGAAGTGGCGGTGAACAAAAAGAGGGAGGGTTTGCAGCACTGATGAAAAATGTCGAGATGCATTTATGCTCTCAGGGTGCAGAATGCACAAAGTAAGAGGAACTGCCTACTGCAAACTCAGCTTAACGAGGCGCACCGCACTTTAAAGAATGACTAAAGAAATGTAAACAGAAGTGTATGTAGCTTTAAAAAAGGTAAACAAGCTGCAGATAGACTGAATGAGGAGCTGTTTTCCTTAATCTAGCAGGCCCTGAGGCTGGCTTTACACAGAGCAACCTTTGTGAAATGAGTTGCAGATTTTAAATTATTCCTGTTTTGAAAAAAGAAAAAAACACCCTTGCAAAAAAAAAAAAAGCGAAATCAGGGTGTGTGTGTTATTTAACGCACTCTTTCTTGACTAAAATATATTAGAGTTCAACACCAACTTTTACAAAGTTGTCGCCCTCTGGCAATGCAGCATCCACTTTTGGTTGCCAAAACTGAAAAAATATGGTTGCCATTTTTAGTCACTTTATATTTTTGTTACATGTCAGCTTAACGATGAAAAAGTGACGTTAAAAACAAAAAGCTCTATGTACATATAAGTAGTTGCCACTGGATGGCAACCAAAAGGCCAAGAACATGTTGCCAATTTCTCAGCCTTGAAGTTGAATGATTTCCCATGGTGCAGTATTCAGACCGGTTTACAGGAATACAACAATGTAAAGGCACTCAATCATCAGCAACAGTTCTGCATGCAAAATATTGCACATGTAAAGGGAACCGAAGTATTACTAAATCAAAAACTGTACTTTAAGTAGCCGGTCAAAAGTAGTACTACGTATTGTGCAGCTGCATGGCACGACGCCTGGCAATGTCAGATTAGATTACTGGGATATTATCACTAATGCACTAAACAGCATTTCTATGTTGCGGCTGTTCAAGGTGGAGTTTAATCTGGAACAAACTACATTCATATAAAAGCCAATATATGTTATTGTAGTGAAGTAACAAATATAACGACTTGTATCAGAATAGTAGTGGGAGAGAAGTAGCGAGTACTAAAAAACAATTCAAGGCCAGTTCCACTTTGAATTTGGTTTGCGTCATCATTGTGTTCAAGGTCCGCTAACGGCAGCAACTTGTAGTCTACAACCTGGTACTAGTTGCACTGTGTGGAAATCAGACGTAAACTAGTTACTATTGTCTTAAAGTCACAGTTGTAATCTAAAAACAGAGCCGCTACACATTTTAAATAAGAATAATGAAAAAAAAAAACACCAGGGTCAAAGGTCAATGAACCAGCTAGCCAATGGCTGATGTGTCAGCTGACGTTAGCTTGCACCCACACATCTGTCACGAGACCTGACACTTCTCTAACTGACACTTGTTACGACAGCAGGCCGGTGTGACGTCGGAGCGGTTCACGCGCTCCTCGTTTGCGATACATTGAATAAACTCCCCTGTGTTTAGCAGCTAGCTAGCTCCCCGACATTTCCCCCTCACACTTCGGCTACGTCTCTCGGCAGCTCCGGGAGAAACCCGCAGGCCCGCGAGTCGCTCACCTATCTGGCCGATAAACTCGATCTTGACGCCGTTGTGCTCGAGCCTCTTCCCCGGGTACTTGAGCGTCACGTTGACTTTCCCCGACACCGTCTCCCCGTCGTAGAAGAGAAAATACTTGTCCTTCCTGCCGTCTTCGCTCTTATGCTCTGCTTTCTTTCTCGTCTCGGCGTCATTCAGAACTACATCGATGTCCGCACTTTGACCAAAGCCAAAGAAGCTCATCGCTGCTGGTCACCGGGTCCTACCGAGAAACAGCCCCTCCTTTCCCCGTGAAGCCGCACACACTGGAGTGTCTCCTCGGTCGGCTCTGAGACGTCCAGCGCACAAACTGCTTCCCAGATTATTGAATATTTCGAGTTACAACCGGTTGAGTGCGCATGCGCGGGCCTGTCACGTGAAGGAAAGCTGTATTTATCAAACAAGGTTTTTTATTCTTTGTTTTCTTTTTACGTTTGATATAAACTACACTCTCAGTGCTATGGTAATACGACAGTTAATTGTTGAATGCAGCCTTTTAAAATAGTGGTAACTTTTCTACAACATGTCTGCACATTTCTGGCGCAGCATCAACAGGCGGAAGAAACTCGGGCTGTTCAACTACAGCTGTGTGATGGCAGCGCTGCACCACTAGAGGGCAGAGTTCAACAACAACAGGAGACCGATTCACTCTTTTTAGGTCCTCTTCAGTGAGGTTTAGCATCCCCGATATGCTATTATGCAGTACTTTAACATTTCCATACCAAAATAAATCCTCAGCCATATTGTAGACACTGCATGTTTTTATCTAATTTAATTTTGTATTCTTGATACGATGGAAATGTTTCTGAAACTTTAAAAAGGTTTCCACTGACAAACAGTGCAGTGTTGGCAACACTGACTAGTCGGTACCACATTTTTGATAAAAAAGTTAAGATGCACCAAATATGCCACAACATTAGTCAGTCAAAGAAGTCAACACCATTTGGCCCTCATGTTTCACAAACATATGACCTATATTCCACTGGCATTAGTGGCACAGAAATCTACTTGCATATAAATAGTTGTGCATATTAGTGGTTATCAAATAGCAACAAGGACTTAAGTTAACTGTCATATTTCATCCACTTTGCTCTTAAACATGTGGCAAACGTCACAAGCGCATCCTCTCACTCCACCCGACTAAACGCCCGTTTCCAGGATTATTAATTTGCCCGCTTGCACTTCAGCTCAGAAATTTAAGCTGCGTTCCAAAACGCGTATACTTTTTATTTTTACTCTTAGTACACACTGCAGCTGCTCCCACAAGGTATGCACTCAATTGGGACATACTACTTCCTCATAACGTGGCACCTTGACCTTTGACCCTTTTTGCTCATATACCTGCTGCGCAAAGCATTGTGGTCGCAGTAGCCAGAAAACCGTGCTGGCTCTCATACTGCAAACATCCTGGTATTGTTGGCATACACTGCATTTTATATAGTATGTTTTTGGGAAATACTAACACTTTTTTCTGGCATACTAAATATTACCTAGTGTGGATACTCGAACGCACATTGTGACGTAATGCACCGCTACATCTACAACTATATGAAATATGAAGTGCACAGAGGAAGAAATTGTTATTTTATATTTGGTGTGTGTGTGTGTGTGTGTGTGTGTGTGTGCGTGCGTCACTTCAGCTCATTACAAGAATCCTGCGGGAGCGGATTCTCTTAACTGCGTAATTAGTTCTGGTGACTTGTGAAAAAAGATTCTAACGGCCGTCCTTTGACAACAGTTAATTGACTCCCCCCCCCGGGGCTTTTATCTTGAACGAACCGAGTCGCAACGACGTTTCCTTCATAACAATGACTCACTTTTGAGACAGTGAAGGAAAAGAAGAAAAAAAAAAAAAAAGAAAGACTTCTAAAATTGTCCGTCAGCAGCCCGCTGGAACATCCAAGTGTCGTATTGGTGACATTCTAACATCTCCTCTCCCCGAGTTTGGACAAATGACTGCTAACTTTTAACAAGCTTGTCCCGTCTAGCTGGAGAACCCAGGGTGGGTTGTGTGCGTCGGGAGCAGCTGGAGCTCCGCTCTGATGCGGACGGATATCTTGTCAATGTGTCACCTCATCACGTTCACGCTGGGATATTTTTCTAAATAGGCCTCATCCTTCTGTCGAGTGCGATTTGCTGCCGTCTCTTCTCCTCCTCACGGCGGCGTCTGCTCCGTTTGTTGTGCAGCCGTCCACAGAACAACTGGGACGCGTCTTCAGTGCCTACTGGAATTACAATTTGGCGAAGTAAATGGCGGGTGTTTCCCAGTGGGGCGTCCCGCAGATGCTGCTTTTCTGGAAACAAGAAATCCCATGAAACGGTCCAGCGGGCCTTGCAAAATTGCCAGGAAATATAATAAATCAGCAACTCACAATTGATCAAACCTTTTTTTTAGCCACGTTTCTAGAGCACGTGGTGACAGTTTGAGAGGTAACGCAAACGTCTCGGTGGTACATCAGTATCATACTGAAGATAAATACCACTGAATGTGGAGCACTAAAATATTATAGATCTGTCTGAATCTAGGATTGAAACTTGATTTTAATTGTGTTTAAGTGAACTGCAACGTCCCTGTTGGAGTCCTGCCGGGGGCCTTCGTTTCTCACCTCTCTCCTGGGTTATTTATTGTCGCCTTGAGTAAAGGAATTAAGGCATCATGCACAAAAGAAATACTTCATTTAAGTGTCCATGGTTAAAAAAACAAACATTCAGTTGATGAAATTGTGATGTAAACGTGTCAATTTTTGTGTTCTGGAAAGACAGAGCTGCATACAGAAAAATGGTTGACCAAATGAAATGAATCCTTGGTATTAACATTTCAGGATTAAAGGGCACCCTGCCAAGTTTTCTTGTTAACAGATTAGAAAAAGATTTATGCTAAATTCCCCTTTTTTATTTTTTACGAAGTGGCAACCTCCGGTTCTGAAGAGTGAAGCCAATGCAGAAATACCTTAAAGCTGCATTCTCTCTAATGGCCATCAGGGGGCGACTCCTGATTGTATAGAAGTCTATGAGAAAATAACTACTTCTCGCTTGATGTATTACCTCAGTAAACATTGTAAACATGAGTTTATGGTCTCAATCTCTAGTTTCAAGTCTTCTTCAATACAGCATGATGTTCATTTAGTAAAGTATGGTCCATTTAGAGTCAAATAGACTATAAAAGCAGGGTATGTTTTAGGGCGGCGCTCCCTTATGATTGACAGGTCACTGCCCCGGCGTTGTCCGATCTTGGGAGTTGTTTTTGTTTCGTCTACCAACTTTAACCCTTTCACAGTGTTTTTTCACTTGATGTTAACTTTATATTAAGTTAAAAATAAAATAAAACAAAAATGTCTTATTTGGGATTCGGTTGAACTTCGCTCCACCCTCTCCTGTAAAAAAAAAAAAAACAAGATAGCGACGGCCCATAGAAAAGATGGCGAACCAGAGGCTTCAAAACAGTAGTCCACAAACCAACAGGTGACATCACGGTGACTACGTCCACTTTTTATTAACAGTTTATGTTTCTCACTAAAATACTGTGTATCATTGAAGCCTAAACATTGTTTTTATTGTGTATTGTTTGCTAGCTCTTTGCTGCCTTTGTTTACTTTGAGGTTCCTCGTGTTACTGCCACATAACTGGCGATCCACAGAATGTCCTCGTCCTGGTTTTCGCTTGGAGAAATCCCTAACGGCACTTTAATGTGGAGAGCGTGACGTAACAAAGGGATGACTGGAGTCGCCTGAACAGATGAACTGGATTGTACGGCAGTAAGAGGATGCAGGGCTCCGAACTTAGCACACGAATGCTGCATAACTTTCAGAGTCGGAGCGTGCAGCTAGGACTCAGCCTCCAAAAGCGTGTGGTCTGAACTAAATATCCTCCATTTAATAATCTGGGAGGATTCCTCAGAGCCACAATCAGAAAGGTGTGTGTTGTTTTTCTCGTCCCACGTTGAACCCAACAGGTGACCCAGGCTCTCATGGATCTTTCTGTCAATTAAATAAGTGTGCGCTGGCTCCGCTGCTAACTACAGTATATCACCCCCGCTGAGCTCATTGATTCTAATGCTCTTTATCCTGGGACTGGCTGCCAGTTGGCACGGTTACCACAGGGGAGCAAGAAGGCCTTTTCAGCGTAGAAAGTGGAAATGGCTTAACTTCCACCAATAGATTTACGGCTTTAGAACAGCAAAGATGCTGCCAGTGGGACATTTGATGGATGGAATGGGATTTCCATGAAGTCCTCGCTTCGCATGAAAGCAAACACAAATAATGTCTCCAGTAATGTTAGAAGTGAGTTTTTATTAATCACAAATAGAGTGGTTCTGAAATGAACAAATACACCCCCCCCCCCAGCAGGCCCCAAATGGACATTCTACTGTATGTGAGTTTGGTTCAGAGCATCCCGCCTTCTTACACGTTGTACCAGGTCCTCAGTCTAGGACCGTTTTAACGGTGTTGGATCGGTGGAGCGTTGAAAGACAATGGTGAGTGAGCTTGGTTTGACACACACACACACACACACACACACACACACCGTGAACCGTCTCTAACCATCTTGTCGACATAGTCTCCATCCTTGCAACACCCAGCCCGATCGCAGACGGCCCTGTTCCAGCGGGGGATGTGGGAGTGGGGGGTGAATGTGGGCCGACGTGGAGCTGGAAGTCCTGTTTGTTGTTGTGGCTGATGCTTTGCATGAGCTTTATAAACAAACACAAAAAAACGCTTGCAACCACCTGAATAATGAGAGCTCCGTTACGGCTGCATGGCACTTTTCATGAATACTGAGTCAACTCTCAGTTTGGACATCGTGTTCATCGCTGCGAGCTGTGGAGAGGCGGTGGGTTTCAAAAATAAAATGACCCCCCCCCCCGCCCCCGGCTCTAGGTGTTAGAAATAAACAAAAACACCATATAAACCGATATAAACCAGAGCTCGCATGTCGATGGGTGTCCATATTTTTCCTTTTGCCTAATAGTGCTATGTGTCTTTACCAAAAATAATCCCACTATATTTAGGCACTAATATATTTCTATTTCTACTTCAACATGTATACACCTTCAAATCTATGGAAGAAAAAAAAAGGGCTATTTACAAATTTGCAGATACGTATGTAAAAGAAGGGAGGTGGACATTTTTGCAGTGACATCATTCCTCTCAAACGCCGCGCTTGTGGTTCAATGAATGTAAAACACGACACCGGCCTCATGTAGCCATGCACACGTGGAGGGAGGGGGGTGGGGGGAGAGGGGTCTGGGGTCAGGGGGCATGTCTGTGGAGAAACCGGACTACTATAAAGGCAGAAGGCACTTAAGAGGAATGAAATTTGTAAAACTGGAGGGGGAAGGTATGCGCGGCTGTGTGCTGCGTGACTTTTATCTCACCATGAACAGTAATGCACCTGCAACACGAGGCAGTATTTCTTTCTCATGGTTCCTCAATGCAACTTGGAAAAAGCAGCGTTTCTTCTTCCTCTGTGCAAATTGTTGGGCAGGTCGTCTCTACCATGACTGGTCCTGGGTGAACATTTTAGCACACTCACTTTCATAACAGCTGAACAAGAGGTTTGTGCGCGCTACATGGAGGTCCGATACGCATCAGGTGTGTTTGTTTTATCCGGCTGGAGCCTCCAGAAAACAACGAGATGGAGCCAAAAGCAACAGGACTCTGAAACAGTGAGCGGTTTGTTCTGAATACCGACACAAAGGGTCGGATCAGGACCGAACTAGCCGCGCTGCTGGAAACAAGCTCTTGTTCAAGTATGGAAGCCTTGCGGGGTCAGTGAGAAAAAAATGAAAATTCTGGTTATCCATTTCCGAATTCTAATCAAAATAGTTTTCTCTCCCGTGTCAATGACTCAAGAAGAGGTGTAAAAAGGGTTTTGCTTGGATCATTTTTCTTGGTTATTTTTTTTCCTCAGTAAAATAAATATTTTGTGTGTGTTCATTGTTGTAATACCCATTTCGACCACAATAGGCTCAAGTGCACCACTAACCCATGTTCTAAAAAAAACATGCTTTCTTCCAGGTGAGTTTTAATTACACAACTTGCGAACACACAATATACGTGTGGTTGTGTTTAGAGTGCATTGGACAAATTCAAAATCACCTGGAAGAAAACATGAATGCTTTTAGTCCTATTGAGAACTTGGAGTAGTGGTGCACTGCAGTATAAAGACACAAAAAAATATGTTTTCACATATAATAAATTAACTTTGAAAAATTATCCTGGAAATTTATTAATTTACTGAGCGAAAGTTTTTTCTCACCTGTTTCACAGATCTTATTCTCTTTTTTTTAAAGGAGCTTCAAAGATTTTCCTGACAAAACATTTTTTTTCATCTGTTCTTAACTCAAACACAGGAGAGAAAACTATTTAGATCAGAAACAGAAAAATGGATCCCCAAAAGAAATTCTCACTGGCCCCTCAGGGCTTCCGTACTCATGAGTTATGAATGATATGATAAAATGTTACCTTTTCTCAGTCTTACAAATGGAAAGAGTTTCATATCGCCTCAAATAGGACATTTTTTCACCACTTTACATACTCTTCGAGAGAGAAAAAAAAAATTACAAATATCTATATACAATCAGTACAACTGTTAACCCTCCAGACCCCAGCTGTATATCACGGTCACACTGACGTGTAGGGTCGGATCAACGAAAACAATAAAGGTTAGAAATGCAAAAGGTCTACTCTCTAATTTGCACAAATATTAGCAAACAGTTGTTTGTAAACAGATTGGACGTGGACAGATGGTACACCTGCCTACAGCAGTCTGTGGATGTACTGCAGAGCCGGGGCATTTCCTCTGATGTTCTTGGCACCTTTAGTGAACGGGGCTTAAATACAGGCGAGTAGTCAGTAGTCAAAATCACAAAGTCCTCGACTGTCACTCGCAGGAACAGGAAGCTCTCTGTCCTCGGTCCAATTTGTTTCCGTTCAGAATTTCAAATCGAGGGCTTTTACACAGTAAAACGTCAAAGTGCCACGTCTAGTATTACAACTTCCTTTTCCTTTGGGTCTGGAAGGTTAACCGACAAAACCCTGTATTATTATTACCATAATTATTATAGTGTAATACTGAACGTATACATATGACAGCAAAACTCTATCCTGGACAGTAAATTCAATATATACAAGATCAACAGCAAGCATAGAAGGACACTTAAAAATCAAGAAAATGCAGCACTGATTGTGTGCAGTGTTTCACAGCATTGGACTGGCACTCTTCAAAGCCTCTTACTAAGACTATCTACAAACATGGACATGGAAGAGTCTCACAACAGAAAGCAGGAAATTAAATATGTAAGACCGCCGATCAAGAACCACATCGCGATATGCAGATTCAAGTCTTTTTTTTTTCTTTTTTTCTTTTTCGTTTGTCCGTCTTTCTTCCGATTGCAGAGGTGTAAATGCTTACAGCCTGATGTGGTTAAAGTGTTACATATTTGTTTTTATCCACGACCAAATAAAAACAAAAACAAAAAAGAAACAACACATGTTAGTATTTTACAAATATTTAAAAAAGTAAACCTTTTATCTATAGGCATTTTTAAAATATATTCCATCAAAAATAGTCTGACAAATTTCAACAGTAGAAAAGAAAGGGTTATACAAATGACGAGAAGGGTTTGAAGCGAAAGTAGAAAGGTGTCATGATCGACGGACGTCGGAGGGAAGACGCTCCTCCTTTTCTACGTGGCAGAGCAAAGGATCGCCTCCTCCACCTCGGTCCGGGGTTTTTTTTCAAACCATGCAACAGCGGTAAAGTAAGAACTCCATAATTTAGCGAAAGAACTCGGTTGGTGGCGGTAAAAAGCCGAAGAAGGAATCCCAGTCCCCTACGTGGTATGATTAAGAGCTCCGACGTGTTCGTTGTCCCCGTGAAATCTCGTCACCTTTGGCAAAACTTGAGCGGTTGGATTTGGGCCGCGCCGAGCGCTCAGAGCGCGTGAACTGTGGCGGCTCCGTGGTCAGACAGCGGGGGAGGGGGTGGGGGTGGGGGGAGGGGGGTCACAGGTCACGTCTCCCTCGCTCAGCACGGGACGTCCCCGTCCGTCCTCAGATCACGAATGACGACTTGTGTCGGAAGTCCCCCTGCAGAGAAACACACAGCCACGCGGGGAATCAGAAGGACGTGTCGGAATGATCCTCTGAGTGACATGTTGCAAATTGCACCGCCATATATTTTTATTTTCTATCTCCACCTCATCACATTCTCCCCCCCCAGCCCCCCTCCCCCTCCCCCTCCCCCTCCCAAATCTCCACTTCAGCTGCTCTTACATCCTCCAAACTTTACACTTTCATTCTCTTTACAGAGGCTTGTTCAGATCATTCATAGTCGGATTTATGGAGTGATACAAAGGTTCCCCAAAGCCCAAATTCCTTCTGTAAAAACCGTAGACTCTAATATGTCGACAAAATGAAACACACATTTTAAACGTGGCTTTATCCAACGTTCAGATTTCTGTTCTGGAAATGTATGCAAATTAGCGCATGTTTGATAAGAGAATGCCTCAATTGCATTTGTTTATTTTTCAGAAAACTTGTAATACAATATAAATCTTAGTGTCTTAATGTCAGCTACAGACTGGGGAAGTTTCATATTGATATATATTAGTTCATATTCTTTACCCTATTCCCTCGTAGTGTCTCCCCAGTTCTAAAATGTGCAAATTCGACAGGCCTCTAGATCTAACCGCCATCTACAAACCTCATCCTCCGTCCTGACGTAGTCCACTCCGTCTCCTTTCGCTGGAACTTTGTAACTACAAGACAGAAGCACATGAAGGGTGTCATGGTGGACAGGGTGGACAGGGTGTCATGGTGGACAGGGTGGACAGGGTGTCATGGTGGACAGGGTGGACAGGGTGTCATGGTGGACAGGGTGGACAGGGTGTCATGGTGGACAGGGTGTCATGGTAGAATATATTTTACTTACTTGTTCCCCGTCGGTTTCTGTCCGGAGAAGTAGCCCCGCTTGTACGCACAGCAGATCCCCGCCGTCATACACACGAGCACCATGACCACCACCAGCACTCCCAGTATGATCCCCACGACGTCAATGTCGTCTGCGGAGGTCAGGTGAGAATGCAGAAGTGAAACACATCGGGTTAACCCCATCTTAAAAGGCAGGATGACCTCGTGGAGTCTGGTCTTCAATACTTAGTGGTACGGATATACATACAGTGTATATATATACATATATCTTAATAATGTATGTGAGACACACTTACAGACTTCCATCTTCTGCGGTGGACACTCGGAGTATCCGGCGTCGTTCTTCGCTCGGCAGGAGTACTCGCCTGCATCTTCTTTTCTGACCGCGATGAACTTCTGCATCGAAGGAAGCACAGACATAATCGTGATTAATGTAAACCCCTGATGCTCATACTGTCCGTGTCACTGTCCAAGGATACCAGACATATTGGATTGGGATCAACGATTAGGATTTGTATGTATTGGTCTTTACAGTAGATTAGATTTAAAATGTCTATCAGGAATGAAACAGAATTGCACTTCCTGCTGTCGGTTTCTGATGAAAGAGTGAACAAAGGAACCAACTCTTTACGGATTAAATCCTCTGGGATTCAGCGATGGGAGAGAGGTTGTGGTACCTTTAAAGCCTTTAAGGCAACATACCGGAGAAGATAGTGTTGCTAGACAAGGTTGTAACCGTAGAAACAGAAGAGGAGTAGAACGGACATTTCCATCCAAATCAACGGAGCAGGAGGGTCAGAGCGGCGGCCATTTTTATGTGCATTCCAACTAAATGCTTCATCCACACACTCTCGTCTCAGCGTAGGAAAGATCATCGCTATCGCCAGGTGGGAGACGACTTTGTTCGGCTCGAGTTCTCTCACCAGTGTAGCGTTAAAGCATGGTGGAATCAAGCTAACAAGCTAGCGTCTGTGTCCGCTCTCTTCCCCGGCGAGCTGCGACAACACTTCACGGCCCCACTGACGCACACTGTCACCATGACAACCAACAACCATCGCCCTTTTCTTTCGTACTCGTCAAATGACCGCGGAAAACGGTTCATTGTCCGTTCTGCTCCTGTTCTATTGCTACGGTTGTAACAGTTCAGAATCTTTTATTCCTTTTTTATTTTACAAATGACTTTGGTTTTGACTCAATTTCGTTTTCGTTTAGTTTGAGTTCTGTTTCAGAATGCAATCGCTGGTTTCAGTTTAGGTTCAACTAGTTTAGGTTCAACTCATTATTATCTTTTATACCAGTGTCTGGTCCGGAGCCGGACTTAAAACCAATAGATAATTGAGAATTATTATATTTTGAGAGAATGCTTCTATTTTAACTGGCGCAGCTTTTCTAGCCTTTAGGACACTCGTTCAGCAGTCCAGGAAACACACCGACCAATCACACGCCTTGTGAATCACATCACGTGATGATACTCGGCCAATCACATGTGTATCGGCCTTGACTCGAGTGAGATAAACCCACATGTGAGAGACGGGAAAAGAGAGCCAACAGACGGAGAGAACGTGAGTCAGAGGAGTTATGTCACAGGGTGTTCTCCAAAAAGAGGAATGTGGCCAGCGAGACCATTAACTGTCCAACAACGATGTAAACGCAGAGAATAGAGCTGCAACAAGTGGTTTAATGACCACAGACAAGTTTATCCTATTAAAAGATGACAACAATATAATATCTTGGCTTTTTTGGGTGACATCACCTGAATTAACTGAATTTAAAGCTGCAGGACAATTCAGTTCAGTTCATTTTTCTAAAATTAAGTACTTTGAAGCACATAAAAAAAGAAAAAGAAAAAGCTTTCTGTTATGCATTTTATTTTTTAATCCAGTCCAGTCCTTATTTTACTTGAAACGAGATCTTTTTTAAATTTTTTTTTTATTCGAGTATGTATAATTTATAATAATCAATTTATAAATTTGAAAATTGACGATAAATATGGTTGAGGTATTGTTCAATTGAACTTTCTATATTTAAAATGAGTTGTTGACTACATACAGACGTTAATACAACTGCTAGGCTACTTTAATATATATATATATATATATATATATATATATATATATATATATATATATATATATATATACATATATATATATACACATATATATATATATATACATATATATATATACACATATATATATATATACATATATATATATATATATATATATATATATATATATATATATATATATATATATATATATATATATATATATATATATATATGGACTAAATCATAGCGCAAGTGAGATATTACTGTGATGTTCCGGATCTTTGCATGAAGAAATTCTCTCTAACTGGACCTCGTTGAATTTTAATTGAATACCTGTTTTATACGAAATGTTCAGAAAATTAGTCGTCTGTCCCTTTTCTGTTCTCCCTGCTATTCTATGTGTATACACAATTACATGTGTGTAAGTTTTGCGTTTTTTAATGTTCAAGCAAAAATATAAATACATGTTTTAAAATTATTATGGCAGAAATAATACAATGTAGAGCAACGCAAATCCGAATTTTGTGGTCTCGTGCAATAATTGAAGAGGTCTTTAAAACAATTACAAGGGTTTCTTCAAGTTTCCAGAAATAATCAAGCTTTCCTTGCCAAACAATGTAATCTAATACAAAATAATAATAGATCTTCTAAATCGGTCGGTGGGCCTTACGTCCTCATATGGGAGTGGCAGA
>JACSYO010001904.1:960000-1045000 GCA_016806645.1 Ophiodon elongatus
GTGGCAACGTCTCGTACGTGAAATAAGTGTTTTGGAAATGTACATTTATTTTGTACATGTACATTTTTTTTACGGATTAAAATATCAACCTTCATGTCTTCATGTCTTTTCACCGAAAAAAGGCCCAGAGTAACAGAGCAGACTCCGTATAGCTCTTATGCATCTTCAAGTCAATTGTGGAACGGGGGAAAACAGTTTGTGAATGGATTAGTCGACCAACAGGAAATGGATACGCGGTTTTCATCATCCACCACGGCATTGTTCAAGGAGAAAAGCCAACGTGTGCTTGTTCCAGCGTCTCCCGTCTGAGTATTTGCCATTTGTGACGGTATTCTCTGATAATAAAATCATCCACTTTGGAATTTTGGACAAAACCAAAGACTGAAATTGGGCTTCCCTCGGGGTAAGCCCTCAGCAGAGGCCGCGTCGTTTTCTAACCGACGACAGCATCGAGTGGCCGGACCGTCCGGTGGAAGCGAGTGTGCTTGGTGGAGGCTCGGGAAGTGCTGACCGTGCGTTATGAGAGCAGTGCTTCCCCATCTGTCCCCCGGTCCGCCTGACGCATCCTTCCCTGGTCGTACTCGTCCTGTCCGTGTCCCTCCATGAACGGCTTCCCGAGGTCGTCACCCGGCCGACCAACGGAACCGATGACGTCTACATATGATGTACTTGGTCGTGGTGAACAACAACAATGGGACACAAGTCTTAAGACTGGGATTCATTTCATGGAACTGGAAGGGGGGGGGGGGGAGCTCCTCTGCCAAGTTAGCCCAACAATGCAACGTTTTGTTAAGGAATACAGAGTAGCTGGAAGTTTGTCTTTTTTTAATTTTTTTTTATAGCATTATCACTGGGTTCTGACAGCAAATGTATTTATTCATGCGTTTATTTTAATTTGGGTAAGCGAGGCTCTCCATACTAATTTAACTAAATTTTTTGGGGGTTTGAACCTGGATTTACTCGTTTCAAATTTAGGTTTGCTACAATCTGATTGGACTTTACCTTCGATGGAATGAATCCTTGTTGCGTCTCACTCTCTGGCACACTGGAGCCATGACCGGGTCTGTGTGTGATCTTTTAAAACAAGATGCCCAGAGACTTACATGTGGCATGAATTACAGGTCTCGGTTTCCCTTTCCCTGTGTTGTCCTTCTTGGTTGGACACATCTGTGAGAGATCTGGCAAGTGTTTTTTTGCCGTCCTCAGGGTTGTTTTTTTTGTTTGCAATCTTGATGTAATGCCCTCATAAAGCCCACAGGTTTCTTTTTTTCTTTTACATCTCTGAATAATACAATAGGCACAGAGGAGCTGGGTATTTCCTGTGTAATGAATCCCTCCTTCTCTTTTCTGTTGTTCCCCCTGGGAAAAACCGCACTTGTTTCCTGCGCCGCTGTTCTCCGAATCCAGAGAGGTGAGGCCGCTGCCATAAATAGAAAGGTTCAATTAAGCAACCTGGTGATATCCCCCTGTGGAACAGCTCTGCCTCGTGTCTGTGGAGAATATTCCCACGCCCCCCTTCGGAGGCTCAGACATCAAAGTACGCGCACCCCAGTTTCACTTGATACCAACCGGTTGCTGCTCGTAAGCTCCTCACGTACTCCTCACGTACTCCTCCACCTCCGCCCGAGTCTCAGCCTACAAGTCTGAGCGCATGCAGGTGTCACTCATATGACCGGCCCGATAACATTCTCTGACTTCATCCTTCACTTCATTTCTCAAACGCTGGATTCAATTGATTCCCCAGAGGAGGAGGAGGAGGAGGAAGAAGAAGAGGAGGAGGAGCAGGAGGAAGAGGAGGAGGAGGGGTCTTTGTCTCCACTTCCCAGCGCTGGTCATCTCCTGCTCCGTGACCAGCACAGACAGTCCCATCAAACCCTGACACCTCCAAGGCCGTGCCCTCCACATGATGGATGTTTGACCAGTTTATAGTAATGACAGCACGAGAGACGCCCCCGTACACGAGTAATAACGGCACCGGTGTTTCCAGTTCAAACGGAGGTAAAATGTGGGGATGTGAAAGAATGTAAATGCTGAGGGGGAGGGCGAGCATTCATTAACTCGCTGCCGGTTCTCTCTGCTACCTCTGAAGACGGGAGCGAGACTACAAAAGCAGGAAAAAGGTTTTCAGCACAGCAAGAGCTCACCAGAGTCAACAAGAAAACACAAGCAGGCAAACAAACGGGTCATTAGCAATGCAAATGTGCGCGCTGAAGCCAAGTTATGAGCCGTACAGTCATCAAAAGTACTTCTCAAAGTCCGCAACACGGTCCACATCGAGGTCCCATTGAGAACCTGTGAACGTCAATGGGAACATTTGTTACTGCTATTGCTCTTTTAACACGATTTAACATTTTACAAGTTCCTTGTTTTGTCCGACCCCAAACAAATCCAGAGATGTTCAACCCACGATCACAGATGTGGAACAGAGATGAGCAGAAAATCTTCAGTGTGTGTGTGTTTGGCACATTTTGCTTTAAAAAGGTAGCAGTGTGAAGGATTGATGCTGCGCTCACAGCAAACGCAAAGCCAGCTTTATGCGTTCCACATGGAACCGACACACCTATTTCATGACCGTAGAACATTAGATCACTCTGTGATTAAAGTCCCAGAGAAGGACTGAATGACTCGGTCCTTGAGGAACCCCAGATGGAGGGATAAAGACCTGCCCTTCACCGTAAGGGACGCGTTAGGAGGGTGGCCAGGTCTCCTGCGGGGTTTCACTGAAAGCACACAGGACATCTTTGAAATGTTTGATGTTCTTGGCTGCTCACAGAAGTTCAACGTGAGCCCCGAGCTCCTTATGGCCGAGGAAAGGGTCATTTTCCAGAGTGCTCGAAGGGAAACGTCGAAAGGAACGGGGAAAAGAAACAATATGCCAATTATGCTGGGAGAATTAGAGAAAGATGTCACAATGATGTCATCGCGAGGACGACTGAATTGAAAGTAAATAAAACAACCAGAGGCCCTGGTAATTGTGGTTTTAAAATGGTCATCCACTGTAAAACAAAAAGGTATAATACAAAGAAGTATCTAATCTCAGTCTCAAAATCTTTAAGTGGAGTGTAATTACATTATAAACCCGCCCCCCCCCAAAAAACAAAAGACAGGATTGTGAACCATTACTAAAATGTCCCTTTAATTATAAACAGTCTAACAAAGCACTGTGACACTGGAGCGCTGACTGGGCGCAAGCAACAACAACAAAAAACAGAAAAGTTGAACGGCGCATTGCCGAAGCCCTCTCATGCTTCACCCTCGAGGAGATGCTAATTTCCATTTGATAAAAGTCTATGATGTCAGCGGGGACACAAAGCCTGACAAATTAATTCATAAGAGCATCACATATTACCATAAGCTTCTTTCTGAGAGACGATTACAACTAGATCCCAGAAAAGCGCACTCCAGTTCCCATAGCAATATTGTCGATATTCCCATAGTAACTGGATTCTTTTTTTCTGTCTTACTTGCCGGTTCCAACCCCCCCGCCCCCAAACGGTGACCAACGCTTGACAGCATCCCACCTGTTTTGGTAGCTGTGAGAGAAAGTGACTAAGCAGACCTCAGGAGGTCTTGTTCCATTAAAAAAAAATAGGAAGCTTGGGACATGATGACAAAGAGGGAGAGGTTTTAGGGCTGAGCTGGCAGGGGGAAAGGGGGAACGCCCCCCCCCCTGTATGGTCACAGCTGTGGTCACCCACCAGCGTGTGTGTGATCACCTCTCCTCTCCCCACGCCCACCTACTTGTACCTCCCCGGTGTTGGTGTGTTGCAACAGCTCTGTCGAAAACTCACGGATGTTTCAGATTAGCGCAGACGAACCGTTCACGAGATGAAATAAAACACGGGTAAGATTTCCAGCAGAGTAATCTCTCTTTGTTGGATCGACTGGGGAAATCCCCTTCTTATTGGTTCGAGAAAAACAATTTAGTTCTTTTTTTTTTTTTTCATTACACACACAAGCCTTCAACCACAGACTTTTTGCTCCTCCGAGCTCGAGCTGAACTACAGACTGAGCTAAGACACAAGCAGAAGGCATTCAAAGATAGGTTTCACGACTTTAAAGCGCCTCGGGGGGAACTGTCACTCTGCGCGAAAAACGTCCAAAAATGTGTCAAAAGGATAAAGTCGAGGGAAATGCACATGTGGAGTGGCTGAGAGAAGATGAGGCAAACTCTACCACATAAAGGCATCAGATGCTCCCTCAGCTGCTCAGCAAATGTCACCAGGTTTGAGCGCTGTAACGGATGGACCCGGAGCAGCTTGTCAAGCGCGTGTAAAATATGCAGCTATATAAAACCTACATATAAATGTATCACATGCTGAACAGGGGTGAAGTGGTCCACTAAATTCACGGTTTGCTATGTGGAGCATGTCGGTATTTGGGTCAGAGTTTGATTGGTTTCCTGAAAAGGCCCGGAATGAGAATTCACAGCTTCCTTGCCTTCCCATATCTGTCTTTGATGTGGCCGGTAGCGTAAAGTTATTTTTAGATTATTTAATCAATATTAGAAACTGCAAATTGTTTGTTTTTACACTTGCACAGATGAAACAAATTAGATTTAAGGTATTAAAGGGCACATACCGTGCTCATTTTAAAGGTTCATATTTGTATTCTGGGTCTCAATTAGAACATATTTGCATTCTTTAATGATCAAAAAACACATTATTCTTCTCATACCGTCTGTGGGAATATACATGTATTCGCCCTCTGTCTGAAACGCTTTATTTTAGCGACTGTCTCTTTAAGGCCCACTCCTGAAAAAGGTCCCGTCTGCTCTGGTTGGTGAGTATTTCTGGGTCGTCCGCATCTGCGCTCTCGCCGTCTCTATCACCTATTCCTGCTTTATAATAAAAAAAGACATTACATGGACCTTTACTTAATGAGCGTTAAAGGTACTGGTAGACAGATTGTTTTACCTTTAGACAGAGCCAGGCTAGCTCTTTCCAGTCTTTGTGCTAAGCTAACGGCTAATCTGCCTACGGCAGCTTCATATTTAAAGTACAGATATTGGAGAGTCACAGTGCCTCTTCCTGTGGCCAAGGAGCATACAGTCTGCAGAATTACAATCTTCAGAGATGAAAGTGGTCGGGCTAATGTTGTGTTCAGAATGCTAAGTGGTCTGCATACAAGCTTTAATAAGCCCCGGAGCACAGTAGAGACCTGAAGAGCAGGTGCAGGTAAAGGAGAGACGCATTCATATCTATGTACACAATGGCACTTCCTAGGATGGATGAAAGGTCATCTGAATACAAAAAGTGAATTATTTTATCATCTAAAAGTTTTCCTTTGAATACAATTTAAATCCAAAGACTCAGACAGCCCCCCCCCAACCCTTCTACCTTTGGTGGATAAACTCATTCTGACTGACTAAAAGTTGTATCCTGGTATCAGGGGTTCATTCAAATGCATCCTATCTCATCCAGGTGTATTCAAACACGGTTCATCTTTCCCCACAAGGGCCTCTTGTGTATTCATTTATTCTGCATTTACATACGAGGCCGCTGCCGGCCCCTGATCTGTGAGTCCGGTGAGGCCGGGGCAACCCATGTGCCTTACTGCTGGTGAGCCCTCTGATCTAGGCAGGGTCAAAGACTCGGCCTGAGCCAATGACAGCGTGGAGGGAGAGGGAGGGGAGGTGGGTGAGGGAGGAGCCGATGGTGTCACTGAATGCCTGGGAACCTGTCACTTTGTGTCAGTGTTAGCATCTGCATCTGGCCCGCTCTCACTTTGACCTCAAGCTCAGTACGACTCGCTCACAGGACTGGACCACAGAGTGGGAAAAGCAACTTTTACTCTTCCACCTCACACGCAGCGCCTTTTCTTTTCTTCCGCTCGCCACGATGCTAGCCGCTGTGTTGAGCCACTACGTCACATCAGGGAAGGGACACACACACACACGTCTAAAAATACGTACTGTTTTCACAAGACTCACGCCTCACTTCTTTATAATTTATTATTTCCTATATAAGTATGTCTGTCCATTTCCCACCCAGGCCTTTTATTCCATGGAAAATGACAACAGGAAATTTCCGTTGGCATAAACAATATCTTTAAAAACCAAGTTGTTCATGGCAGAAAGGTAAACTATTTTCCCGTCTTCTCCTGAGAGCCTGACGGATATCTTCACACAGGGTTGATTACCATATTTTTCATTACATTTTGCTATATTTGTTGCCAGAAAATATGACGCAACATGCATGTACTGACAGCAATAATGTGCACATGAATTCATATCAGGCATAAAAGAGGCATAAGGCTACATATTAGACACCAACAAGTGTGCATTACATCAGTTTATATTATATGCCATTATAAAATGATTTTAAACCCCTTTTATTATTATTATTATTATTATAATATCACATGATGCAACGTAACTCACACAATCTGACCGCTGACTGACATCACAAAGAAGAAGTGTCACATGGGCAGCTGGCATGTTAGCACCTTTAAAAACATGAGGCTCCTGTTCTTTAGCCACTCTTCCAGAGTTGCTCTTAGTTACAGTCATGCATTCAGAGGGAACCGAGAACCAATGAATGATCTTCGATGATAATATTACTTGTTCATTAAGTCATGTGAACCATCTTGGCCCAGAGATAGTCGGATCCCGGCTGCTGTATAAAAATAGTGCCGTTGTTTGGTGCCACACTGCTTCTTCACATGCTCCCAGCAGCCATGCATGCCAATGGAGACCTTTGTTTAGTGACACAGTTTCAGGGCAGTGGGAGAGAATGGGTTGCTCAATTAAACGGAACAATGGTCGATGGGTATTGTGGCTGAGGACGCGATGACCGTGTGGAACTACATCTAATGGCCGAATACCCAGTCATGAGCTCCTCCTGGATAAACATGATACTCCACACAGTTCTATTTGAGATGCGGTGTAATTCCAGTATTGCACTCGCTGCTGAAACGCCGTGGCCCCCTCCTCTAGCTGTGCGGATGGGAATTATTAGAAACATGACTGTCTGTCACCTGTGCAATGATAGGAACTAGGGGTCGCATGATATGTTTTGCAGATACGATAACCGATCATTTTACATTTTTGTATTCATAAAAAAATAAAAATAAAGGTTCACAGCCTGTAGTTTATTATGCACACCTGAGGCGCATGATTTAATATTCCACAGCGCTGACCTAACCAACTCTAACTGATATCACCATGGATACATAACAAAAATAGAGAACATTCCTGACTATATTTTTTCCTGCCAAAGTACGTCACAAACTTTGAGCATTTTGTCTAAGAATCCAAATAAAATGCGTTGACGTGTTTGAATCAGACATGTCAATGTATTAAATACTCAATACAAAATAAAGGCTTTTATAGAGCCTGAAGCCTGTGGCTGCTTAGTCTGCAGATAAAGCACAATGACGATTAATGCTTAATAAAGACAGAAAAGGGTTGGGGGCCGCTATTCTACTTGCATCAGGGTGAGGGAGGCTTTTCAATACTGTGACTTTCCTAGAACATAAAGCCTATCAAACGTTTGGCATAGGAATTCAAGCAACCAAGGAATATCTGTCTGTCTGTCTGTATGCGTGTGTGTGTGGGCATGTCATGTGAACGTTCATCCCATCTACATTCAATATTCATAGAGTGTCAGTTTAGATGCCTGAAAAAAGGTCTGCGGTTATCACAAGCGCAAGATATTTAAACGCCTTGTTCAGCGATATGAAGTATGTCAGTAAATACTCTCGTGAATCAGGAAGCTGTCATGCGTCCTAACCAAGGGTATTGCTAACAAGTGGCTAAATGAAACTCCTGCGACTGTGGTGTCAGTTCACTTGTAGCCTAGCGTTAGCAACATCATTAAAGCGGCGCTCACTCATGAAGATTATCTTGCTGAACAAAACCTGTATCATAAACAGAGCTTATTTCCTGCAATAATCCCAAATCCCCTTCGGCTTTTTGTGGAGGGAACCAGTGAAAGGCCGACTTCCTGGTTGGCCTACAAAAGTACGTCATCCCGGCAGCACTCCTAAAAACATTTTTGCCGTACAAATTCAAAACGTCACCGCCTGCGAAACCTCTCCATTAATTATATCCATGCCAGTATCTGCTGAAATATATTGTGCATCTCTAATATGAATTCTGTTTCATGAAAGATTATTATGATATGGTCTTTTCAATATCAGTTCTGTGTGTTCACTGTATCAGTGACGATGGCTGTGTCAATACAAAGAGCTGGAAGGGAGATGAGGAGTGGTGCTACATGTCACATTTCTTTTAGTCCTGAAACTTCAGTGTGGCTTAATGATGATGTGGACAATTGCAGGTAACAACCTACAATCATGAGCTGCTCCCCGCTGCAGGGAGAACAGGTCAAATGACCAGGCGCTATTTATAGCGGCTGTCAGCGCCAGCCAGAGCCCCCCTGCCGTCTGCTAATTGGAATCCCTCCCAGGTAAGAAGCGTGAGCAGCGGCGGCCCTCGCTGCCTCCTCCCAGGGGAGGCCTTGACCATACCTCGCCATCAAATAATTGGCCGCTCATTTCTTTCCAGCCCAGGTCAGCCTCTCGAGGGGAGCCGACGAGAGCGCCTTGTCAAAACAGATCGAAGTGCAGGGCCACCCGAGAGGGTGAGTGGGAGGGAGTGGGGGGGGCATCCCCTAGCGCTACGTCTCTGTTATGCGAGCAATCTGACGGGCCACACATGTCGGGTGTCCGAGCGCATTCGGGAGCTCCGGGGCGTCAGCTGACAGGAGACCTAACGGGATGGGGTGGTGGGGTTCAAATTCGATTCACTTGTTTTGGTGAGCTGCAGTCAGAGTTGAAATCCCCGCGCTTGCACAAAAAACAAAAATAAAATCACGCCACACTCTGTGCCAGAATTAGCTCCTCGCCACACAGATGCACAGATGGCATCGGCGGCGCTCATTGCAAATGCTTCACATTCTAGTCCGGGCTGCCTGACCCCTTCCTTAATCCTAATTAGGAATGCAATTTCCACACAGGCCCCCTTTTTAAAGCATGATGAAACATTTGTGGCCGTACAAACTGTATGGCTGTATGGCTGTGCCAGAGGCTTATGGGTAGTATTATCCCGCCTGTCCACTGAGGGTGACGCCATTTTAAACCGATCACTAGGGCAGGTTTTTTTTTTTTTTTTTTAAGAAGTGACTCCCGTTACTGTGCACTAACCTACATCCTCCCTGCCAGTCAACAATGAACTGGTCAGATAATAATACATGGTGGTAAATCCCTGGATAACATTCTACTGCCTGTTTTTTCAACCGGACACGGACAAAAAACTCCCCCACCCGCAAACGCACACACACACACACACACACACACACACACACACACACACACACACACACACACACACACACACACACACACACACACACACACACACACACACACACACACACACACACCGTTCAACGGGAACCCTTTTCTAAAGCTTCCCATCAGCACGCCACAAAGGATTAACTAATAATTCCTCTACAACATCTAAAGATCTGGAAACACTCACATCTGCAGATATCGGGCTAATCTCGATGCTGGGATATTAACTTTTTTTTTTTTTTTTTGACCAGCCAGCATTTCCTTTACCTAATAATGCTCGTTTGGCCAGGGCACGAACAGAGAGATGTGGAGGGAGGGGTAGGGAAACGGAGGGGGGGGGCTGTAGCTGAGCCAATGTGCCGCAGCCTGCAGAGATAAGCGCTCATTGTCGAGTGCGTGGACAGCGAGCGGTGGCTGACCGTGATGAGCCGAGGCTCGACTGACAACTGAACAATAACACAACAGCACACGGCGGAGACATGTTGACTTAGCAGGTCCAAAAGGTTTAATCTGCCTCGCTTCCTGCGGCGCTCCAAGGATGCCCGGCTGTGGCCCCGAAAAGAGCTGAAATGAAAGGGTGCGTCCTCTGCGGCCTTTAGGGATAACTTTTTAGGCATCTCTGTGCTGACTTTTACCGCCCCCCCCCCCCCCAGCCTGCACATCTCCACCGCATGGACAGCAGTTTGGTGTTCTTTGTTCTTTAATGCCTCTGCGCTGGGAGTCATCTCATCGAGGCCCGTTGGAACTGAATGACAACGAACCGACTACGCGTGACAAATGTAACAGCGCATACTCATACTCTCACTCTCACTCTCACTCTCACGCACGCACGCACGCACGCACGCACGCACGCACGCACGCAGCCTGACGCGCTCATGTCTCGGGCTGTGCAGTTTTGGCAGGTTCGCGGCGAACGGGAGCACAACGTGTGAGATGGCAGCAGGAAGCTTATAAAGTCTTCATAACAGGGCCTCCCGGCAGAGTTTTAGACCAGTCATCAGGATGCTATCGGCTCTGGAACAGCAGGCCTAGGACCAGCCACAGTATTTCTACAGTCTGCTCTTAACAACAGTGGCGTCCCACAGCTCCGGCCTACTAACCGGCCCTTTGTTTTTCACTCTAGAACAAAAGCCATGTTTGTGTGGTGGAACCTGGCGGATAGATTCACGTGATCCGTGTCTGATCACTGATGGAGAGCAGAGAGCAGCTCTTTCCCCACAGAGTTACAAGCAATAAAAATGTTTTATTAGAAGATGATTTGGGTTTTTTCAACAGATGACTCATAACACTTTCATAGACCTGAGTTTCAAGTGCTTTATTATCATATGCGCAACGATCACAGTGACACAGTCGTTGGTAATGAGCATCTTGGATCTCAAGCTCCCTCAGCACATGTTAATTGTTAATAATCAGAGGCCATTATTTTTAAAAGCTCTTAGCTGATGTTACATTTCCTTTAGTAGTTCATTTTACATGGTATAGTGCTACTTACGTGTACATTAACATGCTTCAGTTATATACAGTTGTATACAGTAGCTATTTCTTTTCATCAGGTTTATTATTATTATAATAATTCTGTTCTCTCTAAGGGTCATTATAACTGATAATAAAATAATTTTAAAAAGTAAAAAAATAAAATAAAATAATAATAATGTAATACAGTGAAAGCGTGATATTTTCTGAGATGTAAATATAAACCTTATACCATTACAACCCTACCAACAACAATGCTTATTAAATATGTATAAAAAAGGGAAATTGTGATTGTGAATAGTGATAAATATATACCACAGACTTCCATTTGATTTATGACCATTAACCGTCTCCAGCATTAAAAGCCAACGCACTCAATAACTACATTGCTGTCAATTCAGATCAACAGACTCCAGAAGCTGGAGACAAATAGGATGTCAAAGTGAGTTCCAGAGAAGAGGTGTGCTCAGCAGCTGACTATTGCTGACATTTCAATAAGCACAATAGTAGACGGAAAAGGAGCGCCTGCTGACCGCGTAAACAACAACAAAACTAAAAGTCAAGCAGCGTGGTCAAGCAAAAGATTCACTTCAGAGCCCCCCCCCCCCCCCCCCCATCACGAACGATGGCAACTGGCCCGCCCAAACGTATACTGCTGTGGGAGGCAATTCTGACCGTTTTTCATTGTCCAAGCACTAATGTGGAGTACAGGAAGAGGAGGGCAGAATGCGAGGTCGCCAAAAATGTGTGACTGTGAGGGGGATGACTGGTCACAGGTGAAGGGAGCTCGGACAGGCAGGCGTGGCCGAGGGGACCGGGGTCACGTGACGGACCCACGTCTCTCTCTCTTTTTTTTTTTTTACTTTCAATGGAGAAAGTGGTTGAGCAAACACTTTCTTTCTGCGGAGAGCTCTTTTTGATCCACGTATGCTACACAACGAGCAATTATTGCTTGTCCATAGTTGGATATTTAACATTTGCTAACACTCCATGGCTTTACACGTGAATTCAAACACTACAAACGTCCAAAGAGTTTGGATTTTCTACCCGTCTATTCCAAATCTCTGAAATAACTAACTAATTAAAAAGGGTGGGGCCGCCTCGCTCACGAGCCACATACTGAAAACAGACTTCCAAAGACACGTGACCGGGAGTAAATCATGACATGTTACTCATTTCAAGAGACAGTTGTTGATGAACACTGTGTGCCTCCAATGAGGAAAAAAACAAAACAAAAATAAATATTGAGACGTCGCAGGGTGCGATTTCCAAGCAGGAATTTGCCAACGAGCAGCCCCCCTCAAACAACAAATGTGCATAAAGGCATACTCTGGACTCAAATAGTTTGCACAGGCTGACTGAGCTGTGCGACAGGGAATGTTGCTTAAACAACAGCTGGGGAGGGGAAACCATCTGAGGCTCCTGCTGCTGACCGCCATGCCCCCCCCCCCCATCACCTGCTCAGGGAGGAATCCTTGATGGGTTTCCGTGGGAAATACCAGACAGAGGCATCAGACAGCCGAACACTTCATGCCTCCCATTCAGTTTTCCAGGCTGTGACATGAACCATGCCGCCGCGTGAGTAGGCGGTGACACAGGAAGTAAAAAGGTGTGCCGTACACAGTCACGGTGTGACCCACTGGTGCGGGAAACAATGGCAAAGTTCCAAAGCTTTCATGGTAAGAATAGAGACCAGCTGGCGACCTCGTCACCTGCTGTCTCCGTTTGTCGTCATGCATAACCGCTCCGTGGCATCCGTGTGCCGTCCTGTTCAATATTTTGCTGATTACATAGAATAGTACGTTTTGGGGACAATCACATGCGCACACGTGATTTATTTTTTCTAATTGCATCTTTTTTTTCTTCAATTTTTTCTCCTATGGCCAATGCCGTGTTGACACCAAAACGCGACTAAATTACATATGACGTCAACGCAAAAACGCGGAAACACAAAATTCGCTTCATTTGCGTGAGTTTAAATTTTTCAACATCTTAAAACATCTTTCAATTCGCGTGACGCTTTGTAGCAAAAGCCTCTGAGTATAAACCATATGGTCCAAACAATAACAACGCTGCCGTGTTTACGCCTACATCACGTTATTTTGAGTGTTGATGGAGCAGCTACAACGTTAGCAATTCCTAGCACTGATAGATCCGAGCTCCATTGAGAAGACAAGCATTTTAAAAGTTGTTTGCTTGTCGCCTTGCGGAGAGAAACATGAATTCAGACTCTTTACAAATGGACATCATTATGTAGACATTTCGGCATCTTTTTTATCTGTTTATTGCAATGAAATCACAGCAAAATAGTTTATTTTGGGTTCATACAGCTGTAGTAAACCAGCCGACGTGTGGCTTGCTAGATACAGTGAACACAGCTCGATGAAATCCACGCAGCGCCTCGGGATGATGTCATGAACCCAGACAAGACGGGGTTTAGTCTCTCGGGATATGTGTGACTTCCACAACAAGTACAAAGGTTGATGGCGGAAATAAATGGCTGAGTTGATAACGGTTTCCATTGGTTTACTTGGGCGGATAAATACAAATGATCCCGCGAGTAACGCAAAGTGAAAGTTCGCTTCGGATTCTTATACACATTATAATGCACCTTCAGGTGTTTACATGCAAATACAAAAAGTGAATCCTGCACACATCTGGTGCTTTTTCTGCCAAAATCGACAATGAGGGCATTTAAAAAAAAAATTGGGGGGGGGTTAACTTGGATATCTCTTTATTTAATTGTTTCACACAGAACGCTAAAATTAAAACGCGTTGTTTATTCATCAAGTCCACTGGTGCGTAAAGGCCTGAACATGCAGCGTAATAGTTGAATGATTCAGCCGTCTGTAGGAAACTAATCGCCAGTGAGTCACAGTGAGCGGAATATTCCATCAATTAGAAACCAGAGTCACTAGTCAGCCTGTTGCCTCCAGTAAGGAGTATCCAGACGGCACTGAAGCCATCGGAAGTGTGCTCAGCAGGGACGGCCCCGATAAGCCGCGACTACCACTGATTGGCGAAACGCCAGGCTCAATCTGCTTAAACGCATCCGTCTCAACCCTGAAAGGAAAGCGGCCTAATAGAGCGGGCGGTGTGGTGCTTGGATGTGATTGGAACCTTTAGCTCGGGTACCAGCACCCTTGCTGCAGTCCTTCGGAGCCCCCCCCCCTCCCAGTCCCCCCCTTCCCACTCACTGCAGAACTGAGCGTCTCTCTCCGAACGAGCTTACCACGCTAACAATCGCCCTGGAGGGACGCCGCCCACAGATGTGAACGCTGATGATCTTGAGTGTTGATGATCCGAGATAAAACTGTACAGTCGCTCAGTGCTGCATGAGTGATCCTAGGCGAGGGAAGGGAAGGGGCGGAGGGGGGGGATTGGTTACAGTCAGCCCTCGCTGGACGGGGGCTGCTCCGAGACACTCGTTAGCACGGAGATCGCCTACAGATTCCCTCTGAAAGTGCGGTGCAGAGCTCACGGAACCATAAGATCATTGTTCTCGCTCAAAACCGGATCTTGGCAGAATAAATGGCTTTTTAGTGTGGGGTGGGGTGGGGTGCGGTGAGTGCAGGGGTCGGTGGCCTGTTGTACATTTCCCCCTCTTGTTCGCCACCCACACACATATATATTCTGAGGCTTCGTGTGCGCGCCGCAAACTTTACCCCATGCCGACTAAATGGCTTTTGTTCTCGTGTTTTCTGCCCGTTGTTTTCTTATTTTCTCAATGAATTATTTGTTGGCTCTTTGCTTTTGTGTGCTGAATATTTTAGGAAGCGCACGTCTGTGCTCTCTGGATTCTTGGGTTCAGGTTGTATAACTTGGAGATGTGGCTTTGTTTCTATGTGTGAAGACCAAGACGTGGACTGCAACTAATCAAGCACCTGAAGAACAAGTGCAGTCGTTTCTACGTCTACGTTTTCTAGATGTAAAAAAGACCCCTGTCGGTCTCTTCGAGACAAGACGGCCCCACCACCATCATTCCAAGTTCAAGATTCCATGCAGTCACGGTTTTCTGTCAAGCAGTCGGTGCAACATGCTTATCTGCTTCTTTTTTTCTTTTTTTTTCAGATGTCAGTATACTTAAAGTAGAACTTTTACACATTTAGGTCTATTGACAGTGGGTCTTGGTCGGTACACTTCGCGTGGGGGGCGGGGGGTTTGTGGAGGCCTTTTGAGGCTCCAGAGGGAGCTCTGCGAAAAATCGGATAAATTCCCTCTAGTGTTAAGTAGCATTGTGGGTAACGTAGGCACCAGAGAGATTTGAAAAGGGAGAGAAATCTTTGGAATAAAAAAAGGCGACGTCTCTGGTTCTCGTCAATTTTGATACTCTGATAAGAAATTGCCCATACTGTGTTATGTACGTTTAACTACAATGATTAGAGACAGAAGGGAGCTTTACATTAGAGAACAGGAGAGACAGTTCAATTGTTTAATAACTCCTGCTTCCTTTTTTCACTTAAACTTTTCAATTTGAAAACTCACGAAGGACAACACTGAAGAATGTGGCCATGTTACTGTAAACGTACAGTATGTATTTGTGCTTGTTTAAGCTAAAATACACAGTTATCAAAATATCTCTAACTGCAATAGTGGCTGTAGTTTTATTGTTTTGGCATCTTTCCACACAGTAGTAGTAGTAGTAGTAGTAGTAGTTTTTGTAGGCTTGGAAAATCCCACATAACAATGCTCTGATTACCAGGGCTCTGTGAAGAATCTCCTCGTTCCACACGGGTTCTCTTAAGGTTACCTTTTAAGCCCGGATAATGACCGCCGCATAAATATATTCATCTGACTTTGGAAGCGGAGCAGCCTTGTGAAAGGAAATGGCAGAGTAGATAACGTGTTCATTTTGGGAATGACTTACAGGATGGGTTGAGAAACTGACAATTTAGTTTAATTACAATCCTAATGGCAAAAGATTCAGGAAATCCCTTAACACAGATGGGCTGCTGAACAGTCACAGGCTCAGCATCCGTTTTTTTCCCATCATTTAGGTCAATGCAGAGTACAGTGTTTGAAAATACATTTAAAATACTATGCTGTTTGGTGGACAGGCTTGTTTTCAGCTAAAAGTGTACCGTTACGACGTAATACTTAAGTCTCTGATCAGCTTTGAGGCTTCAGCTTGGCCGTTTTTGAGTGACCTGTTCCAACGATGACAAATGCCTGACAAACCACTGAGTCACCATGAAATCCACCCAAATTGCTTTCTCTACCGCTTTAAACGACACAGAGCCAAGGCGGGGGCCCGCACCGCAAAGCCCCCTCTACTGGAGCTCAGACAGGGGTGGGTGGGGGGGCTAGCAACCGCGTTACAAACTCGTCGCCTATGTCTGGCATCCTGACAAATATCTGAGGCACTCACTTATCCCAAGTATGCCCTCGCACACATGTGGCAACGGTGGCTGTGTGCGCTGGGCTTCTCCTCCAGCGTGATTCACAGCAAGGCCTAAAAAACATGGACGGTCACGGGGCACCCGCGATCTTGCCTGACAGAACCAAGGCGCTCCACTAATGCTCCTGGATATCAGACGCATTTCAAAGCTCTTTAAGTATTCATTCCCGTCTCATCCGAGCGAGACTTTGGGACGCAGAGGGAGGAGGCGCTCAGATGAAGGCCTTCCAGTAGTCTTTTTCCACCGTTTGACCTAAAAGCCGCTGGTGTGAGAGATCAATACTGTTCAGATCAATGGATTGCTTGTCCACCAAATTGTATTGCGGCGAGCTCTAAAGCGGCACAACGGTGCCATCAACTCCAGGTCAATCTCAACATATTTGAAACTACATGGCCCTTCACGCCACGTGACCAGATGGTCTGGTTACAATCTGCCAACTCTATCTGTCCAGTCAGCTGAATGCACTCCGTGCTCCTGACAGTGCTGGTGGGCTTTCTACCGCAGCAGAGCTTTTGATCGTGGCTACAATGCAGCTTTTGGAATTTGCAGGAAAAAAAGAAAGAAGGGGAGAGCAAAATAGGTGAAGTGCATTGGCCTTTTTTCTTTTTTTTTTTATTAGCTTGGCGAACTGGCAACTTGTTGGTAATTGGACTATAAACAATGACTGGAAGAGGAAGTCTTGGCCATTATATCCATTATCCAGATATCTACTGGCTTCACCAGAACCCCAGATATCTTGGTCCTTGTCTCCAGAGGCTAAATCGTCTCCAGACCGATGGGTTCCAAGATAGGAAACAGTTTAGCTGGGTCCTACTGTTTCCAGTCCTTGTGCTAAGCTAAGCTAACCGGTTACCGGCTGCTGTAGCTTCAAATATAACAAAGAGCAATGAGAGTGATACAAACCTTTGCACCTCAAAATGCTGAACTACTCCATTAATATAAGAAGACCATATGTCTTTTGGGTCGAATAGGAAAAAGCTTTCGGAGTGTAATGTCTTGTGACTCGTCACAAATAGTCAAAGTGACATTTGAATTCCGTTAGGTTGGACAGGCTCAAGTATCAAACTCCAGACCGGGCTGAGGGAGTTACAGCGAACTCATCCGAGCCCAAATCTAATTTGTGATTTCTGTTGACAGCCAGCGGTGTCCAGCATTATTTTAAGATGAACTTGAGATGGTGTTAAGAATTACCGCAGATGATGCTGCGCTTTTACCTCATTGTGCCTCAACAGTGAACGTCTCACTGGACCGAGCTGCAGCTCTAAGCCAAGATAGGACCAGACGGTAACGTTTCACGGAGGAATCCACTGCAACACCACCATCATCTCTCTCACACTCACACACACACACACACACACACACACACACACACACACACACACACACACACACACACACACACACACACACACACACACACACACACACACACACACACACACACACACACACACACACACACACACACACACCTGGTTTGGATGAGCACCAAGATTTCTGTGTCATGTCTGACCCGGAGTGCTCCACTTTGTCCTTTTCAGTGAGCAGGGGTAGATGCTGTTGCCTTCCCCAAAGCTACGTTCGCTGCTGTCCGAGTCTGTAACTGCCAAGCTTGCCGGCATGCAATAAATCATTTCCTCATTTTATTTATTTTTTAAAGTTGATAGGATCAAGGTCTAGGTCTCGCTCACTGACCAAGCCCCATCTATCACTTCTGCGCAGTGCTGTTTTGAACCCATTTCGCACTGCACTCCCAGAAGACGCAGGTAACTCACACGTTAGTCCTCTATCTGACATTTAGTGTTTCTGCCTGGGATTCACTGCGAACACACCCCCTGTCAAGCGGCCTCGTTCCGAACATGGACACCACTGCCTGTGCCTAGTATTATTTAAACTAGATGCTACATGCTTCTATTATTTATTTTGATAGCCACATGTCGAGCAGGTGCGTCCACACCCTCCGCCTCCACAGTAGCATACTTCAGGCCTGACAAGGACCTGGAGGTGTGGAAACCTTCTAATTACAGGCTACCAGATGGAAGACAAGGAAATGAGGTCTAAACCCAAGTGCTCCTGATTAACAGAGGGAGCTCTTGTGGTAATAACAACTAGTGATATACCAATGTTATTTGCAGCATTGCTATCGATCACAGAAAAAAAACACCCTATTATTTATCTTGTTCTCGAGGCGATGACAGAGCAGAAAACTCCCTAAAAATCTGCACTCACAACAGCCAAAAGTATTTTTTCTTCTCAGTCAGTAGTGTAGGTGCAAAGCGCTCGTCTCCAAGGTAACACAGATAACACAGTTTGTGACCCCCCCCCCCCACCACCCTGGAGCTCTGCCCCGATATCTCCTTATTATCGTGGCCATGTGTCATCAAATGAGTCAAATTCCATTTCACTGGTTTCTTCAATATAATCCGGACAACAACAAGGATTAAAAGACTCCAGATGTAATTTCTGACAAACAGGTCAAAAAGATTGTGCAATCGCCCAATTTATTTATTCTACCCCCCCCCCCTGTGTTATTTATTTTCATGACTGAAATTCTGTCCTAGGAAACTCCTTGGAAAGTTTCAAAATGCTTTTAGCATATTTTAGTTTGATATTAGGGCTCACTTGGGTCTGGTTCCTGCCATTATTCATCCTCTAAAATCCCTGTGTGGCCTTACATCATCGGGCTGAGCCTTAATGTTATTTTATCTCCACTACCAGCATTCAGATTAAAATTAAAATAAAAACTTTCCTGGAACTGAGAAGTAACAGCTGAGGAAGTTGTTTTGAGATACGGTGACACGACTGTATCCGTGTTCTGTCCACAATCATTATCACAGTCGATGTTACTAATGGTTTGGTCTGGAATGGGCTGTGATCAAACACCTGAGGTCGTCAGATGACTCTGCCTCGTGGCTATTTTTAGATGGTAATTGCCCTTTTGTTGCGGCCTGGTAAACAAAAGATGAATCCGGAGCGATTATCTGGTTATGACTCTCAGCGGGAGCGCAGCCTCCAGCTTTTTTCCTCTCCGAGCGACGGCACGCTCGGGCCACATGCAGTTCATCGCCTCCACCGCGTCGTTAATGAAACCCCTAATTATTTCACTGAGCCGACGGGCGTCCCCGATGTTTGATCAATGGCGCTCTCTTTTGACCTATTGATGTGCTCCGTCAGTGTCCAGTGGACGCAGGAGCGGGAGAGCTGCCGTGGCGCTCGCTCCCTCCGGGAGACCATGTGACCACAGATAGAGATCATCAGACAGGAAGCCTCTCTTGTGCTGCCCTAAGCTCAGGCAGCCAGCACAGAGGCATCTTGGGGATTATCCTGTTGATCTAGAGTGGCCCAAACATCGACTGTAATGATGTCTTATCAAAACAAACAAACCACTTTAGTCCTCTTTTCAGGAGGAGCGGTCGTTTCCAAGCACTCATTACGCTAAACGGGACGACAATTAACTTATTTTTTTATCATGAATTACCCCCCCCCTCTTGTCAGTTTATAGATAAATCCCGCTGCACGGCGAGACCTTTGTGGTGTTTTTCATGTGGAGTTTTTGGCCGGTATGTGCTGCCCGGAGGCTGGTTCTAGTTTATGACCGGTGGTTCTCTCACATGGGAGTCTTATTGACATTTGAAGCACGCACATGCCATCGCCGTTTCTGGAACGTGAGCGCGTCAGTGTTTGCCTTTGGACCCTTAGCATCTGCTGTGGCTCACTGGGAGCGAAAGAAAAAAAATAAATTGATAAAAGCAGGACAGGGTGCTGAATCCTTCTCTGTGTCAAGTTAAAACAGGATGTCTGTCTCAGGAGACGTACCCCGTCCCGCCCAGCCTGTTTTACTGAACACTACCGAGCTTTCTTCACAGCCCTGACCTCGGCCAACTCATCAACAAGGGGTCCCTTTTTATCTCTCAGGGAAAACAGGTGGTTGTGATTGTTAGTCAGCGCACATATGACGAAGAGGCTCATTGCTCCATGTGTTTTCTGTTTGGAATGCCGCATTTGCTAACTCAGGTTTGGGAGGGACGCGGCAGATATTTTCGGGGCTACGCCTGCGACGCTGCTCGAAAAACACCGCCGCCCACTCCTGCTCAGCTGTTTCAGGTCCATTCCACAGTGAGGGCCATGTGCCACTTTATCCCATGGAGGGACGCTTGTTGCGCAGACAGCCCACATGGCTGACTGCAGCAATTCAAAGAATGTATTACAAAAGGGTGTAAAGTAAAGTAAGCTAAATGGCGGCATGACATGTTCACGGTATGATAACCGTCACTGAAAACATCACACTATACGGTGTTATTTTTATCTTTATTATTATCAAGTCGGTTACAATGACCCTTAAAAGGAATAAGAACAGAATTATAAAAATAAACGATAAAAAACTGAAACTGATAAAAACATAGCACCTAACTAGAATACCTTACAGCACTAAAGCATGTTAATGTAATTAACTACTAAATACCCCCGCCCCCTCTTAGCGTAGATAATCAAATGTAAACAGTATGACAACAGCCTCTTCTCACTCAGTTAAAGATACCGGTGCCTCGTTACAGCCCTGACTCTCGTTCAGGCAATGAGCCCATGGTAACTGCAGAACTCCTTCCTGCCACTCTATCTGAGCTGAGACCAAAATGTCAGCCATGATAAATGTGTTACGCCACTGACACCTCTCACTCAGGGGTGGGGGGAGGCGTTTGGAGACGACAACTCCTGACTTGTAACAAACAAAATGCTCGGCAGCGAGGGACTCCAGTCTCTTCGCCCGTCCCCGTTTTTTGCTCTGCCATTTACCGTCTCTGCAGTCAAATGTCAAGACTGTATGTGACTTGCCCACGGGGGGCACGCATGCCATTCAAAGAGTGCTCCGAACATTTGCTGCTCGCAAGCTTTGGGTGGGGAGGGAAACATCTGACAACATGCACCTCCTCCTGGGAGCCACTATCTGCGGTTATCCTTGGGGGATTTGGGGGGCTATGCCACACATGCAAAACAATGAGGGAAGTGCCGACGCTCGGCTCCTGATGGAGACAAATGTTCTAAGAGCCTGCTGGGCAACGTCACCCGATGAGCACCCCGGTTATGTGTGGGTTAGGGGATGCTCAAAGCTCGCCAAAATGATGCAATAGCTTATCAGCAGAGAGCACAGAGGAGGCACCAAAGCTATCTAGCGGGACGGCTTTCTAGCCTTTATCTTATCCATTCAGATGAAGAGAGGGCTCGAATTGGTTTAGGTGGACAGCAGCCATGAGTGAAAACAGAGATAATGTCAGAAAAATGTCAATCATCCAGGAAAAGAAAGTGACAGCTGATCAATCCAGCCTGAAACAAGATCTCTTTCAGGGATTCATTAAACGTTTACCCCTGTTATTGATTTGCATAATTTCCCAAAAAATGCAGCAATCACTCTGACGTGTATAGCTGTCCACAGGTGTTTCTTATAAGAGAGCAGTGATCTCAAAGTTTATATTTGCTCTGAACTAATCCACCGTGAGCATCTTCCAAGCTCCCACATATCTTGGCCACGCTCTTGGCGAGGAGGGTTTTGGCAGACGTCCCCTTAAAGTGCGTGTACCGCTTTCTCTGGAATAGTTTAAGGGAAACGGCTCAGGTGAAGCCAACAATGGAAAATGTCAATGCATTCCAGTAGATCAGATTGGAAAGTCTCTGCTGTGCTTAAAATAACAACAGGCCCTCGTCTTTTGCTCCGCCGACAGATGACCGGGGCTGATATTTGCGGTCCGTGTTCAGTCAGGGGGCCCTGGGTTCAGCCGTCACTCAGAAGGGCCGGGGTTTGCGCGGCCATTGAGACGATCGCCGCCGATGAATGTCGCGTATTTTTAAACAACAAGCACATCTTACAAGACACGGAAAAAGAAGCAGGCAGACGGCCCACTCCCGTCCTAGGAGTTCCTTTACTCGCTTTGTGAAACATCAGGGGCTGAGACTGGAGCTTTTCCAGAGCACAAGACAAATTCCAATTACAGTCAGCACCTATTAGCATCAGCACCAAGAAGTAAATCACCACGCGGCTTGTGGCCAGCTTTAGTTTAGCCAGATTTGTCCTGTTTCTAAAAGACAGTGGCCACGCTGGCTGGGAGCCAGTCGGACCACATGGCTGAGCCCCGTCCAGGCTAGACAAAAGACATTCTTAAATCTTCCCCAGCTCACTGCACCACCCCACCCCCCTTTGAAAATGCCAATTGTGCTGCTACCATGCCACAGATTTACCAAAGGGGGAACATCATTAAGAGTACTGACTTTGAAATGTATCGCTTGGAAAAAAAATTAACAAAAAAAAAGCACACAGCCTGGAGGTGAGTCGAGAGACACACACACACAGCAACAGATTTCAAACAAGCTCTGCGGCTCGTTCCTAATTAAAGCAAAGAGAATAAGCCAATTGACACACGCGAAAGATCACAGGGGGGTTCTTGTGTCTACGCTCCTCTTTGATCCGTCTGTTCTCTCACACCTTGTTTAATCTGCGTCCAAGTGGCGGCGAGGGCAAAATGAACACATTTCACGGCAAACCTGTTGTCAAAGCGAAGGTTACTCATGTGCGAGCGGAGACAAAGAGTGCAAAGTTTCTAAAATGCTATTTTTGGTTTTGTTGTTCAGTAAAACGGATCTCGAAAACATTTGCTACACTTAAAATAAAGCTAAATATCTTGTTGAATTCCAAAGCCGAGGCTAAAGCCACAGCCCAACATGCCCCGATTACGATCTCTCCTAAATTAAAGCAGGACTTCAGGTCAGACCATTAAATCGAAGGCCAGGCACGGGACACACCGTCTGTCTCAGGACTGCAATGACGGGGGGATTGCTTTATTTGAGGAATAATTTCACATTCTGCAATACATTTAAACTATAGAATTACAAATTCTTGGATTTTTTTTTTTTAATAAACTACTGCAGTAGTTTGAGAGCAGCTGAAGAAAATAGCAACGAGGAGTAAAACCATCCTGATTTATCAAATAAATCTCAACATAGCACAGCAACAAGTGGCTTATTGGGGTTTTTTTCTGTTACGAATATAGCATGATTAAATATAGTAAATATTTAGTTACAGGTTCAGAAATGATTTCACTTTGCTTTTCCTCAAAATATCGTCAAAACCCCGTCACGTAACTTAATGTTTAAAGTATCCGGGACTTTGGTCTCGCGTGTTAAAACGTTAAGGAAGAGCCGCGATCTTACAGGTGTGCGTTTATCCCAACGAGAGGCCGATACACCGGGGGGACGTGGGGTCTTTTAGGGTGGGCCGCCGAGATTTTCAGACGGCTGTTTCTGTTTAGGAGCTCGGCTCTGGTGCGGGTTTGAAAGGGTCCAGCAGCGGGAGGAGGAGGGTGGAAGAGGGTGGAGGACACTCACTGGCCCGGCCGGCCGCCTGACTCCTCCCGCGGACAGCCTGCTTTATTCCGCCGCAGGAAAAAAAACCGTTATCTCGCATCACTACTTCCTACATCTCTGCCATCACCGCGGCTCCAACAACAAAAAACCACGTTAAATAGTTAACGGCGCGGTCAAAAATAAAAAATAAACGGCCTTAATTCATACTTAATTCACAAACACCAAAGTCTCTCTCCGAACTTGAGAGGGTTGAAACTTTTTCCCAGAGAGAGGCGGACGACCGGGGAGGCTGGAGCGGACCGACCCGCGCTACCGGGCGGCTACAGCCGCACACTTTGTGACTCAAGCCGCGGGGAGAGGGATGCGGTGGACGAACAATAGCTGCCGAAAGCCCGCCGCTCGACCCGGAGCTTCGCCAGTCACGTTGATACTGCGTGAAGTTGTATCAAAAATGGCGACTCTATTTACCGTCTCGTTAACGGACTTAATAACTATATTGACTTTCCCGTCGGGCGGTCGGGTCTCGCTGTCAGTCCGGCGCGAGTTCACCGTGAGTTGCGTCCAGATAGTGTTACTTCTCACGCGGAATCTATTTTTCGCCCGACGCTGGTGAGAAACATCGACCGAAACAGACGCAGAAGTATCCGGCGTTAGACGGCCACGGCGCTCGGGGGAGAGGACACGGGGGTAAGAGTGAGTTTGCGTGATTTGTTGTACTTACAGTGAGTTGAGAGGAGAGTCAGGAGGCAAGCCAGACGTGTTTTCGCCATCTTGGAGTCGATGCAATGCTCTGTTTGACTGGCCGTGCATGCGCAAAGTAGCCTAGAGAAGCTTTGGTGTGCACGGACAGAGGGAGAGAGACACAGGCGGAGAGTGGGAGGGAGGGATGGAGGGAGAGAGGGAGGGAGGGAGGGGCGGGGTGTGTGGGGGTGGGGGGGTGGGGAGGGGGGGGCATGTATTATATTAGGTTTCCATAGCTACCGAAAGCATCACTCACACAGACAAGAATTTATAGTTGACTCGATGTGGCAGGCTTTTACTACTGTGGCCTTATACTGTAGGGAGCTCTCAGCCTTGTGCATATGTTGTGAGACGGAAAAGAGAGGAGCAGAAAGTAGATTTAAAAGACCACATTCCCACTAGTCCTCAGTGAAATCAAGGGGAGGAAGTCAATAGGATAACAGGGGTAAAAATAATAACAGGCCGAGGTATCTCCATGAAACTTACATTAGGACAGTTCTTTTTTTGTACTACAAGTTTTCTGAAATGTTATGTTTAAATATGCAAATTATGCATTATCTTATCCAATGTGTGCTAATTTGCATACATTTCAAGAACATTGGATGAAGCCAGGTTCAAATTTCTTGTTTCATTTTGTTGACTTATTAGAGTCAAAGGTTTTCACAGAGGGAATTTTTATTATCTCTTTGTGTCACTCCATAAATTAGAACATACTGTCAACAGCATAGAAATATACAATAATAATAAAAAAAAGTTCTATAAATCAGGCCATGAATGATAGATGAACAAACCCCATATGTAAAAACCTTCAGAATATAGAGAGGAATGGAACTGGAACGTTTGGTGGATGTAAGAGCTCCTGAAGTGGAGATTGTGGCTCAGAGAAAAAACTAATTTTGAGAAAACAGCCTTTAAAGATATGGATTCTGAAATGACATACATTTTATAGCCACTACAAGTGAATAGGGGGGGAAATGTAACTAACAGACATCACCATGAAACTTCCCAAGTTGATTACTTCCATGAATACAACACTTTTTTGTATTACAAGTTTTCTTAAATATATGTTTAAATGTGTAAATGGGGCCCTGTCTTACCAACTATGTGCTAATTTGCATATTTCCAGACCAGAAATCTGAACATTGGATAAAGCCAGGTTCAAAATTCTTGTTTAATTTTCTTGACATTGTAGAGTCAAAGGGTTTTTTCAGAGGGAATTTTGGATGTCTCTTTGTATCACTCCATAAATCAGAAAATACTGTCCACAGCCATAAAAAAAAAAAATCCATCGCCATCATGTCTTTAGAAATAATTTGGTGTATAAATCAGGCTATGAATAATACATGAGCAAACCCCTCTTTAAAAACCATTGGAGGGAAAGGCCTTTGAAGATATGTATTGTAAAATGACATACATTTGATTTCTAACTCTTATCATGAATTTTAGGCTATTCGAGCGCCCATGGACATGTGTTATACGTTAAAAGTAGAGCCTGTCACCACTGTGACCAATTGCACACGGCAGGCTTTCAATAAAATATTCACTCACCATTCTTCGCTGACCGTAAATCACAGCCCTGTCAGGGACCGCTAGTATGTTGGAACCCTTTGACAGGAACCTCAGCCCCGTCCGCCCAGAGCTCTCGTCCCCTTTTCACGGGGATCCTGTAAAGTCCTGTTTTTGTCAGAGTGGATGTGGTCCGCTCCACAGGCCTTCAGCTCCAGTGGCATCACGTTGCTTATATCGGGGAGGTTTTTGTCCCGCTGATACCCCAGTCCAACTCTGTGATGACAGCTGATGCGACGCGGAATACAAATGCTACTCCAACCATGCCTTTGACATACCATTCAACCTCCTCTCAGTTCCACAAAAGGCAAAACAAGGTTTCATATCCCTTCATCTGTGCTGTGCATGAATGTAATCTCCTTTACTGTTGGGCATGATCAGTAGGTGTACTGGATCCCTGCAGTATTTATAAACAGTAAAATCTGAGATGATTGCACTCACTGCATACTTCCTTAATGTGGTAATTATGTCTAAATATAGAGCTATGTCTAATTATGCTAGCATGCGTATGAATTGTATTACATAACGCATGTAAATCTGCGAGATTCTAATATGAATCAGGTGTAGTTATTTTAACCACACGGTTGCCTTGAGGCTCTGCTCTCGAGGTTTGTGTTAGAACTCAGTATGTGGCATGGTTCTGTGTGTTACAACGTGTCTTTACACGTGTTACATAAACAACGTTAGGTGCTGGAATTGATACTCTATGAATTTACCACTAGGTTTTAAAAAAAAATAAAGAAATCAGACCATTTTCATTTCCACGTTCCACAAGCAGACTAAATTTACTGAGGTAATAATGAAACAATATGTGCAAACTAAAACCATTCCAACATTGTGATTGCAAAGAATAAATCAAAAATGTACGTCAATCACTTGATGAATTTAGTGAGTGGATGCCTCCCTCAAGGTCGATGTTTCTTCAAGTTCCATAAAACTGTAGATTCTTTTTTTCTTCATGCATTGCAAATGATTATGTATTGATTGTCTCAGAGCAACACTATGAATAAGAAATGTTTCCGCCATTCTAGCGACTGGCAGGATACAGCAGGGTTTAAATTGGGACGTTCCACTTCCACAGCATGCAGTTTATTGTTTTTACTTTTAATTATTTATCTATTTATGTGGAGGTTTCATCTAAAACCAAAAATACGCCAAAACATTGAAATAAACATGAAAAAACCCTAATCATTGCTTTAATGTTAACACAAGTTGAATTCCAAATCCATCTGCCGTATGGAAATATGATGGGCTAGTATATATATAATTTCTTTTTTCGTCATTCTGACCCCAAAACACGTCCCTTTCTTTTGTCACGTGTTCGTGGCAGGAAAGGCACAGGTGTAATTAATGACAAACGATGACTCGGGGCATTGCAGTGTCCAAGCAGAGGCAGTATTCCAGGTGATCAATGTTATTATTTACACCTGTGCTCAGGGGCGGAGCCAGACGGTGTAAACATTCAGGGCTCAGTCCAAACCCGGGGGTGGGTCCAGGATTTATTTCCTGCCTTTACGGAAGCTACATGCACCATTTTTCAAACTGTTTGATAAAAAATGCCTAAACATCTGTCCATTATTTGGGGGAAACATGCTAGTAGCCAATAAAAAAAGAAAATCCTCCTTTAGAGCCTCAATCCTACTTCATCATTCTGGAACCGTGTCACTCCTGCCACCTAAAAAGAGGCCACTCTTTTTAAGTGAAATAACACAGGTAAGGTCAGCATTCGGTGTTACTTGATAATCTTGCAACCTGTTTTTGTTCTAATATGCTGGAGTGGAGTGTTTTTGTTCTAATATGCTGGAGTAGAGGTCACAGAATAAAGGTTCAGCTGACAAACCATTTGAATCCATGCCATAATATTCTGGGCTGCTCTAATTGCAAATCAAGGATCCCCAACAATGCAAAGTGGTTTTCAACACTGTGAACCGAATATCAGGCCAACAGAAGATCATTTACTCAATTATATTTGATATCTTCAGGAAATAACTGATGGATAAACTACATGGGCATATAGTATTTTCCTCCTCTTCTCTTCTTAACCTCTCTCTCTCTCTCGCTCTCTCTCTCTCTCTCTCTCTCTCTCTCTCGCTCTCTCTCTCTGTGTGTGTGTGTTCCACTAAAAATTAAGCTAATATTCTGTATATGCAAACTTTTACATGAAAGGTATGCGTATGTTCTTTATCTACTGTGGAACTGCAGGGTTTAGTCCAGGCCAAATTTCCATAAACAATTGTATCTTAATTATATCTTATGTAATCTGATTCAGGTCTTTTTTTAAATATTTGTTTGCCATATCTGCAAAAATGAGTCCTAGAGACAGACAGGAAAGGCAGGGGAAAGAGAGAGAGGGGGATGACGTGCAGGCCGCTGCACACACACCCTTTGGTGTGTTACTATTTTTTAAAAACCTGATTAAAACTATTAAAACACGTGTTTTTCATCTACTTTTGTCATTATTAAGGAGAGACCTTTATGTCTGTTCTTTATTAAACCATTTTTTAATATACACATA
The DNA here is from genome assembly GCA_016806645.1 of Ophiodon elongatus. Taxonomy (NCBI): domain Eukaryota; kingdom Metazoa; phylum Chordata; class Actinopteri; order Perciformes; family Hexagrammidae; genus Ophiodon; species Ophiodon elongatus. The sequence goes on from JACSYO010001904.1 coordinate 988,342, forward strand.
CTTCCTCCCAGTGTGGCATTGGCACTGTGTATCAGGTTTAGTACCGACACTGGATATCTCAACTGTCCTCATAAACGTGTTCACTGGAACACTTTTCTCAGTAAGGCTGGGCCTGCATGTTCACTTTGGGTGCTCTTGCCTATAAAAAAACAAAATCCAGTGGTAAATAACTGTATGATCGTGGAGTTTTTTTTTCTTTTTTTCTCTCTTAGTCTAACAGAATTAGACCAAGGGGCTTTCATGTACTCGGCTCCCAGAGCCCATGGGGAAATGATGTAAAACGGAAAGAGCTGGTCTCACTGTGTGAGTTTCAAATGATTATGAAGGATTTCAAGCCAGATTCAAAAGGAACGTGATTATTCTTTGTTAATCTTGAATCAGTTTCATCTTATTTCCTGTTCCTGTTGTTGCGCTAATGCTCACATAATAACTTTTGACTGAAAATGTATCTGTGTGTCACTTTAATTGTGTTTTTGCTCATGAATATGAACTATCTGGTTGCAAAAAACACAGAAGGGTCCATTTGTATTTTAGAAGCACAACAACTAACCAAATCAAAACGGAATAATGTCATCAAATTTCCTGCCTTGGGTGCTTTTTTTGGACAGCTATTTTTCTCCTCTCATTTCATCCCTTCAGCTGTAAGATGAGCCTTTGGTGGTCCCATCCTACATGGTCGCTGTATCTCTCTGTACAAAGACAGTCATCCATGGATCAACCAGCCAGATGGTAATATCTAATGGCATCCCACTGGACCTGAAATTCCAGCCATAGTCTTTTATTGCTGTCATACCAAGTTAATCCTGCACGACGAACAAGGCATGGCAGTACCTTCAGTCGGACCAAATGACAACCCAGTGTACAATAAATGCACAGCTTGTATTTATACACTTGTATTTTGCATATGCATTGATTTGCGTCTGTATTTTATTGATGTTATTGTGGACGTATTTTATGTGTGTACTTTGCGTATGTATTTGTGTATGTATTTTTTTGTATGTATGAGTGAATGTATTTTGTGCACGCATTTGTGTATGTATTGGTGAATGTGTTTTGTGTATGTATTTATGCACATATTTTGTTTATGCATTTGTGAATATATTTTGGGCATGTAATTATAATTGTGAATGTCTTTTGTGTAAGCATTTGTGGAACTATTTTGTGTTTATATTAATATATGCACTTCTGTATGTATTGTGTGTATGTATTTGTGAATTTATTTTGTGGATGTACTTTTGAGAACGTATTTATGGACGTATTTTTGTGGATATGCTTGTGAATGTATTTTCTTGTTTACTTTAGTTTATTTTAGTAGATATGGACATTACAGTAACATTACAATTGTAATATACCGTACATTTATGCACAAGGACCAGATGCACTGTGTTTAGTGTTTTTAGCAAAACGATAACATGCAACACCTGTCCACAGGAGGCTTTAAAAAAATGTAAATAAACAAAAAACACAGATCAGCTCAAAGCATGATCTCCCCAGGTTATTGCAAATGAAAGATGGCAAAAAGGCAAAAGACTTTGCTCTGCTTTTCAGAATGGCTGATGCAGACATCCCTTCTATCAGGTCAGGCAGTTACAGGGCTGAGCCTGCGCTCAAAGAGTGTTTCTTTTTCAATGAGTAATGACTCAAACGGTTTTAGTTGGGGGGATCTTGTTTTATACATGCATCAGAAATTAGATAACCATGTAGCAATATAATAAAAACATGAGCTTCACAAAATAAAGTGACAGTAAGGTGACAATAACATGAACTGTAGGTTAAGTTCATGAAAAGTTTGCCCACTCAAATATCTAAGAGATTTAAAACATAATAAATTAGGCTTCACCATCCAGTGCTTCGCCTAATTCTTGTAAAACAAAACAGGAATTATTTACATATCAGTGTCGATAATTTTTTCATATGTTTTTTTTTCAGATCATTCTCCCACAACCTCTTACATACATCTAAATTAGATTGTAGCGCGTTACATCCTGCAGGAGTGTGAAACATTCCCCGTCACATGTGCCTGTCATACACTCCAACCTGGAATTGAAGATGTTTAAGTATAGACATACACTCTATAGCCTTCTTTCTTCACATTCTAATTAAGACAACCTGGTATGAAGGTTCTTAACTCTAGCAATTACTTATTGGTAAGTCATATGCATGTAGTGGGTATATTGAAGTTTGGTGGTCCCTGTGGACAAAAGTGGTAGTGTTTCCAAGCGCCAGATTTCCTTTAGAAACTTCTCATTTGACAGTTGCAGGTTCTGACTGTCTTCCCCGCCCAGTCCTGGTTCTGGTTCTTCTGTGCCTCCCTTCCCTCCAGCTGTGTCTACTTTGTGATTGACAAGTTGTTACCATGGCGTCGCTACTATGGCATTGCTCAGCTTTCGGTTGTACTGAAAGACACTCTCAGGAGTCAGCTGTTCATCTGTTTTAAGCATGTTTTTCGCAAGTCAAAATTAGCATCCCAAATAATATAACAGTTAACGTGAATTATGATGCAAGCTAGCTAGCTAGCGCTAGTGTTAGCTGGTGACTTAGCGGGACTCCCTCACCAGCTGCACCCTCTCGTCCAAATATGGCAAAGACGGAAAGAGGCTTCAAAACGGTAAGCCACAAACCACAAGGGGACGTAAATGTGACTTTTTGTTACATAGTCTATTGTTGGCACATAAAGAGGTAAAGTCAGGGGATCACCAAAGTCGGTAGGATCCATAATCTATGAATCATGAATGTACAAAATATTGTGGCAATCTATCCAACAGGTGTTGAAATGATTCACTGGATGGGTGAAAAGTTTGATCTGCTTGTGGCGCTGGACGAAAGTCAACGTCTTCACAAGAAACAACTTAACAGTAAAACTACTTGGTTAAGTTTAGAAAAAGAAGATTGCTGTTTGTTGGACACGTCCTGAAATATCTCTGGACCAACTCTTTGGCGGCAGCTGCTAGCGTGGCTAAAAACCCCAAATAAGTTTTTTTATGAGGTTTCTTTAAGTCAAAAACAATACTAAACTAAAGTCCGTATCTTGGATTTACCTTAACATAAACGTCAACCTAAATAAATCCCAACATGCATCTTTTGAGCTAATTTTATGGCTGAAAAAAGTTGAGGCAGAACAAGACGGTCTGTGTAGATGTGGGAACAGGTACACCGCGAGACGTCTACCCGGCGAGTAACATGACGGCACATGTTCTTCTTACAGTTCAGTTATCGCCATAGAACATTGATGTCACGTCCCACAGAGTGTACACAGATATTGAATTATGCACCGAATGCATCAAGCTTTCCAGTGTTACGTGGATGGGAAGAAGTAGAACCTTGCAACACACGCAGACACATATCCACATGCGCGTCCATACACACCACATTGCCTCTTTTGTTTCCATTGTGTTCCCCATGTCTTTTGAATAATAGAAGTGGCTAGAGACTTATTGAATTCTCTGATTTACTTCCAGCACTTAGAACAACACTCCCTCTTTCTCCATTCACTCAAAACTCAAGCTGCTGGCACTAAGCCTACATTGTTTTCGCAAACCTTTTTTTCCCCCTCTTACTCATCTCGGCTTACTCTTTTACCGCACTCGTCGAGAATCGGACAGACAGGGGGAGCAAGAGGTATCGAGCAATGCATTAACCCACGATTGAATAAAACAACAGCGAGGGTATTTGAGGATCACCTCTTTCATCTCGTCAACAAACGTACAGTAAAAATATGTCGTGTTGATGCACTAAAATGAGGATAGTCTCAATCAAGTGTAACAACTATTTTACTTATTCTCTCTACTTTGCTATTTTACTTAAAATATAAAATATTTCCTTTTACAAGAATGGACTTTACAATTTGTATTTAGACAATTTGATAATAGAAATAACATGTTTGCCTGCTCATCTTCACATGTGGAATTGTATCCATCTCTGCTATGTTGTCTGTCTTTGGTTTCCATGGAAGATGACTTTTCTTGCTGTTTTGTTGTTCAACAATCATATAACTTATGTATGTATTATAGAATCACATAATTGCTGAGTTGTATAAATGCTTGCTGCAATTGTCAGATAGCAAGCCATTTCCTGTCCAAAATCACAAAACTATTTCCATTGTAGTTTGTAGCATTGACAATTGCACCGGAGGTAGAAAACAATATTCCCTTTCAGTGCTGCAAAATCAATACATTACCTTTTAAACCAATCACTGCTGTAGCCATTAGCAACTCAACACCAGGAAGTACGCTTTCAAACTGTTCTGCAACTCAGCACGAGTCGGCCACGGTCACTATGCTGTGAACGTGGTAAACAGGAAACTATGACCACCCTGCTCACTGTGGTCGTATAACCTGTATGTGACACTCCCTGAAAAGAAAAAACACGTTCACACTTTCAAACTTTTGGTGACGTATCTTGCATTTCCATGGTGCATTTCTATTTCTGCAGATATCACAATGCCATATTTCCAGTGGAATATAAAATATTAGCCATGCTAATACAGATAAACCTATTTGGCCACCTATAAGTCCCTCCCTTTCAGGTGTCCACCATATTATTTTGATCCCATTTGAATTGTGCCATGAATTACACAAATGCAGATAATTTAATGTGTCAAGAAAGTTTCAGTTTGTCGTAGGTTTGTAGTATTTACTTTTGTGTGAAACTGCTCTGTGAACTACATCTCTTGTCTGGCACAATTTAAGCTACAACACCAACACCACCATGGCAGTTACCATGGCTTTCTAGCTAGCTAGCTAGCTACCTAGCTAGCTAGCTAGCTAACTTAGCTATGTTCCACACACAAATCTAACATTTTGTTACCAGATGTGTTTTGTCCAGCGACTCTTTTTATCAGCCGGGAAGCGAAAGAACGATTGAGAACCGTTGTTGGTGTAAGTACATACTGGTGTGAAACACAAGTCTTAGCTTCGCAGAGACACTTTAACGACTCTTAAGTGTGTAGTCTTTCTAATTACGTATTTTCACAGTGTTATTCTTCAACAGTTTTAGGACAAAAATGCAACTTTCTCGACTTCCAAAATAATATCTTACATTGAAAAACTTTATGTATGTAGTAATTCACGGCACAATCTACTCTTGATGACCTTGAGGTGCACCAGGCTCTGTAAACACTACAAACGGGGACTCTGAAGTTCTCATTACAGCCAAACCCAGACACGTGTACCAACAGACTGCACACAAGCAAAGCCTTCTGCTGCTCCCTCTCATCCCGGGGGCGAGCCATTTGTTTCTTCTCTCACTCTGGCCCATATCTGCACGTCTCCGCTTGGAAATTCCCACAGTGATCGAACACGTTGCGATATTGTGATTGGACCCGCAGCTCGGATATGCAGCTTTTCAAATAACAGATGGACACGCCGGCCTTGTTTGAGAGAGAAAGCCCCTCGGCCTGCTTGGCTTAAGTCAGAGTCAACATTCGCAGCGCTGTCAGTATGTGCAGCAAACATTTCTGTTTCCAGAAAGATCGATGAGTTTAGAGTAATCCTCAGGTCGTGGTGGTGGAGAGTGCCTTGGTGGGCATATTTCATTGAGTTTTTACCATACAAAAGCTGAAATACATAGAGCATGTATTCAGCTTAAAAAGTCTGTGGACACTTACATTTATAAACCTTTATTTCCAATTAAAATGTGTCTTTAATATCAATTGCTTATACATAGATTTGATTACAACAGATTAAGCCTATTATGTCTAAGGACCAGTATTTCCATTGACTAAGATATTGTCAAGTGGTTTACCATGAAATCTGCGTGAAGGCAGTAACAGTAACACTAGATTAGGGGGATACATCCTTACTAGTGGCTCTATCAGACTGTACCCTTTCTTAGTTAAGTATGGTATACATATCTAGCTGAGGCTAATGGTAATGTCATTAGTATTGCAGGTAGTTTAACATATAAACAGACACATGTAGAATCTGTAGGTGACGGGACAAGATTTTGGAATCTGAAGCATTCTGGTTTACTTTTGTAGTCCGAGTAGCATTGACCACGTTCGAGCAGGCTTTGGTTGAATGCGGGTAAACAGTTTGTGTGGAGAGCAAAAGAAGCGGTACACATTGGCCGAAAGCCTGACAATGATTTAGCTTTTTATTGGTTTAAAATTAGCTTGTAAACTTGCTACTTGGGAAACAGTCCAGTCGTACACTTGGTCTCTCAACTCCAACTCCAGTCTCGCATCTTAAGTTGCTAATTGGACTTTAAACAATGAGCACACGTGGAAAAGGAAGTCTATCCGCTGGCTACACCGTAACCCCAGATATATATCCCCTCACCTCCAAAAGCGTATCAATCGTCAGACCGATAGCCGATGGGTTCAGAGATTGGTCATAAACCAATGTTCTGGAAAAAGTGAAAGCTTGACCTGATGTCAGCTTGATAAACAGGAATTTGATGTGAAGCACCACCTTTGGTCTTGCAAGCAACTTACAGACTTGTTGTCAAACCTGCCAGAATCTACTTTTCAGCAGTCCATGAAACCAAAGGAGTGAATCAGATAAGACTTCTGCACCTCAGTATGACACCGACCTGGTTCCAGTGGAGGCAGATATACTGTACTTATAAGGACTCTATGGCAGGAATGTTATGAAGCATCTGGTCAGACATTTGTGGTGAAAGTGATGTTATATCCATACCAGTAAATCTTAGTAAGTCTTACTTTCATGTAAATACATTTGGCACTGGGAAACATTTTTTGATCACTGACAGTACCCCACGTTCTTATCAACGAAATCCAGCTGGAGTGTCTAAGTTAAGTGTTGGCAACTGAAACTCGGCCTGGATTGTGTCCACGGGCAACGTTTTCTTCAGTTGAATGAAGTGCTACATTTATAGTGACAGGTTGAAGTGGTTGACATACAAAGGGCATGATCTCTCTCTACCTTGGCTAAGATAGAGGGAGATCATGGTTTTGTGTCTCGAGTCACTGTGGTCTTTTTTCCGTATTAAAGGACCACGATCAAAGACCATGACCTGTCCCTAACCATATGCCATCAGCGCCTAAACAGTACTAAAACGTTTTAATAATGCATGAAATAAAGAAATAACAACTGCCCACTGTTAGTGTAAATTACCATGGAGCCCACTTCCAAAGTAAACCGGGTTGATGAACCTTTTCTGTGTCAATGCCATTTTTCCACATTATGTGTTTTTCTGCCTGCAAATTAAGGTTTTGGTGGGTTTTTTTTTTTTTAAAGTACTCAAGTCAAGTGCCTTACTTTACAACAAACTAGCAGGTTCAACTTTAGAATCCAATTCACTTAATTTCTAAAACCCCAAAAACTTTATTCATCCCAGAAGAACAAGTTGTTGGGCACACAAGATAAAAAAGAAACGGCGTTTAGATGATATGGAGATTTATTGTGGTCTAACTTTAGCAATTATGAGCCGATTACTTGTATTTACGCCAAAGAGGGCAAATGGGCTGTTGCCTCGGGCAACTTTAGCCCGGCCTTGTGTACGTACTTGTTAATGAGTGCTGTGAGAAGGGTTGATAAAACACCTGGAAGTAGGAAAGTAGTAAATGGCATTACAAAGGGTTTGGGATGACTCATTCAGTCGTCTTCACCAGTCGACATGTTTCACAACATCCTCTGTCGACATGACATCAGCGCTCTGAAACATGCATGCAGATTAGGATGATCGACTGTACGGTTGAAGCTCCAGTGTCGCTCCAGAGGCGCTCCAGAGGCGCTCCAGAGGCGCTGTAAAGTAAATGTGTGCCGGAAATGTATTACTCAATGGAAGCATCATTGCATGGACGAGCAAGGATGCCGAGGAGGAGGCCGCGGTGGTGATACACGCCTGTAAAGTTAGAGCTATTGTTGATTGTCTGTGCTGCGAAGCCATTGGAACGCTGATAAAGGGGCAGACAGCAGCGCCGGCTGTCAAAGCCCCCCCGATTGATAAGGACTCAGGCAGCTGAGTGATTCCATCATACGTTAACTCAGGCTGACGTGCTTTTTTCACAGGATTCAGCCTCGACCCATCTCTCCTCCCCTCAGAGGTGCGTGTACACCAAATGTGCCAGTCGGCGAGCGCGATGGCCCGATTCATTTAGTAAATGTTTGTCTTTCCTCTCTGACTCCGAAAGGAATGCCGTCATCTTTTCTGCACCACGCATTAATACTTCAGGACTTTCTTTTTTCCACTTAGCAAGCATATTGTTTTTGTGAAAAATTAAACCTTTTCTCTAGGTTTGTGCCTCAGGGAGCAAAAGCTGTCAGTTATCCACGCAGTCGCACGTCTGCCAGATCTCAATTTCATTCTATTTATTGCTTCTCTTGTGGTTTGTCGGGTGTTGTGTTGCAAAGTGTATTGCAAAAATGATAGTTTTACATATTATAACGTGTATCTTTTTCCTACTTGTATCGTGTCATGATGTTTTGGAGTAATTTGACGAAGGTCCAGACAGGCATAAAATGCAAGTAAGGGAGCCACTTGAGTGGTTTCAAATCACAAGACGGCAGAGGGAAAAGTCACAACAAGTGGAAGCGTTTAGCTCCGCGGATGAAAATCCCTTTTAGTGGCCAGGTTCGGTTTAACCTGCCCTGTGGAGCAGGATGACATGCCAACAGAGAGCATGGAACATTGTACAAAGCTGTTGAGTATAACCACCCCGACCTTTACAGTGGGGAAAACATTTGTTCAACACAACATTAGGAAAGACAACCTCTTTGCTAAGAGAATCCCACTGCACTTCAATGGAGGAGGGGTTTTTTCTCAACTTTATGTCATAATACATGAAAATGAGTGAAGTGACAAACTCGATGCTGTACAATTAAAGTAAGGAAATCTGTCAAAAACAGAATCACACCTCCTAGGAAGGATGTTTTCAATTTCAATTTTCTTTCAGTTTTCAAAGCATTATGCATGTCCAATGTACCCCTACGTTAAATGAGATAAGAAAGAAGCTGTTAAAGCAACTTTCCTCAGCATTTAAAGAATTCAACCAGCTTTCATCATATCATAGCTGCCCCTTAGATATTTTTGGGTCCTTTCACTCAGCTAAGAACCTTCCAAAGCCAAGAAGACCATTGGAGTGCAGCCTAAGAGTCCATGCTAGCAGTGCTATCCCGCCTGCTTTGAGCTAAATGCTCATATCTGCATGCAAACATGCTCACAATGACAATGCTAACATGCAGGTGTTTATGATGTCCACCACCTTAGCTTAGCATGTTAGCATGCTAACATGCATTCATTGTCATCAGCTGACGCTCATCATGACTGATGGAAATGACATCTGACTGTGTTGGATTAATAGCACATTTTACTGATGATGGTGCTGGAGGAAAAGTTAGAATTAATCCTGAATGTATGTTCCAATATATCTAACTATAAAGTAAGGAATATCTGTCCATCTGTCTGTCTGTCTGCATGTCCTTTGCATAGCTCAAGAACCGTTCATCCGATCTACTTTACACTTGACAGGTGTATTGACGGGTTCAAAATTGGTGCAATTAGGACACGATCAATATTAATAAACTTAGAATGAACAAGAGATAACACTCTGTGCAGCTGTGGGGGCGGGGCTTCAGGGCTCTGCAGACTGAGTCGAGCATGGCGTCCACAGTGGGCCTTTACAGGTAGCGCCAATATTGCTGCTTTTAGCTGGATTTACTAAAACCAAACCTTTCTTCGCATACGAATATCATCATTTTCATACTCTACTCTATATTTTGTGAATGTTGCCAATGTGTGTTGATTTCCTCCATATTTGTGTGGATGTACTGTTGGTAGCTGTAGCAGTCATTGATCCCACGTCATTAGATGTACACGCCTGCAATCAGCTGTGTATCTTATATATTACACCACAGTGACCTGTTTTTTTTGTGTGTGTAAAACAGAAATGGTACATACATTTCAAAATTACAATGCAAACACACCCCAAAAATGTGCCTTGACGTTTTGCGAAGTACCCGTATGTGTCGGTCTGATGTATATGAAAATGTTAAACGGCAAATATATAATACATTTCCCCCACTCTTGATAGAAGAGGTATTTTTTGTTTTCCCCTGCTCTGGCCCCAGGTGTTCGATCTGGGTCACTGCATCCGTGTGTGCAGCTCAGCTCGTCTGTCTACGCAGCCAAGACATTTGTTTGACCAGCAAACTAAACATGGATGCAGAGAGCGGACTGAACAACTCTGTGCTGCAAGGTCACATCTCTCCTGAAAGGTATAATTCCTATAGTCAATCAAATCAATCTGCCGGGGCGCCCGGTGGCCTGCCATTTCTACAGATTCGTCATGTTGCCTCTGCGCACGTCCCCCCACAGAAGTGAAGACAGAGAAGGCAAGTCTAATGCAATAAAAGTGCTGGATCTGCCGTTGGACAATTTGAGAATGATGGAGGCTTTTGCTATTTCGAGGTCCTTATCAGAGTCTTGGAGGGAGCGAAGCCTGGCCAGCACTCAGACGGACCTCCAGCCTCCACGAGGGGTCCATGGGAGGCTGGCGGTGTGCGATCACAAGGGCCAAAGAGAAGATTGGCGAAGGATGGACACACGCTATATTTATATCCCTCATGTCTCACGTCTAACTAAGTGATAGACAGGCAAACTGAACGCTTCTGTCACACAAAATTCTCCATGGCAGCATCTCGCTTCTTCCCCCAAAGTGAAACACAGAAAAATAATCTGCAGCATAAAGGGGACTTTTGGATTTCTATGGGTTAATAATAGCTTTTCTCCAGTCTTAGTAATTCCCACTCAGACTCGCAATGTCAGGCTTCAGGGGAATCAAAAGCCCGGGCCGGAAAAATAAATAGAAAGTATAAAATAAATTCAGATCAAAGAAATAGGGCAGTTTTTCTCAGGGGCACACAATATGTCTCAAGTAATCATTTCTCATGCTTAGCAAGTCTGTCATGGAAACATCAAGTAAGATGCTGCCATGCTGTTATCATACAGTAGCTTAACTTCAGCATTTAGCACTATTTATACCACCACCACCCACCCCCCCTAAAGGCAAAACCTTGATCCTCAAGGGGGAAGAGCAAGTCAGAGCTAAAATTAGACCAGCAAACAGAGTGTGAGGAGCTACACCTTAACACAACAACCATGCCTGTATTGTGTATTTTAATACTGGATTGAAACCCACAAACCCACACATCAGGGGTTATTAATGCTTGATATATTTATTGCAAAACAAACATAGTTGGGATTTGTTTCTAATGTATCATCAAAGGGATGATCCTAGATAATCGTCCGTGAATATTTATAGGCCTATAAAAGATTCAATAACACACATCTGTGAGTGCATGATTTGATTACATGGCAAACAAATGGAAACACTGCTTCCATGGGTTTTGGAGGCTTTTCCCACCTCTGTTTACCTGTCAAAATAAATCAACAAACAAATAAATAGATGGTGGTGAAAAATGGGCACTGGAGGGTCCAGGTTGCACTGGGAGAAGGTGAGATCAGTAAATCACAGCACAGCGGTGTTTACATGCATAATACTGGAGGAATGGACGCTTGGATCAGTACACGCACACAGGCAGAGTCACGCATTCTAACACTCAAATATAGAGTAGGCCTCCGTCAAAAGGGTGCCAGATGGCTCTGTGAGAGGTGGTCAGCGAGGATGAAGCGGGTGAAGCCCCCTTGGTGGGCTTACGTGAGATCATCCATGCGCTCACATATTTACCCTCACGCACCATCTAAGACAAGTCATTACTGCTGAGGAAGAAGAAGAGGAATAAGACGAAGGAATAAAGCGAGGCACAGCTGCCTTTTCAGGAAATGCCGGGTGCTTAAATCTAAGTCTTCGCATCAGGTTTTGGTCTCTAAGACATTCATACAAGACTGCACCATGTTCGCATGAGAAAGTAAATGACTCCAGGTGTAGATTACACTGGCTTTAACCAAAACTTCATTATCAAACATTACCGTGTAGTTCCCCACCATAGAAATAAAATAGGAATAGAACGGACATTCACATTCACATCGACGTAGCAGGAAGGTCAGAGCGGCGGCCATTTTTATGTTGTCAATGCGTACGTTGTAGCTGGCTAACTTCCGAATAAACTAAAGGGAAAAAAGGAAAGCACATTGGTAACGCCAGATGAGTGACAACTTTGTTATCACATTTTCTGTTGTTTTCCATAGCATTATAGCATGGTGGAACTTACAAGCTATCTAGTGGACAGCTGGCTATTTAGCTAGCTTGCCACTCCCACCAGGCTTTGATGATACAGTGATTACTGTGGTCCCTCCGTCTCACTTCCAACTGCTCCAGAGAAGGACAAGCTATCTAAATAGCCAGACCGCTCTCTTCCTGGCAAGTTGCGACAACACTTTACCACCATAACAACTAACTCTCATTCTACCCCTATTTTATTTCTATGTTCCCCACTCACCACAGGAACCAATTACTGTGGTAATCCTGCATAGGAAATTTAATTTGACACATGTTAAAGAGTCTGGACATATTGAAAGTGATAAATGTTGAAGCCTACATTATTCAAACATTCGTGTCAAGCACAGTGCTGCTGTAACTTTGACCTCAAACTGAAGTGCACCAAACAGGGAGGGTCGTGGCTCCGTAAATCTTACACAGTGCTCACAGTAACTGAGTCAGGCATCAGGTGATGATGTGCTGCCGCTGCATGTCTACAGACTCCAGCAGTCCACATTACAGTGATAACCGGTGAGAAAATGGAAACTTGGACCTGGCTTCTAGATAAATGGATTTCTCTGACAGGAACCAGAGATGGAGAGAGTCCTAAAATAACCTGGACAAGTCGAAGCACTCTGCTGAAGTTTAACTCACTTCCCTCATCTGTTTTTGTATAAACCTACTGACAATGAAGTGAAACTAGAGTGATTTAATAGAGTAAAAGGTTAGCAAGTGACTATTTTATGCAGAACATAAAGGGTGACAGTTCACTGTTTTTTTTGTTTTTTTTTAGATAGTTTGATGTATTTATTGGAATGTTAAGACAATTTAAACAAATACAACAACAATATTTATTTTATACATTATCCACCCAACTTTTGCTTTTGCTTTTATGCAATGTCCTTAAATTGTGAAGCAAATGTCTTTATTCATACTAAAAAACTAAATAAAAATAAAATTCTGTCCTGTTTGTATCCAGTTAGCGAGCAAATGATGTAGCTACAACTGCCAGGCTAACACAATATCGTTAGGGTTAGGGTTTGAGCTGGTGTTAAAGGGATATTTCACAAAGTAGGTATTGCTCTTCCATAACGTTGGGGGACTCACAAGAAGCTGAAAAACAAAGAATGATATCCCTTAAAGATATCCGGATTTTTAGTTCCAAGTATGGGTGGAATGCTCATGCCTACATTTCCCATAGTGTATTCTATTTGAGAACCATAAAGTGCTGCAGCGAGGACACATTTTTGTAGGCCAACCCAGCAGTTAGTATCACACTGGTTCCCTCGACAAAAAGCCAATGAGATTTTTCCATTGGATTTTGGATTATTGCAGAAAATAAACTCTGTGGCAAACAAACGTTTATGATACTTACTTGTTCAGCAAAATAATCTTCAAAAATGAACACTACATTTATGTTTCGTAAACATAGACTGTATATAAGAAGTGAACGTAGTCATAGTGACATCACCCATTGGTTTGTGGGCTGCTGTTTTTAAGCCTTGAGTTCAACGATTTCGCCGTTACCATCTTGGATTACGGCCGTCTCCATGTTGTTTTATTTATTATACTCCTCCACATATTTGGAATGTGGAGGAGTGATGTAGAGAAGCTTTATGGTCTATTTGACTCTAAATTAACCATCCATCCATCTATCCATTGGCATCCGCTTATCCGGGGTCGGGTCGCGGTGGCAGCAGGCCCAGCAGGCCGACTGAGGCTTCCCTCTCACCCGCAACATGTTCCAGCTCGTTCTGGGGGATCCCGAGGCGTTCCCAGGCCAGCTGAAAGATATAATCCCTCCAGCGTGTCCTGGGTCTTCCCCGGGGTCTCCTACCAGTTGGGCCTGGAAAACCTCTAACGGGAGGCGTCCAGGAGGCATCCTGATTAGATGCCCGAACCACCTCAGCTGACTCCTTTCGATACGAAGGAGTAGCGCCTCAACTCCAAGTTCCCTTCTGATGTCCGAGCTCCTTACCCTATCTCTAAGGCTGAGCCCGGCCACCCTACGGAGAAAACTCATTTCAGACGCTTGTATCCGAGACCTCGTTCTTTCGGTCACGACCCAGAGTTCGTGACCATAGGTCAGGGTCGGAACGTAGACCGCCCGGTAAATTGAGAGCTTTGCCGTCCGGCTCAACTCCCTCCTCACCAAGACGGTCCGGTGCAGCGCCTGTTTCATTGCTGCAGCCGCACCGATCTGTCGGTCGATCTCCCGCTCCATCTTACCCTCACTCGTGAACAAGACCCCGAGATACTTGAACTCCTTCGCCTGCGGTAGGCACTCCGTCCCCACCCGGAGGGAGCAATTAACCATAATTTACTAAATGAACATCATGCTGTATTGAAGAAGACTTGAAACTAGAGATTGAGACCATAAACTCATGTTTAAAATGTTTACTGAGGGAATAAATCAAGAGAGAAGTAGAGTAATTTTCTCTTAGACTTCTATACAATCTTTTTGCAACCAGAGAAGTCGCCGCCTGATGGTCAGTAGAGAGAATGCAGGTTTTAAGACACTTCCGCATCGGCTTCACTTGGCAGAACCGGAGGGTTGCTGCCTGTTTGTGAAGCTTACAAACAACCTGACACAACATGACTTCACCAGACCACCACAAAGCTTAAGGTGGACTAGTGTTCAAGTGATGACATTTGGTAGTCTCATTTAGCCACATGTTAGCAAACGTCTTTTAAGTAAAAGGTTCAGAATTCATGAGAGGGATTTTTACTGATGTATTTTGTGTCGTAGGACAAAATTTAACAATCTCTTAAGCCAAACCCTCACCAGGTTTTACGACTCATTTGTGCAGCCCTCTATCGAATTGACATACAACAACAGCAACATATTTTCATGCAGTTTTGAAGTACGTGGTCATCACATTAATCAACGATGTCGACATCCAACAAGAATACTCTATGACATTAAGGTGGTTGTGACAGATTTCTTCTAAATCTATCACAAATGAAAGTCATTTATTTCTGCTGAGGCTGTCAGTTTCCCACTGTGTATGATCAGCTCGGGCTTCATCCGGATGTCTTCATTAATTGCTCCACTAATGTACTTTTCCTTTGTACATCGTCTGAGGGAACACTGCATCACCTTGGGGCCCTGAATCAACTGTGGGCTCACACCATAACATTAAAGAAGGACAACAGTAGCTAAACATTGCAGTCATTTTAAAATAATTTGGTCGGTGTCAAAGTCCAACTTTAATGTGTTTCATCTCTCCAGATTAGCCCAGAAACCATGCCCACTGCTGCTGCGAACTGGGAAGCACTCAACTCCTCTCAGGGCCTGACTGAATGCCTTCCAGCCCTTTTGTGTTGGATAAATTACGTTGGTCTTTTGGTCCCATCACAGAGGGGCTATGCATTTGTTCTCAGTGAAAATGAGTCAGATATCTGCTATCGCTCTCTGTGCTCTTACAGCTGGCCGTATTACGCTTGTTCAGTGCAAAACTATTTAAAACTCCTTTATGTTGTGAGAAATGGCTAAAACCGCTACCTCAGGGATGTGGAAAAATCAAATCAGATTTTGACGCAACCTTTATCGTGAGCCGTCTCTGACCAGATGGACGAGACCTGTTTAGGAGAGCCAAAGAGGGTTATGAAGAGAAATAGCTGGAGGGGACAAACTCTGTAACCTCCAATCAAAACTTTAGGGAATGAACCATAAGCCAATAAATGATTACCTTTTATCTGTTAATGATTCTCTTTCCCATTTACCATCATTTGCATTTGAGTGAGAACCGTGCAAATAAAAAAAAAAAAAAAGCACCAGTATACTGAATATGAAGGAAAAGCGGAACAAAGTTATCTCATATGATTAACACTCTCCCTTTTGTTTCGTAGCGCTCATTTTCTTATAAAAGCTGTCCTCAAACACTTCCAAATTTGGGTCATTTGCCAGTAGTTTCTCTGCCAAGTTAATGGATATTAATGTGCTATAATCCATTTGAAGTGACAGGCTACTTATACCCCCCCCCCCCACGCCAACGAAAGGACGAATCGTTCTTCAACGGCAAAGAGAAAATCACCATCAATAATGCGATGCGAGCTTCATGCGTGGCGATGGCACGTCCAGCTTTACGATGCATTTATGTAAACGTGGCTGCAGATTTGTCATCGTGAATCTCTGACCCGGAGACGCAAGGTCACTGATCCCGACAGATAAATAGTTTGAAAGTACAGAAGCTGCTGTAAATTTTTTTTTTTTAACCGACACTGAAGATGAAGCCACTGTAGCATGACAGATCTCATGAATTAAACAGTGCTCTTATTAACTGTAGAGAACTGCAGGAGTTCCTGCCTTCCTGCAGTCGACTGTGATCTGCTTGTTGCCATCTCTCTCTCTCTCTCTCTCTCTCTCTATTTTCTTTTCTTTATCCATGTAAACGACTGTTTGACCACACATCAGGGGGAAAAAATCCCCCCCCCCTTCCCAACGGGGCGGCATGAATAAGAAGTCCTAGTGTGGTCGGGATGGTATCTCCAGCAGGAATGCAGTGCAGACAAAAAAACGCAGGCCAGATGCATCTCAATTCCAATTAGGTAATGGGAGCTGACAGCAGGCATGAGCGAGCGACACGTGGACTCAGAGAGCCGGAGCGGGGGTGGGAGGGGAGGGAGGTTTGGGGGGGCTGGATGAATCTTTACAAGCTGCATTTCAAAGCCTCCTTGACCCAGGGTCTCTGGGAAAGGAAGGCAGGTGGTTACACTACAATCAAAAATGAATAGTGAGGAATAGAGTCAGGAGGGGAGGGACCTGTGCGCGGAGAGAAGAGGGAAGGAATGTAAAAAAAATAAAGAAATAAAACAAAAGGAGAAGCATCTCGAAAAGCGTGGAATAATAAAAAAAAAATGATGCCGGTATGAATGGAAGTTTGCAACAAACAGGAGTGAGGAAGAGGAATTGATTGTCAGCGTGAGGTTAGCGAGGCTGTAATTCAACCAGAGAAGGGCGACTCGCCAGCAAAGTCTCGTTGGGGACGAATGTGGCTGCAGTCCAGTGGCTTTCAATTCATAAAGGTGTCAAAACAACAGCGGCCAAACACGCTGCTATACCTTTAAAATTTAGTGTCACAGAGAAAACGTCAGTCATCCTGCGCAGCCAGCCTGCCAAGCACCTCTCTCTCTCTGTCTGTCTCCCTCTCTCTCTCTCTCTCTCACACACACGCACGCACGCACGCACGCACACACAACCCTGAACTGACAGACTGAATGAACCTTGCTAATCTGCTCATAATTTAAGTCATCCAGGGTAGCCTGAATTTTGCACATCTGTCATCTCTGCATCTTGTCCAATCTGTTTGCATTATGCTGGTATATTGCAACTATTCTCTTGGTCTTTCAGTGTCAACTCAACAGTTGCTGCACCAACCGACGGTATTTATTAGTAAGTGTGCCCAAATATGATGTCGCCCTCCCCCACACCTTTTCTTTGTGTGTGTTAGTTCCATTTCCGGTTTTGTCTTTTAGCTTCCGGTTGACCTTTTTTCATTTTACCACACAAACCAAAATATATTATAGATAATAATATATATGTAATAATATTTGGGCCTTTTTTTTCCTTTACTGGGAAGCGAGGCTTTGATAAGTAGCTTTGTATAAAATCCACTGTCTAACCCGGAGTGACCGAGGATCAGTTACCATCACTACGGCAACCTTTGATCGCTGCTGGATGAGACACAGCTGATTGAGATGAGTTCATTAGTGCACACACACACACACACACACACACACAGGACTTCGTCAGTGAAAAACTCCATTCTAACCTTACAATGTTTCACTTCTTCGATACATTATTGCTATTTTTTTACTTTAAAGCCACTCAAGATTTGAGCGCATAGGCCGTTTTCACAGTAGCCATTTTGACGTGCCGTAGTAAACACAGGTATAATTGATTAAGTTAATTATGGTCAGATTTGTGGCCAACATGGTCCCTTCCTACCTGCCTGTTCTCCTTGAACCTTAAATAAACATAAACGCCCCACAGAGGAACCTAACTTAAAAGGAAGCTCAGGATGAGGCTTGTTTTTCAAATGAAAAGCCCCCAGCTCTCAATGTATATTTTACAGGAAACTAGGAACGGATCTAGTTTTTCAAAAATAAAAGCTGTAGAAGGATCATGGAACTTACCATGGAACTTGGGTCAAGGCTGTTTTTTTCAAAATAAATGCAGTACTGTCAAATTTCTTGTGAAATGTTCAGTTAGCTAAAGAAAAAACTTAAAAACATACAATAACGCATCAGATAGACTCACTTGCATATAACGGACTATAATTAATGACATTGAAAGGGGTTTAATCCTTAAGCTTATTGGACATTTTTAATTAACAAACAACACTAGCTTATTGACTTTCAATTGGCCAACATCCAAACATATTTACATTATAATTTGTCTTTATAGAAGCATTCATTCATTTTAATATAGTATATAAATTAGGATTTTTGTATCTTGTTCCAAACAAATATAAATATATTTTATTTGAGTGAAAACCACAAAAACAATAAAAGCAGATTTTTGTGGAGTCAGAGTCACATGCTTCATTAAAGAAGATGCAGGACAGACATTAAAAGACTAATTGTTTCTCAACCTTTCTGATGATAAAACTTGGCACCCCGAGGGTTTAGTGGAACGGAAATGGATTAATTAAATACTTTTGATGCACCGCCCAAAGTCAGAATTAATCAGATGCGCAGCACATTTCAATACAAATACATTTCACATGTGCTCTGTACATGTGATTTAAGTGGAAGTGGTTTAGTGCTTAGGTGGTATTCATATGTTTTTTCTTAGAAGACATCTACTAAGGTCCATAAAGCTCTTATTTTCTTTCCTAATTAGTGAAAAATGGAGCTTATCTTACTGTGTCATCTCATGTGGGCTCGTCAGTCAGTGTTTTTCCAGTGCGTTTACTCTTTTCAAGCATCAACATGCAGCCCAGAT
Organism: Ophiodon elongatus; assembly: GCA_016806645.1. Classification (NCBI taxonomy): domain Eukaryota; kingdom Metazoa; phylum Chordata; class Actinopteri; order Perciformes; family Hexagrammidae; genus Ophiodon; species Ophiodon elongatus. The sequence continues at coordinate 1,007,412 of JACSYO010001904.1, forward strand.
AGGGGTCATGTACTGGATTTCTGCATTATGATGATAATATGAGGCTTTGGCTGACTCAACCCCCTCACACATGCAAGACTCAATCGGATGAGCTCTGCTCCACCTGTCCCTTCTTTCCAGTTGCCAAGACTGACCAAATGTCTCTACTCTCTGTCCACAGCTGTCACAAATCCCAGCATGCCTGCATGCATGGCACACAGTATACGCTCAGGCCAACACATTGCCCGGTCGGTTGGGTCCGAGTGAGCCTGTCTCAGTGACGGAGTGCTCCCTTTGCACCACCAGTGTGGCTCGAGGCCAGGATTGGGACTGATATGGTCCCTGTTGACCTCGCTTGTGTGTTTGTGATGTGCCAACATCTGTACAAGAACATGAGTCAGCTTCAAACACGGGAAAAGAGAAAGATGGACTGGCCCTATGCCATCCTTCCAGATGTTTTGCCACAGCGTGCAAGGCTCAGTATCATGTCGATGTGCCTCGCTGCTCCAGCTCGGCCCCTCTCTGTTTACTCCTGATGAGGAGAAACGCTCACTGAGCTAATGCTAATTAACATGGATTGGGACTCGATTGCATCTGGCTTGTTCTAATTTCATCAAGCAAGCTCACCTTCTCCACCAAGGTGATCTAAACCTTCGAGGTATTTCTTGAATTCTCCATCATGCTGTTTTAGTGATAAATCAGATACTTTATGATGGGTTGATATGGGAGCTGATAGTGATCTAAAAAGGGATTTTGTGGGTGATGTGTTTCATCTTTGTCTATTTGTCTCTGTCTCTCAGTAGGTGCTGTTAACCATAAGGATACTTACAGAGTTGAAAAAAAAGTGGTGACACACTATAATTAACCCTTTACTAAGCTCCTCCTAACTATGGAGCCCACACTGTCACTGACTGCACTCCTTGAATAAATCCGATCAAATTTGAGAAAAAAGCGATTTCTGAGAGAAGCAGACAGAAAGGTCTACAATATGTGTTTATATCCAGGATGTCAAACTGATTCAGCAGTAAAACAGGTTAAAGAGCTAAAAAATAGAAGCTAAAGCCTAAAAAGGAACCACCACATCACCTGGTGACCAGATAATGTAATAGGGAATAACACTGCTCCTGTAAAGCTGGGTAGGTAGGTATTTGCAATCATTAAAAAGCAGTATGTGTAGACATTCAGTATACCTTCAATAGCTAGCGTAGCATAGACGTGCTAACGCTAGTTAATGATGTGGTTAATGATGTGGTAACGTAGCGTTATCATGAATACCATTGCTCTTCTTGGCAAGACCCGCCCTGTGCAGCATTCAATCGCTAGGATTGGCCAGGCGTCCATGCTCGCCGAGGTACTGGTAACCTGATTTGCTCAGGTCCCATGCCCTGACCAATGGGATAGCCTGACCCTAACTATTTGAGGTCTATGCCTAACCTTAACCAATCGTCTTTGTCTAAACCAGCTACGCAGGGTGGGTTTTTGGCAAGAAGACTAGTGGGATTTATAATTACACGATAATGTATTCTGGTAATGTTAGCTTCAAAAGGATTAATTTAGAAACATAACATTTTATAAACGTATATCTCCTTCTAACCTCTCTGGCTAATGAGTATCACAATTACACAACGTGTAACCATGATTAGCTCCAAATCCACTAAACCAGCCTGAAAATGAAGAACATCTGAAACAATTGCATGAGAGTCTATGGAGTTGGATAGTTGTCGGACCCTGGTCGGAGCTGGCCGATAATACGCTATGATTGGCCCGTCTGCGTTCGAGCACAGGACTCATTATTTACATTTTTTTAATTTATGCTGTATTTATACTATCATATATGCAAAGTATTATTTATTAATTTATTCTCAGGGAAAATGCACATTGTTCAACATTTCTGTAAATGTGCAAGTGTTCGTTTAAAGGTTAATTTTCAAATTATTTTAAATTTACAAATAAACAAATAAAACACAACATATAAAATTTGAACAGCAGGCAGCTGTTGACAGCTGAACAGGATTAAAAGCTTGGAAGAGTAAGGCAGCATCATGCAATGTCAGACATTTAGAAAGCAGGCAATTAATACAATACAATGTTAACTATACAAACAGTACAAACAGTTTGAATATGACAACATAAAATCCCATTACATAACAAAAGAGAGGTAAAACCAGAAGGGACACAATCTGACAAACAGAAAAAAAAGCTGTACTTAGTAGTTTCTATGTCGATTATTATATTGCATATAAAATATAAGGTATGATCAGCATCTAAAACATAATGCACTGCTATAGATGAAACTATCCAACAGTGCATAATGTAATTAAAAATGTAGTTAAAATTTGCTTCACCTTGACAACATGAAAATGCTGCCTATACATTAATACATCAGAAGTAATATCCTTGTAATATACCATTTTTACTCTTTTTACAGTCGTAAAACAATATCAACACTTCTTCCACCATTGGAAACAACAGGTTTGGAGTGTTGTAAAGCAGATATTTTGACAGAGCTTCTCTGTTCATCTGTTTGCTGTGTTCTTGGCGCAGGCTCTCACTGCAAATGTCGGCCTGATGGATACGAACATTCCATTAGGAACAGAAATATTTTTACAAGACAGACCATAAGAATGTTAACAACAATGAGACAAGGGATATCATTTATACTAAGCTATTCAAGGTGATATGCAAAGGTGTAACTGAACAGGGTGAGCGTGTAGCTCATCACTTGTAAGCACATGTTTACTAAAGATGGGAATGACATATGCCCCAGTGTAAAAATAAATATATAAAACAAAATTCAAGCAGCACAAGTAATCTCCAGCCTAATTAAAAGCCACAGACATATTTGAAATGCTTCAAGAGAAAGCAGACTCTATCTCTCTCTGTCTGTCTTCATGCATGTGTTCAAATGTAATTAATTCTTAAGGCCTGGAAGACTTTGTACTGTATGACCCTCATAGAGATGAACCATCATGAAAGTACATATTTAATGAGGCTAGTTAGAATTACAAGACCAAGCCATTTCAGTCGCATATTATTTTACTATTTACATGTTGCATGTATACTATAGCTCTGAGGATGAATATTGTGACAGCAAATACTGTTTACAAAAATTTGTTTTTGGACCAATGAAAGCTACTCTGCTGTTACATTAAAGGTTGTCTCTGACGTATTCAGAGCATTTCTATTGCCTCTTCACGGCTCTCAACATGGCGATGGCTGAGCCGGCGGCTACCAGCTGACAGTGCTTATAGTGCTAACAGTGCAAACAACAGCAACAGTGTTGACGGAGCTAACAGTGTTTACCTGGAACCGCCGTATGAGTGCAGTACAGAGCGGCAGCCATGCGCTAGCCAGTGGGGTACAACAGAGAGACTCACGTGCACTAAAATGCACTAATTAAATAGAATGTATATAAAAAGTGGACGTAGTCACCGTGAAGTCACTTATTCATTTTAAAGTCTTGAGTTTTGCATGTTGGTCCTCGCCATCTTGGTTTTTGGATGTTGCCATCTTGGTCTTTTGCAACCAGACACGAGAGGGTGGAGCTAAGTTCAACCCAACGCTGATTAAGAAAGTTTTAGGCAACCAAAATGTTACAATTAATTTGTATGAACTGAAAACACTCTGTGGAAGTTCTTAGATGTCAACACAGTCAACTCCAAGATCGGATAACGCCATGGTAGTGGCCTGTCAATCACAAAGTAGCCCCGCCCTAAAGCATGCCCTGCTTTGTGGTCTATTTGGACCTAAATGGAACATAATTTACTAAATGAACATCATGCTGTATTGAAGAAGACTTGAAACTAGAGATTGAGACCATAAACTCATGTTTACAATGTTTGAAGAGGGAATAAATCAAGAGAGGAGTCGAGTCATTTTCTCATAGACTTCTATTCAATCAGGGGAGTCGCCCCCTGATGGCCATTACAATGAATGCAAGTTTAAGGCACTTCTGCATTGGATTCACTTTTCAGAACTGGATGTTATCGCCTGACTAAAATGCATGTCAACAAAGTACAGAGAGGCTCTGATTACAACACAGTGTGGGAAACTGACATCCTTCTCTGCTCAGGTAGACATCACTCCACTATATCCTTACATAGACATAGTTGTTTGATGCTATATCACTGCTCTGAATTTTGAATTTAGCACTTTTAAGTCTTCATTAGAGAGTGGAATGAATGCTATGTGAAAGTTTTTTGGAATTGCTCCTTACGGACTTATTTTTATTCTTCACACCATTGGATATTTAATTACTTTGAGCTGTATCTTATGACACAGACATGAGTGTGAAATGTCACATTTGCATTACATTATTATTAGTTTTTTAATTTTTTATTTGAAGTAAAAGTCTCTTTTTGTAGAACATATGACCTTCACTGTTTTGAGTGAAGTAGTTGAAAATGAAGCCAACTGCTAGCATTCTCAGGCCTTAAATGATTAACTATATGTGAATCCAAGTAATTTTATAACAAAGCACCTAAATGACAATCAACTACTAGTATGGTTTCAGCATTACTTCTACACGGAGCTAAGAAAGAGAAAACCATTTAGACTGAATTCTAATTAACACTTCGGGTTACATAAGCTGATTTATTACCACTGCTGCCCTTGTATAGGTGCTCATTAGCCATTTGAAAGATAAGCATGTTCAATCTGCCTTGGAAATAATATCTCCACTGGGAGGCTTTCCTCTGTCCAAACAAATTAACGTCTCTGACATTTGACATGGAACAAATAGACTTTTAGTAGAAGACCTAGTGGGTCACACAGTTGTTGTCACCTCAAGCATTTTTGCATCTTAATTACAAGTTGAAAGATATTAACAAATGCTTTTTGGACCCTGTTTTGTAGGTTAAGCTGATCCAGTCCTCCTTAAAGGCTGATTTTGTTGCCTTTTGTAACATAGCATATATGACAGGTTGTTTCTTAAAGCAGAGGTGAGGGAGGGGGGGGGGGCTGAGTGAGCTGCTAAGAACTATACTTACCATCTGCCAAATCTGTCGTGTTTCTTTCTCTCTGTCCCCTAGGCCGGAGCTTAATCCCGAAAGGAGGGGGTTGGGGGTCTAGTGACGAGACCACTCCTCTCACTGCTGAGTGTTGTCGCTTGTGTTTACACTATGAACCTCTATTGCCCACCTCTAAATGTACCCTTTGCTTGGTAGACTTTGTACCTCAACCTGTTCAGCAGTACACACATTGCCTCTGTATTGTTTTACCTATGAGCAATGTTTTCTAACATTGTCGTATTATTTACAAATTCTTATGGGTTTAAAGGGCCAGTTTCTAACATTTCGGAGGATCTATTTGCAGATACGTAGAGTAATGTGCATAAAAATTGCTGTGTTTTCGTTAGTTTAGAATGTGTCCTTCATATCTACATAAGGAACGGGTCCTCTCTACGTAGTCCACCATGGGTCACTGCCATGTTTCTACAGTAGCCAAGAAGGGATAAACCAAATTCTGACTCTAGACAGAGCCTTTTGCATTTTTGCATTACAAGTAGTGTTTAATGAAAAATGCTGGAGAAATCTGCAACAACACCACTAGATGCCACCAAATCATGCACACTGTGCCTTTAAATAACATTGTTTGAGATGGTTCAATTCCTAACCATATCAAAAGTGTTTCACTGAAGTCATGCTAGCTTGTTAACTCGCTAAGATGCCAGCTAGCTACGAACTAACTAACTTTAGTTTCTTTTAACTGCTTATTCTTTCAGCTTTAGTTTGGCATGAGAACAATTTATAGAATACAAAGGATATTTATGCACTAAAACTGAATTCTGTAATAACTAATTTGATTGTTTGTTTACGAATTAGCAATAGTCGTAGGTTAGCATGCTAACCTCAGCTTGTAACTCAATCCCAATCAGTCTAGAAGACTGAACAGTAGTGGAACTTATTTAAATGTCAATAATCATGTTAGAATCAGTGTATCATTGATTTCCAGTTAATTAGCTCCAGGGGACATCCCATGATGCTTTAGCCTTCTTTTAATTGTACAAAATGACAACAATATGAGGTCTGTTTTATTTCAACACTCTGAAATTGTTATAGTTATTTTCATTAATATCTTACCCTGAAAAGTTTAGACATCCCTGAAGGCTTTTTCCTTTAAACACCAACCTCCCCCATTCCTTTCTATTTCTGTCCACAGATACCAGCCCTCTCCACGGTGACAGCAAAAAGTCTTCTTGCTCGGTTAAGATATTTATCACAACAACATATAACATCTGTGGAAGGGCAGTAAGTTAAAGCAGAGACAGTGACCAGCCTGTGTTTTTATCTGACTGTATTATTACTGGAGAGGATGGTGAGGTTAGATATGTGTGATCGGATAAGAAAGGAAGAGTGAATGTGAACAAATGTTGAGGGTGTGTTTGGGGTTGAGATTATGGAGGAATGCCGGCGGTCCAGGCCAGTCTCCATAGCGGATCTTGAGAGGATTTTCCGTACAATTTTTAGCTCCAGACAATTCAAACAGAGGCTCCATGATCAACTGCACATTCACTGTCTTTTCTTCTGTTTGAACAGGTACCATGGACTGCATGTGTTTGAGGTGACTCATGACTTCTTCTTATAGATTTAATTTTACGTGCTCATCGTGAAAAAAACAAGTTTGTATGGAGTTTGACATTTCAAAAACATTTAATAATATGGCAAATATTGAGACCTATACAGTTATATAAACATATAAGTTATTAAGATTATAGTATAATATAGAGTAAGGTTACTGTACAAAAGAGTCTTAAAACCCCAATAAGAATATTGTAAGTAACAGTTCGTAACAGTAATGTTTTGACTAATTCAAATTAATCAAATTCACTCAAAGGACAGCAAACATCTTGAGACAAACCTGAACAAAAAGTCCAAGAAGGGATTTAATATGAAGCTAAGCGTTTTCTATTATTTGGGCAGTCAGAAGGTAAACACATTCCTCCGTGACAACACTTATAAAACCTCTTTCTTCACACCCTCCTGGTTTATGGAGGTTTTCTACTTTCTGTCTTTAGAGTTTCATGAGGTTGATTTTTTTTAGCTCATTCTGCAAAGTTTGGACAAACATTTCCACATTCAAACAGCTGCTATGTTCAACCGCCAGACATTTGATGAAACAACACGAGCAGCTTTTCAGGCATCTAGTGGTGAAGTATGATAAAGTACTAAATATCAGTGTTGGAAAGAATATTTTGAGTAATTTCTTTTCTGCTATTTTATACCTCTACTCAATTACATTTCAGAGGAATATATCTTGGTTTTTACTCCACTGCATCTATTTACGGATTCAAAATATACTCAACTAATAAATGATGATGAATTATTAAGGAGGAATATAATATATACATATACATATTTCAATGCTGATATTTTTGTAATTTTAATACAAATGTTGAATGCATTAGTTTTACTTCAGCAGAGGATTTTTAGACTGTGGTATCAGTACATTTACTTAAATAAAAGTACTTCTTCCACCACTGAACAATACGCAGGATGGCACCTATAAGTGTAGGTTATTATATACTATTATAATGGATAGCTGTATATTGGAATAGAATTATTACTGATGTTAACATTTAATCAGTATTTTAATATTTGCATGTAGTTACGGTTGAGCTAAATTTAACTATTTTACATACTGTATTTTAGAAGCTATGTTGTGTATGTAAAGAAGCAAAATATACTCAAAGTATCCAAAGTAAAATTAACCATTTTTGATGCATGAAATTTTAATGTTGTCAAGGTGGAGCTGATTTTAGCTATGTACACGGTTGATAGTGTAATGTATTAAAGTGGATCATACTTTATTAGCTTATCATATATCTTGTATTCAATATCCGTAAAACTACATCTTTCAGATAAACGTAGTGCAGCAAAAGGTCAAAATATTTCCCTTTGAAATATGGTGAAGTAGAAGTAATATAACATGAAATGATCTACCTCAAAACTTTACTCAAAGGCGCTAAATTCGAAATACAGAGCATTTCTATTGCTTCCACATGATGGCTGAGCTGGCTTCTAGCAGCTAATAGCGCTAACAGTGCAAACGAGCGCAACAGCGCTGTGGAGGGTCGTCGCTACGCTGCCACGACGACGAGCTGTGACCGCCGTATGGGCGCAGTATGAGCCATTAGCTAGAGCCAGTGGGAGCGCAACTCACATGCTAATTACAATGCATCACATGTAGACTATTGTTTTACATAAAACACGTTCAAAGATATAAACTCTTGTGGTTTCACAATTTGAATCAGCTCTCTGACCTCCGTATGACTAAACCTTTACATGATCTGAGGACAAGTCAAACAAAGACAATTCAGTCAGCTCTGCAGTTTTTCCTGTGTACTCATCGTGTGGATTATCTGCTGTCACGTGGTGCAACGCTCCAGCTTTACATCTGACATCAGTATTAAATATAGACTATAGATCAAGAGGTGAAGGGATGTGATGTGAGGCTAAAGCTCCACTGGATCCACTGAACTGAAACCTTGACCTCCTCTTTTGTTTTTTTCACAGTCAAGTTTACTCACGTTTTTTCAGACTGACAGAAAGCTCTGTGGCCTAATGGTGTTTGTTAGGAAACTGGAAATTTGAGACTTTGGGGAAAGACTCATTATCACGCCTATCTTCTCCCGTACTGGAGATATTTTATTTCTTGATTTCTGCCCTGGTTTTTCTGTTGCTATTTAGATTATGTTACTGTGTAATCTGTTTGTTTTCACTTGTATTCTTGGCTCTTTATAGCTCAAACGGGGCTTTAAATATCATCTTGACGAAAACACTAGGAGGTCTGATGGAACAGAGGAGAAAGAAAACTAACATTTCCTTTTAAATGAGCTTTAATGTGTTTCAAACAGTGCCTTCCTTCCACTGTTAATAATGCAGCCATGATGTCAAACATTATTTATATATTTATTTACAGGAAAATACTGCTTTGGGGCATGGCTATATTTTCAGAAAAATCCCATCAGCAAGGCCGTGACCCTTCCCTTAATCCACTGTTTTTAGCCACTCGCAGCCTGAACGCCAGAGAGCAAAACCATTGCCCCTCTCCACCCCCCCTCTCTGAGCAGAGAACACACACTCTCCTTTTGCTAAATGCTCAAATGACAGTCGTGGCCCACGGGCCACACATAGCAAACCCCGTAAAAGTGATTTAATTGCTCTGTCAGGTCAGTGGAAGCTTACAGGCTGTACCTGTTATTACAATACACCTGCCCACAGCAGAAATCACTGGCAGCCAGTCCTCTACGAAATGAAACGGGGGCCACAGTGGGGTCGGCGTGAAAATGGCCCTGACAGTGGGAAGGACCACTGAAGAATAGAGCCAGGCTGCAGTTTACTGGCAGCCAGCCTCTGACAGCACGTAATATACCTTCAGATTTACTGCCTCTCTCTCCCTTCTTCTTTTTACCTCTTTAGTGTTATTGCTCCTGCTCCCATAAAGCCGTGTCCCGCTTTAAAGCTGCAGGTGAACCACATGTATCATTTGCTCTTTTACTCACGGACACACATGCCCCGTGAGGTCATGTGGTCCCATTTAAAAAGGACAAGGATGCATTGATTGTTTGTTTGTCCTGCGTTGACTTGACACTCGATGTAAAGACAACCTGGACTCTCATGCTTTTATCACGGCAGGACACATAAACCTTCTAAATTAATTTTACTCATCCGTTCTTTAAAACGATTCTCTAAAAGAATAGCAAAGCAGAACTTTCCAGGGATGTATGTTTCACTCACAGTAGCATGTTTACAACTGACCACAGGATGAAGAAGTGCGATGCGGTTTGTGGGGAAACGCTGCTCTCTTGTGGTCAGTCGACTTCTGCAGCCGAACCGGTGCAACGGGCCGACCAGCTGAGGAACCAGCAAGAGGTTTGTGATACTAAACTATATAACATCCACTTAACACTCATTCTTTAAGACGCTGTTGCACTGTAACAAAGCAGTTGTTTGCTAAGAAATGCTCATGGTCTGATATCCTTATACGGGCTAGGTCTGCCTGACATACTAACATATCGGCCCGTGTTGGTGTGTATGTTGAGTTATTTGCTCGACCATTTAAAGTCAGATTGGAAAAAGAAAGTGAACCCCTGAAATCTTTGGCCATTTCCTCATACCAAAATGTTTCATCATATTGATATTTCAGGAATTTTCTTCACTGAATGTCTTTCGTAAATGTCTCTCTTCAGTTCATGTCAGACTCTAAATCAATTAGTCATTCTGAATATTACTTTCCTTGTGTCTAAGACATTTTGTAGTTACCCTGAAACTTAATAAAAACAATTGTTTTATTATTATTTATGAGTGCATTGTTTTTTCATTGAGTAGTGGTTGTTTGGGCCTTGGATCATCATGGTGATCCTTTCCCAATTGCTGGTTAGTTTTGTTTTATTACTCCAAACAAAGTGTGTTTCGCAACAAAATGTAGTCTGTTGTTTTATGTTTTATGTTGTCACAAAATATTACATCCAGTTGGCCAATTTGAGAAGTACAATGTCATCAATTTCTGTTAGGGGAGAACTGTGCTCTCCTCCATGGTGTCCTTCCACGAGCACCATGTTCACATAGTATTTTTTTTTTTTTTTTACATAAATGGCGAACTCTGTAACTTTTAGATATTTTGACAGGTCCTCAACTGTAACCCCGTCATGGTTCTCTTCTACATTTTTAAATGTATTTATCTGACTTGTAGTCGCTTTTTTTAGAGGTAATTTTGGTTCACATACTATTGCCTATTTGGATTTTTTTATATTGAGATTAATTTAATAAATATACCGATTGGAAAACAATTAGAGCGTTAGATCTGGTCGTCCGTTAATCACAAGGTTGGTGGTTCGATCCCCAGTTGAAGTGTCCTTCAACGAGACACTGGACCCCAAGTTGCTCCTATAGGAGCTTCACAGCAGCCCACTGCTCCTCAATGCTTATGATGGGTTAAATACAGAGGACAAATTCCTCTAGGTAGTACTTTGTGTATGATTGTATGTGACAGCAAAAGTAAAGTTTAAATTTAAATGGGGTCAACAAGAAATTCAAACACCTGTCGGTTTTATTATGTAATACAATTAAGCATCACCACAGACTCCTACTTAATGTAGTACTAAGACTAGTACAAAATGTACAAAGTGCAATAAGCATTGCCACATACAATATCGATGGCCGAAGTGCAAAACCTCCTATGTGAAAAATGCACTTTTTTGAGAATACAAAAAAAAAAATTTCTCTTGCAAAATGATATTTGTTAAGGATACCCAATACATAATACAAAATACAAAAAAAGAAAAGTATACAAAGTGCAGATAGGAGGTTATTGCACTTTTCCTGGATCATTTTGCAGATCTGAGGTTTTGTACTCTGGCCATCGAGATCTCGCGGCAACTCATCCACTCACTTTAATGGACTTGTTATAATGAGTTTCGTTGCATGTGCTTGTCATTTTTTACCAAGTCTTGTAACTCACATTCATGTAGTATTTTTTGTATTCAATGATGAGAGTAAATTCTTGCTTTGCGTTCTCTTAAAAAACATGTCATAACAACATCTCTTCATCTCATTCATAGCTTTGGTTTACTGAACAAAAGTGAGGCAACGGTGCCCCCCTGTGACAACTTGGATGCATCAGTTTGAATGAGTGGTGATTATTCTCAAGTGGTTCAAAGTTGTTCAATTTGCTCCCAGATTTAATGTGTTGCAAATGTGTACAGGTTAAAGGGGAGTAGATTAGATTGCTTAGTGTTGAGACTATTGTAAATTTGGGTTATGAAGGTAAGTCATAGACAAGACTTCCCCTGATAAATGAGCAATACCCGACGGGCCTGAACTGCTGGTGCTGTGGTTTTGTAGATTCAAAAATGAAGCTCTAATCTCCAAATTATACTTATGTGTTCATCTTTGTGCTTCGCTCTGCTACTGATTAATTTGTATTCCCTTCGCCCAGGGCAGCTACCAGTGGTTTATGGTTATGAGGACTGTATGAGCTAATTTAATAGTGAACTTGAACCCAGTGTTAATGTGCATGTCTTGTCTGATCAACTTATAAAAATAGCAAAGTTGCATAAACCCACACACACACAGAGAGAGATACACAGTTGTATTTGTATGTCTTTTGGGGACATTACATTGACAAACATTTATTTCCTGGAGATTTACCCTAACCATGAATGCTACTTACCTACCTACAACTGTGCGAGCAGATGTCTAGTGGTAAAACACATACACACACACACACACACACACACACACACACACACACACACACACACACACACACACACACACACACAATCGTGTTTCCATCCCTTAAAAGGATATTACATTGACTTAGATTTATTTCTTGGAGACTTACCCCAACCATGAATGCTACTTAGCTTATCCTAAACCTCACCATAACCTTCTTAACCTAACCTTAAACCAAATGTTCACCCTAAAATGTAATGGCATTACATTGACTTACATTAATTTCCTGTCCCCACGATGTCACTGTGTAAACACATGTCCCACATGAGCAATACACACACCCCCACACACACAATTCCATATCTTGATGACAGTTAGCAAATTAAAAACATCCCTCTCTGACGCACTCAACATCTAAAATGGATTGTTTGAATAAATGATTTGCAGCACTGTGTTAATCATGAGACTGCCGATAGAAACTTAATGAAATAAGCATTTCCAAAGCAGACTTTTTAAAATATTAATACGTATGAGCCAGACTGTTTGGTTTATGCATGCTGTAGATCTCTATGAAAAACTTGATGAAACGAAAGGAACATTTTATTAATCTTCCTTTCGTTTAATGGATTGGATTTAAGTGGGTTTTTTTTCCCACCATTTACTGTTCTGAAGAGCAGACATTTCTCATGAAAACAGCAAAATGCCCAACAGATTCATCAGCTTGTGCTATAACTTCAGAGAGTCCAGCTCTCTCCCACGGCTAATTAGACACTATCTCTGCTCCATTGTAAACCCATTTGAGATTGACTTTGTGCACTCACTGCTTGAATTACTGTAACTTTACTTTTATCAGGTCATCTGACAGCAGCCGTCTCGTTGTTCCCGGTGTATTCATGAAAAGTAGGTGATGTTGATTTCAGTAAAGATTGCAGTGGGAGGATTGGTCTCTACGATGAGGTGAGAACAGGTCACGGAAACTGTTCTTCTTTTTAAAAGGTACATTAAAAATAATTGTCATGAATAACGTTAATCAAATCAAAAGAGTGAAGACTCACTTATGTCCAGCTTAATCACTTAATCACCTTTATTACTGTCATATCTTCTTGGAAATAACTGCATTAACATGTGTAAAGGACAGGAAATTCAGTTTGGCTGATTGATCTTTGAAGTATTCAAAGTCTCTTGTGAATGGTCTTATGATAATCAATATTAAATGTGATCAATGACAATGACTTCCTCTTGTATTTTTTTAGGTTTCTATTTGAAAACAGAGCTGAACTGACTGAAAAAAACATGACCGATAATGTGGCTTTTGTATCTGCTGGGTGTAATAATAAGCATCTGTTTTCTATATTGTGTTCCCATCTTGTTTCTGCTGACCCCGTGTGACCAAAAAAATCTGTTATTGCTGGTTTAAGGTCTGCATACTCTATAATTCTAATGATATCAATATTAGGAAGTAAAAAAACCAACAGATAATGATTTCTTAAAGTAGACAAACCATAAACAATATTGGTATTTTTGACTAACATACTGCAAGCTGGACTCACTCAAACACGCGCCAAACACCAACGTTCAGCGGTAGCCCTTGGGGTCTGCATACCAACGCACAAGGCATCCGTTTAGTGCCATGATGTTTTTTATAACTCTCACAAAGTAGTATTGTTGCCTAAACCTAAACACCACTGTTTTATGGTTAACCTCGTGTTCTAACGCAAGCTGTGATCGCTTTACAGCGTTAACCTCGTGTTCTAACGCTAGCTGTGATCGCTTTACAGCGTTAACCCGGTGTTTGAACGCTAGCTGTGATCGCTTTACAGCGTTAACCCGGTGTTTGAACGCTAGCTGTGATCGCTTTACAGCGTTAACCCGGTGTTTGAACGCTAGCTGTGATCGCTTTACAGCGTTAACCGGTGTGTGTTTACAGCGTTCCGTGTTTGGTAGTGTGTGCTTTACAGGTTAGTGTTTGCGCTAGCTGTGATCGCTTTACAGCGTTAACCCGGTGTTTGAACGCTAGCTGTGATCGCTTTACAGCGTTAACCCGGTGTTTGAACGCTAGCTGTGATCGCTTTACAGCGTTAACCCGGTGTTTGAACGCTAGCTGTGATCGCTTTACAGCGTTAACCCGGTGTTTGAACGCTAGCTGTGATCGCTTTACAGCGTTAACCCGGTGTTTGAACGCTAGCTGTGATCGCTTTACAGCGTTAACCCGGTGTTTGAACGCTAGCTGTGATCGCTTTATAGCGTTAACCCCGTGTTTTAACGTTAACTGTGATTGTTTTACAACATTAACCCCGTGTTTTAACGCTAACTGTGATCATTTTACAACGTTAACCCCGTGTTTGAACGCTAATTGTGATCGTTTTACAATGTTAACTGTGTGTTTGAATGTTAACCACAATTGTTTCACAATGTTAACAGCGCACCAACCTTCTTCGTCAAGATACTTCACAAAATGCGGCCCCCACCTCCATTATAGTAAGCCAAACTAGGAGGAGCGGCTTGTCTCTAGAATGAGAATAGCAGGTCCACCTATGAGGGCGATCCAACTTAAGGGAGCCTGGTCCGAAGTTCTTACTTAACTTTGGCGCCAACCCGCTACTTTAACTGAGCAAGTGGCAAGCAATACACAGGAACTTGGCTTGAGTAGTATTTATTCAACAACAAATAACTACACAGACTGCCCTGCTACTTTCAGCAATACCTTACAGCAATAATGTTACTGCTGACTTGATACTCACACTCTCTCTCTCTCTCTCTCTCGCTCTCTCTCGCTAACATCACACACACAACCAAGTTAATCCTAAAGGAGTGTGCTACTTGTATAACACATTTCAGTTTAAAAAACAACCTAAAAATATTTTTTTACAAAAACATCCATGGTGCTTAGGCCCAGCGGGAAGCCCAACCTCAAACCTCTGTCACTTTGCTGCAGCCGAACGATTTAGGTCTGTGACTGCAGCACTATAAGCTCACTCACTGAAAAGGATGTCAGACCAATTAGCTCTGAAAACTGTGATAATACGTCAGAGTGAGTGTTCCCCGCATCATCTCTCGCCTAACATGAAGCGAAGTGCGTAGGTAATGAAGCTGTGAACACATGCTCACACCGGCACAACCTTTACTTCGGTGTCAAAAAAACACTGACCGGCGGCCACCTGGCAACTAGGCTGATACTGAACCAAAAATGAATACAGTCTCTGCTCTGTTCCTGATGGGAAGCTTGAGAGTGATCCGTTTTCAATTTTTTTTTTTTTTATAGCCTTTCCACTGCAAGTCTCTGCCTCTCAGGCATGCAGGAGCCTGCTGCCGGCAGCGCCGCCAACAAGAACCAATGAATTAACACGAAGGTCAATCCAAGCTCAGCTGGCTTGGTGCAAAATAGTATTACAACACTAAATTATGCTCCACCGTCCAATTATTAACTATTAAATTGTTAGAGACAATGAATTTAAAATTCATTCATTTAAAATTGATAATAAATAGGGGTCAGATTTAAAAACTAAACCCAGGCTAATTAACTCACTAATTTCCACAATTACATGAGTGTGTGCTGAGTCTGAGTTGACACTTGGCCACAGTTACAACCTATTGTATTCGATATTTCAAACTGTAAAGCATGGAATCTCTGTTTACGTGTGTATTGCTGCATTGCCGTCGGTGCAATTTGGACACTAACGCGTTCAATGTTAATGAACTTTTGAATAAACAAGTGAACACCGCTCTGTGCAGCAGAGCCTACAGCGCATGTTGATGTGAGCTGATGTAGTTGGTTCACCATCGAGTGCAATGTACTGAAAAACAGAATTTGCCTTAACATCACCATGATATATATAATAAGGCAGGAAACCATAGCAACATTAAGGAAGCAAGATCAAGATTGATAGATTCATTTTTTCAGGCACAAAAGGAAAGAAACTGGTCAGATGTAGAGGATTGCTAATGTATGGCTGAGAATGTAATCAACGCATATTTTGTCGTGCAAAAGTGGCCTTCTTGGAACTTAAATGAGCTTCTGAATCTTGAGTTTGAGTGAGTCACCCAGAGAAAACCCAGCTCCCCACTCACACTGTCAACGACATGTGAAAAAAAAGAAGAAAAACATGTCAGAGCAGATGAGGTGAAGGAGAGGCGGGTGACTCATTCATGTTGGCCACACACATGGCGGACACACCGAACGAGGGTGATGAGAGGCAATGTCCTGATGTCCTGATGACAATGTTCGAAGGGCAATCGCTTGCATCAGGTGTTGGTGGGTGGCAGCTGAACGGATGATGTCAGAGGGAACAAAGCCCGCCCGGGCCGTACGGTACGCGGCGTTGGCTGGACCAAAAAGGTCATTAATGTTAGTCATGATTATTCACAGTTCGAGCCCACACATAGAAATATCAGCCACTGACTCACGTTGGCTCCATGCTGGCTACGAGTCAGCATGGAGCCTGGACGTATATGCATTCTAGACATTTACTGACGTCATACACACAAGAGGGTTTCGCAATATGTTGGGTGTTTTTTTTTTTTTTTTATACACGCTGCATTTTCATATGTTTCTCATTTATTTAATTTTCCTGTTTAAATCTTTACCTTTGAACTGATCAGGTTGCATGGAAACAGGATTATCATAAAATGTAATATTCTTTTTGGTCATTAAAAGACCATACCAGGGTTTTTACATGTTTTACCTGTTTTTAACATTCATTCAAATACTTTAAAGTGGTTTCGATGAAACTTGTAATCCATCTGTAACATTTGCAAATGCGATGTGGTACTGCAGGTGCAGGGAAGTGTCTTCCTCATTGGTGTCACGTTTAACCCTCATCCTACAGTACCAACAGATTTAACCACCATGGCAAAGTGTTCTTGGTGTTCTTGTTCAAGAAAAGATACATTTTGCATAATATGTAAAAATGAAAATATATACTTTTCTTCAATAAAAAGCTTTTACAAACTTGTATCCCAAGTTCAATCCAGATTAGTCCACACTTTGATTTAATTTTCAGTCATTTCAAGAAAAGATCATTTGTGTTATATTTATATGGTGAAACATCATTTTGAAACCAATATAAAATATTTTTAAAAACCTAGTTTTTTAAACTTCAACACTTTTTTATTTTAATTTGTGTCTCAAGTCACACTTATAAAAATATGAAGCGTGTTTAGGTGAGCTAGCACCAACCAAGACCAAGAATATCATGACATCCATCCATCCATCAATCAATCAGCCCTATGTAATCCATATCGCGCTACATTCTAAGCCCTCCCACTTTTGTAGCAATGCAATCAAATACGAAGGATTTGATTTAAATCCCTCTTGTTAGTGTACGTCGCTCAAATATTCTGTTTCACTGGGGAACACGTCACGGTACCAAAAGTTGAAGCTAAAGACCCTCTAACGTCTGTTTCACTGGAGCCTGAAGAGCATTTTAGTTTTTCAGAGTCAGGTAACGAAAACCATGACAAAAATACAAGATTGATTCAATAAAAGAACATTATCTCATAGTATGTAAATCGGAAGGAAAAAATACAGGTAAATCAGTTTATTATAGACTGCTGTGGTCTAAGTTGAGTCTTATTCCTATTAAAAAAACGTTTTCAGCATTTTGTAGTTGTAAAGTCACTGTGTTATAGCACCCTCCACTAAACTGTAATAACACACCCGAAGTATCTCTGACTTCAAAATCCATTGTGAGCTGAAAGCCATAGAGAACACAATAATATACAAATTTACCCATAAGAACCCAAACCCATTTTTACTTAAAGGAAAATTATAAGGGATATAAAACAGACTAAATGGACCACATTCCACCACATGTTAATTGTTTTCATCCCACCTGCCTGTTTACTAACTCTCCTGTCAGTTCACATCCTCCCACAGTATCAGCTCTCATTCCCCTCACCTGCTTCTCCACGCCCAGCTCACCTGCAGCACATCCCCTCATCAGTCCCTCACTATAAGCCCTCCACTTGTTCCCTGCCAGATCATCTCGTGTGTTACTGCCGAGCTCTCCAGCGTCACTCCCGATCACTGTCCCTTATCTGCTTGTTCTCGACTACGGATTCTCTGCCTGCCCTTTTTGGATTTGTTTGCCTTATGATTGATCTCCTGGTGTTGACCCTGTCTGAACTTGAGTAAACTGAACTGTCCTGGTCCATCTGTCTCTGTGTCATGCTTTTGGGTTCCTGTGGTACTAGTAACCCTTACATTTCTTAAAATGTTTTCTAAATACTACCCCCGAGAGCCAAAGATCTGAAATGTTACATGTCACAATGGGCGTTTACATAAATGTCCTCATTTCAAAATCAATCAACTTGGCCTTTTTTTTGCTTAGTAACAAAGATATGCCTTTTTATTTGCATTTCTTTTGCAACATTATAACTTTTCTGGTTAGGTTTAACCCCCAAAAATTTTCTGATTTGCTTTACAAGATAAATCCAATCCAATCTCCTTGGATGATCTTCAGTGCATCCTGAAAACTATTGTTCATTCTTATCCATACTGCAGAGGTGGTCGATAAATCAATGGTACTTACCTGAGGTGCCTCTCATGGTACAGTCAGTGTCAGTCGGAAGGATTCCCTTACCTGAAGTGAGTGTCAAATTACATTGTTTTGTTGGGTTTGTTTTGGGAGTGGCAATTGGAAGTGTTATAGACTTGCATTCTTCCTACTGACCATCAGGGGGCGACTCCTCTGGTTGCAAAAAGAAGTCAGATTGTATGGAAGTCTATGAGAAAATGACTCTACTTCTCACTTGATTCTCAGTAAACATTGTAAACATGAGTTTATGGTCTCAATCTCTAGTTTCAAGTCTTCTTCAATACAGCATGATGTTCATTTAGTAAATTATGGACCATTTAGAGTCAAATAGACCATGAAGCAGAGTATGCTTTAGGGCGGGCTTACTGTGATTGACAGGTCTCTACCAGAGCCTTATACGGAGTCTCTACGTCACTCCTCTGTTTTCAAAATATGGTCAATTCTGTTCATTGGTTGCAAAAAATCCAACATCGCGATGGCCATAATACAAGATTGCGACTGCGAAATCGATCTTTTGTTTTTCCTTGCAGAAAATAAATTATACTCTCCCGCGTTGTAACAGCATGGTTTCAGTATGGTTTCCACACGCTCACGTGGAAAATGTCAGATGTGCATGGACAGGCCCGCAAAAGGAGCTAATGGTGTGACACTTGCGACCCTCGCGGACGGGTCAAGCATAAAATCAAGCTTGAGAACCTGCACGGAGCTGGCCGCTAATTGTGGTTTGTATTCAATCAAACATTACAGCAGTGGTCGTTGCAGAAACACCTGGTGACTCTACTGAGTGTTTGAAAGAATAAAGAAGAATAACTTGAATAAACGTACTCGTGTACCACCGCTGGTTTCACACGTGTCTATTGTAAATGATAGCGGCAACACGGGTGACGAGGCAGCCCAAAACAGCACCAGACTGACAGAGTAATCTGCTTTAAAATAGTAGAGGCCCCACTGAGAAATTTCCCCTGCAGATGAGACTTAAATTCTGATCTCCCAGCATGCAGTCTGGAAATACTGGCTTACACCTAAAAAAAAAAACCAGACACAATCCAGTGTTTGGGAAGATTATTTAGCAATTAACCAGCGGTTGCCATCTGGCTTCAGTGTGTGCTGCACCCAGTGTTCAAGCTGCTGTGCTCTGAGAGCATATTCAGCTGATATGTTTACAGGTTTTGTCTAATACATCTACGAGCAAATTAGTTTTATTGTGGAATGGAACATTATGCTCATGAGTGCATTACTGAGTCACTGGCTAATACACTTATCGCAATAATGTCCCTGTAATTACAGTACCTATAAAAAGTATTCACCCAACACTGAATCAAAGGGGATTTATTGTGGCTTTTATTTTTTACACTGATTAACAAAGTTATCAAAATCATTTACATATATGAAATACAAAGCAGTATTCACTGGTTTATTTACTGGGACATACAAAAATCATCAAATTGGTTTTAGAAGTCACATAATTAGTAAAGTGGTGATCACCTGTGTGTAGCCACGGGTTGCTTATTCTGGAAGCTTTACATGTTGCATTTTGATTGTCTGAATTTACTTCCTTGGTCAGTATCGCAGCAAAGCCTGCGAAAAGCTCAAGTCAGTGCAAGAGAATCTCCAAGTCATTGAACGTCGTTCAGAGTCCAGCTGAATCAATCTTTAAAGAGTTTGGAATAGCTGTTGATCTGCTCGGTGCAGGCTGTCCTCAAAGACCCAGCGAGAGGGAGACAGTGAGGGAGGACACACAGAGACGTATGACATCTTTCAAGATGGGTGCTGAGAGTCCTGACATATCTGTAAAACACTAATATGTCCCAGTTTCATATATTATAGTATACTTGTTGTCAGCGCTGACATAGACGTTTATCATGTTCTGTCCCACTCATCATTACCGAACCCAATATGAAAACATAACACGCGTCTGAAATTTAACTCTGATTTGTTGGTGTGTGTGTCTATCAATAAATGTGTCGTTGTAAAAGCTGTTGCTACGAAGCTTGTGGCTGTTTCTGACAGAACGCTAACGGTTAGCTGTCATGCTGAAAGAGAATGTTGTTTGTTTCTAAAGAGCTCCAGGAGGCCTGCCCCTCCCTCTGTAAAATATCCGGCAACGAAATTGCTGCTTGCTGAAATTGTCAGTAGTTTGTCCCCCATCCTGATGAAAACGCCTGCGAGCATAAGCGCACAAAGGTTCCCACGCGTGAACGTGCAGTTCACCTAAGGAGGGGGTGTTTAAAGGTTCTTGGCTTGGCAGGCCGCTATGTGGGATAAATTATCATAGATTTAACACAGAGTTTTGAGCCGCTTCAATTGCGAAGAACACCAAGTCGATGACCACCATGTTAAAGTGTGTGACAATGTGAAATAGCGCATTATTAATAATTTTCTGGTTTTGCATTTGTTTTAAAGTAGTTGTTGCCCCACAATCTTTGTCCACCCAAGAACGCACCCTAGTCTGATCTGACCAAAACTGAGCCATCTGACTAAACTCCATGTTTGGTGAGAGGCCAAACCCGGCACATTATTGTTAACATACCATCCTCACCATAAAGCATGGTGGTGCCTCTCTGCTGCATGCTGAGAGGACTGAGAGGGTCGAGGGTAAAATACATGCAACACAATACAGAAATGTTCTGGGGAAAAACCTAATGCAGATGGCAAAAAAAACTGCCCCCACATAAGATTTGTTGAGCCCATACATAGAGCTAAAGCTAAATAGGAATGGCTATAAAACAACACTGTTGATGTCCTGGAGTGGCCTCGTCTAAGTCCACATCTCAATTAAATCAAGTGGCTATTCATTTCAACCACTAAGACCACTTGAGTATATGAGTATATGAGAGACATTAGTGTATTAACACAAGTGTCTATGTTAGTCCATAATATCCTCTTTCATATGTACATCCACATTGTCTAAACAGTGGCCTTAAACAGTTCCTGAGAAACAAACATGATGTAGATTCATAAAATACATTCAAATCGTTTCAGTCAATGATCCTCTCTATCATTTGGACCACTCAGATATCATAATGGTATCTTTTTTTTCCACACAATTTAACAATCTGTCCACGTGTCTGCACATCAGTTGTTCTCAGTGCTCCATCACAAAGAACACATTTTCAGGTCACAGATTACATTTAACACATTTAGAATGTTATTAGCTGAATAAATGGGCTTCATCAGCGGTTAGCACTACCATTCTAAAGCTTAAGGAGGGCCGAGCTGCACCAATCACGTTGTGAAGTGAAACAAAACAACTTTAGGCTTAATGATACCACAAAACTTTCACAACACAGAACTTTAAACGCCCCTTCGATATACTGTTACTGACAGTGGGGGTGTCAGCATCTCAGGGTGGATGAGATCCGCCCTGAGATGCTGAAGGCGCTGGACGTTGTTGGGCTGTCTTGGCTGACACGCCTTTTCAATGTCGCATGGGGGTCGGGAACAGTGCCCATGGACTGGCAGACCGGGGTGGTGGTTCCCATTTTCAAAAAGGGGGACCGGAGAGTGTGCTCGAATTATCGGGGTATCACACTACTCAGCCTCCCGGGGGAAAGTGTATGCCAGGGTGTTGGAAAGGAGGCTCCGACCGATTGTCACTTGCTCTGCGTGTTGCTCATTGAACTTGCTATGACCGAAAGCAAAAACCTCCACATTCAATGTATGTTTTGCAGAAACGTACAATGTCAAAAAAATGTAGGTATAGTAGGCTGTCACAGCCCAGCTCTCAAGCTATGACATTAACGGGAGTATACTCAACAAATAAAGTTATTTATTAACCAAAGAGTAAATCAATAGAAGTCAAATAAATGGATGGGAGGAATCTTTAAAATCAGTAGTGTAGGGAGGGGACATATGAGCATGTGCTGCATGGTAACTGAAGAAACTGAACACCACAACAAAGGCGCGGGATGGAAGGAAATCTGCCAACACATGACTGCTCTGCTGCTCAGGCTTTTATGCATGGGGCACATTGGGCCCAGGTGTGCCCAATGCCACTGATTAATCCCAAATCAGGTCTGCAGCAGTGGAACCACATAGCGGGGCCATCTAACCCATATCAATTCCACACCACTCTCAAAATGGAGGTGTCAACACTGATAAACGCCCCGTCAATCAGCGGATATCATTCTAAGTGGGTACTTTCTTTTTTTTTACTGTAGTATAGTCGTTCTGCAGTGCATCTGTCACCTTTGTCCCGCCCTTGTTTGGACCAGCTCCCCTTTCCTATCTTCATTCACCTCTACACCTCATCATCCACCTCCTTCTGTTCGACAGGGTGACTGTGCAGTTTTATGCGCTCTCGTTGATATGCAAAGTTGTGCCTGCAGATTGAGAGGTGGGATAAGAGGATGCAGCTCTGCACTTGGACGTGGAAAAGGAGCGATGCCGACAGGAGTGCAACCAGAGTCTTTTTTGCCGTAAGTGTTTTTGGCAGAACACACTGCAGAAGTGACGTAGCGGGTGCATTGTGTCCAACTTAGAAACATCACTTTTTGCTTTTATCTAGAATAATAAAAGTAATTTACATATTTAATAATATAATAGTCTCAAGGGGCATTTGTCTTTCTTCACATTGAGTACATTGAGCTGATAATACTTGTGTACTTTTACTTAAAGGTTCTCTATATGACGTATCAGAGAATTAATATCAAACAACTATTTGCTTTGTTTGGAAGTAGTGGAGTTCTCTAGTTGTCCCCCTCTGTGTGCGTCGGCTCTTCTCCCTGCTTTCTTTACGTAGCTGGGCCGGCTACACTTGAGTCCCTGTTTGTGTGCCCCATTGGTTAGCTCACGGCCACCGCTCTGCACTGCTCTCATGTGGGCGGTTACAGCTGATAACGCCGTACGAAGCGTAGCACCAACCCTCCAGTTCCCCCTCAGGTAAACACCGTTTTCTGTCAGCACTGTTACGAGTTTTTTGCACTGTTAGTGCTGATTGCTGCTGGCCGCCGGCTCAGCCATCTCCATGTTGAGAGTGGTGTGGAGGCAATGCCTCAATCGTAGACTTGCTCTGAATTCTGTTTAGAGAACCTCGAAGCAGGGTTTTGAATTCAGGACATTTACCCATAATGCAGTATTTTTACTTTGTGATATTGTACTTTTACTTGAGTACGGGATCTCCGTAAATTGAGTTTGTGGTTATTAACATTACATAACCTTTATCACTAATAAAATGTTTGCATTGGACATAAAAGTAGTGCCTTCAATGTAATCTTGGGTTTTGAAGAATCGTCCTTGTTAATTATCTCCTGGTTGATTAGATTAGTACATGACCCATTATTAGTACAAGCATTGCTTTAACTTTGATCTATAGACGTGTGCAGGAATATGCAGCGTGCCATGTGCCTCTGTTCTTCCGGGGTCGCCAGGTTTTTCTCTTCAGTGGAACTTTTTTTTTTCTCTCCACCCCATCTGCTCTTGTTGAGGTGTGCTGCTGGAGTGTTGCTGCTGCTGTGACGCACAGGAACGTTTGCGTGTCAGCAGCAGTAGTGTATGAAAAATGCATCCAACGTACATGTTGGAGCATCTTGATTCTCGTGACACTGGAGAAGCAGCAGTACTAGGAATATAGTGAGCGCTAGGATTTCACTGGCAGATGGGCATGAGCTGTGCATGTCATGTGGCATTTATAGTATTAATGAGGAAATGTGTTTTCAGGCATCTTTTACACTAAAGCAGTGTCGAGATTCGTTTGCCATTGTAGGTTACTAATGTAATATAAATCACCTTTTGCATGTATCACGGAACACTGGTTACGGTCTCCAAGAAATAACGTTTATATTCTACTAATTCAGCAAGTTCAATTAGGGAGAAATGAAATGGCACCAGAAATCAACGTTTCTTCCAAGTCACAAAATATTGATCGTATCTACAGTGAAAACTGCTTACAGTGATCAGCATCTTTAACGCTGATAAAAAGGTTGTATGGATCAAACAAACTGCTTCGAGTTTCGTCCCAGAGTCGGCTCTTCATGTCCCATGCAACATTTACTTAGTTGTCATTTACTCTTCATTGTGTCCCAACTAAGAGTAAAAATGCATTTGTGAAATATAAAAAAAAAAAAAAAAAATACAAAACACCTGGATTATGTTTTTGGCAAATTAGTCGTGTAAAAATGTTTGTAAGTATCTAAGAGACGGGGAAGAAATCAATAAATAGTTGTTCACAAAAATGTGATAGGTACCTAGAGAACACAAGTGTGTGGGCATCTCTTTGTACTGACCTTCCCAATATGTCATAATAATTGCTCCACAGTAAGAACCCTGGTTAACACGTCTCCATGCAACTCATGTTGCAACTCATAAATTCATTTCATCCCATTCATCATGTTTTCCCAGTCCCAAATCGCTGGTTCTAGACCTTGTCAACCAGCGGTGGCCGTGGCCCCTTCCTGCCTTTCCTCGGTCACCTGATTACCTCCTGCACACACACCTGCCCCCTATTATCCCCTCATCATCATGCCCCTTCCCCTTTGCCAGATCATCTATTGCGCTCTCACCTTAGTGTTCCAGTCCTTTAATTTGTCTCTCCTAAGTCTCTCTGTTGTTGCCCCACTTTGTGTCTTTTGCTGGCTCCCTTCAGAATGTGTTGCCTCACGTATACTTCCTTTCATCATACCTGCCTAGTCTCTGCGTGCTGCTTCTGAATCCTCACCTCAGTCTTCACTCTGGACAGTTTTTTGCATGTTTCGTCTCTTGGAAAAGTAAATTGGTTTACTTTGGCATACCAGCAACATGCAGCTCAGGTCGACTGGTTAGTCTCCACTTTACTTTAGTTGGTACACATAACGCAATCTAATACAACTGTTCAACCATAATGTCTACTTTTATGATGTCTATAGTGTAGAGATTTGATATTGTCATAGGGTTGTTACTTTATTGATTGATTGATTGATTTTCTATTGGGTGTAAAAAAAAAAAAAAGTGGTTAGCAAGTGAAGGCGTAATGCAAACCTACATTCATCAAATACATGCAATCGATAACATCGATCTAGTAAACATAGTTCACAATTGCAATGTTTTACACTGCTACTCCAGTTATATTTTTTAGCATTGGGTCATAGCATAGATTGATATAAGAAGTGGACGTAGTCATCGTCGTGACGTCACCCGTTGGTTTGTGGACTGCGGTTTGGAACCCTCAAGTTTGGCTGTTGCTTTATTGTCTTTTTTTCAACCAATGAGCTGAAGCGACAATATTTAGACTGCGTAACAGTGATGTAGAGACGCCGCATATGGCTCTGTTGGGGACCTGTCAATCACAAGGTAGCCCCGCCCTAAAGCATACCCTGTTTTACTCTAAATGGGACCATAATTTTATTAAATAAACTTCATGCTGTATTGAAGACTTTAGACCATAAATTCAAGTTTACGATGTGTACTGAGGTAATAAATCAAGTGAGAGGTCATTTTCTCATCGACTTCTATACAATCTGACTTCTTTTTACAACCAGAAGTGTCACCTCCTGATGGAAATTCGAGAGAAAGCAAGTTTAAGGCACTTTTGCATTAGCTTCACTTTTCAGAACCACGGGTTCCCGCCTGGGTCGTAGTTAGTGATGGTGTTGTATTAGACTGCATTATACTGAGAGGTGTTTCACATGTATAATGTAGTCCAATACAACATCACATTTAACCATGGCCTCAATAGTAAACTTATAATTGACACATTTCTAACAATGTCACCAAAAACTGATTATAAACATCATAGATTTTATGGCATAGCTGTTATAAAGCTCTATATCTATCTATCTATTGAGAGTGAGAGTGAGAGAGAGAGAGAGAGAGAGATAAAGTGAGCAATGAGTGTAAATTGAATAAAATGAATGTACTTGTTTACTTACTTGTTGACCTGATGACGTCATGACTCTAGCCATTTGCGTTGGATGCTTTTTCCTCCATCTCCTTTATCATCAGCAAAGCAATCAATGTCCCTGATTATAGTTTATCTACATCTTTGGCACAAACTCCAGCTTTTCTGACATGCAACCAGGTGTGCGTGTTGAAAAACTCAAGAGGACAAGCATAGGCCATTCACCTTGGATTATAGAGGCTTTCTCTAAAGCCTGTTCTACAAAGGTGGATGATTACTTCTACTACTGTTCATCTCATTCCACAAGAAAAAAAAAACGCTTGTCCTGTGGGCATTGTCTAAAGTGATATATTATTGAGGGATATCTGCTCTGCGGCCAATTTAACAGCTTTTGAGATTTAATCATCTCATCGTCAACCAATGGCCCCATGTGGGGTCAGATTTAACCCTTTTCTTCTTAGTCAGCCAGGCTCATCAGGATGTGACTGAATGTATCATTGTTAAAGCACTCAGGGGAAATTTTGTGCCTGGTCTCCTGAAACGCCCTAAAATGAGCAAGGTGTCTTTAAAAAGCAAGTAAGTGATCTGTGCATGAAAATAAAGGGAGAAACAGATCTTTTCCATCAAGGTGTTTGGAGGAAGAAATATGATGAACGTCTGACTCTGATCCATCAGGTCCTATTCCCATTGGCCGTAAAACCATAAGGATTTCTTTTATGAGTTGAAGTTATCGCTAAGGTCTTTCTAATTTGACCATGACAGGATACTTTGTACTGCAAGCTTTTAAGCTCCGTTGCCTACTACATCACTTTGGAAGAACGGAGGCAGTGGCCATGAAGAACAAAGCATGAGCCAGCATTGCTGCTGAAACAAGAAGACCAGGAATTTGAAATATATTGATATAAGGGTGGGAACAAAATATACCTCAACATTTGTCCTTGACCATGGGTGCTCACTGGACAGTGAACTGAGCAGGTTTAGTGATATAAAACTAACATGGGTTTTTGTTCGGATTAAACAGACAAGATATCATTTAATATATGTTAATTACTGAATCTTAGAGGTACTAGTGGATTTATAAGCCTGGTCTTCTACAATTTACTTTCACAGACAACAAAACTGAACTGTCAATAACGTTGAGGGAAATATATTTTCTTCCGGATTACGTTTGTTTTCGACGTTTCAGAAGTACATTTCCCAACAAAACAAAAGTTAGGTTTAGGCAACAAAACCAGGCCTGTGTTCGTTGGACCCATCAACCTCCCGTCCTGCCCACCAAAAGAGGTCTTTCTTGATATTTAAAGCTACATCACTACCTCCGACTGTCACGTGGATGCATTTAATCTGTGTGTCCACCACGAAAAAAAGAATCCTAATTGACTTGTGTCCCTGTACAGGAAAGCAATAGATTACAATTCGTATAGTATCACAACCTGCCATGATACTGGGCTGGTCTTTCTATTGCATTATATTTAAAAGGTAAACACTGACATAAAGGTCTAGAGTGTAGGATTTAGTGGCTTCTAGTGGTGATTTTTCAGATTGCAACCAACTAAATACCCACCCCTCCCTTTCCTAGCATGTAAAATGATAAATGGAATGTACTTGTCTAGCGCTTTTAGTCTTCCGGCCACTAGGAGCACTTTAACACTACATGTCATCATTCACCCATTTATACACTGATTGACATGGACGAGAGGAGCTGGT
This sequence comes from Ophiodon elongatus, assembly GCA_016806645.1. Lineage (NCBI taxonomy): Eukaryota > Metazoa > Chordata > Actinopteri > Perciformes > Hexagrammidae > Ophiodon > Ophiodon elongatus. The sequence goes on from JACSYO010001904.1 coordinate 1,035,623, forward strand.
AATCGGACCACCGATCCTTTGATTGAAAGACGACCCTGCTCTACCACTGAACCACAGTCGCCCCTGTGTAGAGGAACCAACGGTGGCCTCCAGGTGCATTCACATCACCAAATTCAAGCTGCCAACTTGGCGGGGCAAAACGGACTCCTGCTCCTTATATAGATATATCTAAGCTAACAAAAACACAACAATTATTAAACACCACATACCCCCACTGCCCGACCATCCGGCCTAACCTACCCCAGGACCTCTGTTCAATGTGTCAGTCTGTAGAGTAAAGAGAAGAGAGAAGTTAAGTGTATGAAGGAGTGGTTCCCCACAGAGAGCCTGTTTCACCCTCTCAAACACCAACTGGCACTGCTCCGTCCACTGGACCGGATCAGAGGCAAGAGGCTGGTCAGCTCTGCAAAGTTCAGGATGAACCATCTGTAATAACCCGCAAGTCCCAAAAACCGCCTCACCTCTTCTTAGTGGAGAAGGCCGTTTCTTTCCTGGACTGCGACAGAGGAATCTGCCAGTAGCCCTTGGTTAAATCCAATTTTGTAAAGAAACACGCAGTGCCCAGTCGGTCCAGGAGTTCGTCGACCCGGGGCATTGGGTGCGCATCGAAACGTGACACATCATTCACCCTGCGATAGTCCACGCAGAACCATATAGATCCATCCTTCGAGACAATAAAAACAATGGGGTTACACCAGGCACTGTTGTACTCTTCCATAACCCCCATCTCCAGCATGGCAGCCAATTCCTTCTGAACCACTTTTCTTTTGTGTTCAGGTAACCTGTAGGGTCGTGACCGCACCGTCATGCCAGGAGGAGTCTCAATTGAGTGCACTATGAGGTTTGTGCGTCCTCACAGGAGGGAGAACACATCAGCAAACTGCTCTTGCAACTGGGCAACGTCTGTTCTCTGGTTCCCGGAGAGATGGGCTTCACAAAAGGAGCGAGGTCGGATTGGTGGATTTTGTAACCTTAAGGTGCGTTCACACCACATCGCAATGCTTTTTTGTGTGAGTTTACTCGCCGGACTATTTGTGGTTATTTCGCGTCATTCGCTTCATTCGCGCCAGACATCCCGCCGGAGAGGGGGTGTGGCTTATCTCCGTGGAAATAGTTAATTTCTGCCATCCACCGTGGAAGAAATAACCACTATTTCTGCTTTGAACACGTTGTGGAAGTCCCACAAACGTGGGAACATCAAACGCCCTCGTGTTTGGGTTCATAATATTATCCGTCGCCGCACACAGCTTCTCCAGGAGCTGCGTCTGGAGGACTTCCGCTTCCATTCTATCGACTTCTCCTCCATAGTTTCTGATTCAACAACGGCAGGACATCAGTGATCACGGGCGGAGCAGCTCAACGTTGATTGGCTTTCACAACTCAGCGTCACACAAATTTTCCACCCGAATTGAAAAATTGGAACTCGCGCGAATGAAGCGAATTATTCGCTTTTCGCGATTCGCGTCATTCGCGCCGCCCGGCGAAAATTCACATTATTCGCATCCATTCGTGTCTGTGCATTGACTTTGTATGCAAGCTACTCGCGCGAAAAATTTGCAACGCTTTTGGTGTGAACGCACCTTTAGGCCCTAGCTCCTCTCTCTCAGATACCGCGGACACCAGATAAACAGACTCCGCCACTCTGTGCTTTTAGGAGGTTGAGGTGGTAGATATGTGTAGCTCCACCCATGTCGGAACACACCACCCCGTAGTTGACATCCCCCACTCGCCCACAATGCCTTCACCAATGCCCCAGGCCGAACCAGGCTCTGGTGAATCATAGACTGTGTACAGCCTGTATCCACCATTGCCTGATGTGTACTCCTCTGGATTCTTACCGGAACGCGGTACGTTTTGTGGTCTCCTCTGGCAGACTGTGTCTCTTGCCCTCCTCCATCCCTACTGATGTTCATATAGAGGAGAGACACAATCAAAAGATTGACCTTAGCTGAGGCTAATTAAACCTCTTTCCGGCACTGTTCCCTGAACCACTCCCCCACGCTGTCCCTTCTGCAGCTGAGCCCAACCACGCCCCGCCACCACAACATGTTTTCCCTAGGTATTTCTCAAAGGTATTAATCCCCTTAAGAATGAAAACCCTGTTCTCTGGTGTCAAAGCCCTTGGTTTTGTACGTCGGCTCTCCACCCTGAACCCTCCCTGTGATTTGCGAGTGGTAGAAAAATGAAAACACAAAAGATGTTGACAGTGAATTTCTTCTAAAAGACATATTAGACAAAAAAAGTAATAGCACATGAATGCAGAAGAGTTGAACTCATACGACTTACCCCTCTGCTTCAGCTCAGCGCAGCTCACGCACAGGACATTTTGTACTAGAAAGACTTTGGTAAAGGCTCATCTCAGTTTAAGCTGAAGAATGCTTTTTATGCACAGAACAAGGACTCTGGATTTTGTCCTTCTGTTCTCACAGTGTGCTGTCAAGGCCAGTATGAAGAAGAGTCAACAATAACTCTCTCAACATTGATCTGGCATGTGAGTATTTCGTTAAGATAGACCACTGTTCAGCTCATTTGTATGTGCAGAACATTTGGTGTCACCTGGTTGTATGTTTTCCTTCGAAGCCTTCCTGAGGTCTACATACAATGATACTTTAAAGCACAAGCATGTTGGATTAAGTGATAATCACGCGCTGTTTCTTGTTCAGCAAAGACTTCAGTCCTTTCAAAAGTTTTACATTAAACATACACAACAGCCTTGGATGCCAGCAGCTATGGAACGAGGCCATGCAGTACAATGTGAGTTAATTAATAGCCGCTGTAGGTTTAGCACAGGGTTCATCCTAAGTGCTATGAGGAAAAAGGTTCAGGACGGGTAGCCTGTGGTCCCTCTGGAGGACTGGAGTGGCTCTTATACCAGGATGACACTTCATGCCTTGATTGCATTGCTCTCCAGTGGCAGTTCATTAATTTCAAATGAGACAATCTACTATCACTGTAGTAATCCATTGCATGAGTATTGTATTGTGAAAGTGGGGGTGTTTTCTCTTTTGAAGTATCCAAGGTTTATTCACAGTCATCGCAACACTTTGCTGAACTTCAGACCGTTAAATCAAAAGCAAACAGGTTGCGTTTCCGAGCAACTCATGAAATGGCAGCTCTCTCTCTCTCTGCATTCTGCACACTACCACACTCAAACGGCTCCTCCTCTGATGTCTCCCAGGGACTTTATCTGCAGTTTCTCTGTCTGTTGCTTCTTTCCGTCACATTGGCATGATCACCAAACAGACAGGTGCCCTGGTGGCTCAAACATACACTGCCACAGAAGTATGATATCAATACAAATCTGGTCAAGCATCTTCAACAAATTTAAAGGCCACTTCTTTATCTATCTAATCAAGGAAAGAAATATATACATATTAATGGAAGAACTTTACAAGTAATGAAAGCCAAGGACATGATGATTGACGAAGACATAATGACAGAGGGGCCCTTACTGTAAATGGCCCATATGAATAACTTAATATGTCTTTGAGATTATTTATGAATGTTGGTGTAGTCAAATACTCCTGTTCTTCACCGAGATTGAAATGGACTTTGGCAGCAAATGAATAATACACATTTTAAATACAATTGCAATTTGAATGCTATGAGAGATGGTTGTCCTCCTCTGCTATAGCTTCCAAACGAGGGCTTTAAAGCGGCAGAGTGTATACCGCTATCCTTTTAATATATACATGAGTGTTATAAAAGAATAAAGACACTTCCGTAAAGGCCTGTGAAGAAACACGAACATATGGAACTCCAGACTTCGTGTTGCTTGAAGATTACTGAGGCTAGAAAGCTACTTGGAGGGTGAGATCTTTTCTCCTTTTGATCTTTTCAACTCAGAAATTCATTTTGAGTTTTACTTCTACATCGTCAGGCTGAAATGTCAGGTCAGCCACGCAGAGGCAGTCAGCGCTCCGTTCAGAGTAGATCTTTTGTCAAAATAAACAGTATCTACTGGACTGTTAAATGTTAATTAAAAATAGCCAAGAACCAGACTCATTCACAGTCATCACATCAAACCGGGTCTGGGCAGCTGTTTGCAGCCGAACTTTAACAGATGACGTAAACAGGAAGCCGTGGCATCATTCTGAGTGGTTTGAGTCAGAGGTCTGTGTGACAGCAGAATGCGCTCTTTAAGTTGGAAACTGGAGATGAATTGAGCTATTTGGAGGACGAGTTGTGCTCAGAGATTTGGAAAGGATTTGCCTCTCCCACGAGCCTCCTATAAATGGGAAGAACATTAGTCTCGCATTTAACCAAAAAAACAAACAACACGCATCGAAAATAAGAGCTTTACTTGGCAGCGGCGAACCACGGTGACATGACCGCAGACACCATGTCTTCTTTAAATACAAGAATTATTCCAATCAGGTGCTATAATGGGAAAGAAGTGTTTGGCACAGTGCATGCATTTCTAGATTTATTTTGTATGTGTTTGTACACACAACAGAGCATTAACTTTAGTTTAGTATCTTTGAATACCTTTTGAAAAATGGCATTTGCAAGCGTGTTGTCAGTAAGAAAGAGAAAGAAATATTGATGTTTCCATTCATTAACACCTTTGGCCTTCAGTGGATGTATTGTACCTTTGTCTCTGTATAACCCAGAGGGGGGGATTACTTTGTCTGATCGTGTCTGAAGGCTCCCGTGGCAAAATCTCCATTGAAACTCTTTATAGAGCTGCGCTCAGTTTGAAGAGGGCGACTTCCTTAGTTGTTTCTTTACTTCAGAAAATCATAAAACACTGACTGGCAATGGGAACATAAAAAGCGTTTCTGTTTACCACTAAGTGGTTAAATGAACGGAAGTGGCAACAGTTTTATCTGAGACTGAATGGAAAAACCCGAAGCAGGGAGTACACACCCAGCAACCACCATCAAAGATTTATTTTATGGGACATAATGCATTCTGAATCAACTTGGCATTACACTATACATATTTTTCCAAGAATGGTTGATGTTTGACAGTCATAATACCTATAGGTTAAAAAACAAATTCCACTTGATACATCACAATATGTTGCTTTAAAAATCTTTTAATTTCATCCCAAAAATGATCACCATGATTTTTAATCGGTGATGGACTATCCCAAAGTTATCTAGACTAATTTTACCCTACCCAGCCTAACCTGACTTAACATAACCTTACCTGACCTAACGTTACCTCACCTAATATAGATATTAGGGGGCTGGTGGCCACCAGCTTGCAGTTTGGCTCATTCTCCGCCATGCTTTAATGCTAAATTGGTTACCGTGAATGAGCTTAACGGAGTCGTCCCTCAACTGGCGATAGCGATGTGCTTTTCCACGCTGGGATGAAACATTAAATGTTCAATTTTACTCATTTACTCTGGCTCATGTTACAGCTCTGCTGCTTACCCCTTTACTGCAAAAATGTAATACCTTTGAATTCTCATTTTGCCATTAGTCGGTTTAGTTTCTCAGAAAGATGGCTGCAACAACAGTTGCAAAGATGATGGTGCACATAAAAATGTCTGCTGCTCGGAACATCCTGCTATGCTGATTTTATTAGCAATGCCTACTCCTAATCTATTTCTATGGCGGTGACTCTCTCCTTTATCACACATATTAAGAAGAAGTCATTAACAGACAAAAATAATTATGTTATCAATCAATTTGTCTAAACGTGTGTGTGTGTGTGTGTGTGTGTGTGTGTGTGTGTGTGTGTGTGTGTGTGTGTGTGTGTGTGTGTGTGTGTGTGTGTGTGTGTGTGTGGCGCTACATACTGCACTATACGTGATGGAGATGAGAATGTTATTCTTCAGCTGAGGACACCATTTGCTTCTCTTTAGCTTGATCACTTGCAGAAGTAAAGGAGTCAGGTGACGTATTAGAAAGAGCGATTAGGTAGGAGGTGTGCGTGGATGAATGGGTTGAAAAACACAGGACTTTCACCCAGGAGACCAGTGACAACGCTGACTCATTTTAAGTTACGTACTTAGGTTACGTATTGCTACGGTGGTTACGTAATGTGAAGTAACTTTACTTATGTTGCGTACGTCACTTAGCCTTCTCAACTACACAACAAACGTACTTATCTTAACCCAAGCCACAATTATCTTACTTTATTTGAAAATACAGTGTATGCATAAAACAAACAGAAACTGGCACATGCAAAACCAGTGTTGCTGACCCTTTTCCAAAGAAAGGAGCTATTATTAGCTCCAAAAGTTGCTAAAAGTTGCCAGATGATGACATACACTCATTTGAAGTGACTGCCTGAGATAGACCCCTTGCTGTTTGGAAGAAGAGCTGAGGACTGCAATTACTCTGATCAGCAGTGAGAATTAATTACAATATAATATATTTGAATAATATATTTCTTGCTTTTTCCCCTGATGGTCTGATGTCGCTAGTATGGTTTTAAATATAAAGTTGCTCAGAGGGTCACGAAGTCTAGCAAGAATGTCGCCAAGTTGTCAACTCTGCTCAAAACTGACACTAGAGGGGTACGAAGAGCATCGTAGTTTGAAGCGTAGGACTGCTGACCAAGCTGTCGTGTTTGACGAGTTAGTTTTGAAAGCGTGTTACACCTAAAGAGGTCAGAACTACTGGCCCACTTATTCCTGGCATCAAAATCATCCCTTTGACCAGTGGCTTTGTTTTGTCACATATTTTGACCACTTGTCAAGTATAAATAATAAATTGCTCATTCCAATCGTAATGCTTCTTAGAAATAGTTTGCGTTCCATCTGAAATTTCTTTACTTCTTTTTACCAAGAATTATATAATGAGCATGTTTTACTGTAGCAACAGATGCTTGTGAGATTTATTTTAGTCTTGCTTGATTTTAATGTGGTATTTCACATTTATTATCACAAAAGCCTAAATATACTCCCAAACATCTCAATCAGAAGAAATCACAAAGCTGTACTTAATGAATGTGCATCTATGCGCATTTACTTACGGGATTCTTCAAGGATCCATCCTGGGTCCTACTCTCTTTTCTATGTACATACATATCCTTGAGTTATTTGTGATATGTTTCCTGTTACTGGACAATCTAATTTCCTCAGACTTGCGTCTCGATGACTGCTGTGATTATATTCTTTCCTGAGTTTGAAGGCTTTATCTTGTCCAGAACATGAGTATAGACAGGTTTTGAACTAAAACTAAACAAAAGATGATTTTAGTACAGTCCTTGTCTGTTTATAGCCAAGCATTAGCAGACCTCAATAGTGTCAAAGACTGTCCCAATTTGGGACTGGAATGACACTTTCAGTATATGCATCAGTGTGCTTCTTTTGTATCTTGCCATAGTTTGTGTGGTGACCTGGATATCATTGTGTTTGTGCTTTTTGGTTCACTCCCCGTGGTGGTCTGAGGGGGAGGAGACCTGGGCTGCATGCCAGCTGGACATTTAGCTCTCCTGGGTTGTAGGGAAAGGTTGGGTGACGAAGAGACACAATATGTGTGAGTGTGAGAGTGTGTGTGTGTGTGTGTGTGTGCGTGTGCGTGTGTGTGTGTGTGTGAGAAAGAGAGCGCGAGGGGAAGGCCAGCAGACAACCCTAATTGATCTCCTCTACCCCAGTGCCCACTGTATCCCAGCCATGTGCATAGACAGAGAATGTGACGCCTGTATTCATGAAAGCGATCAAATATGGCCCGAGTTATGACCGAAATGTAATGAATGTCCAGAATGGTGGTGGAGCTGATTGTCTGGCTGCTTGACAAAGCATTCCACATGGGATGCTCAATCCCCTGAATGAATGTAACCTCTTTCATTCCCAGAGGCAGGTTATGGTTTCAATAGTGACGTCATTAAGGAATCCAAGATAATGTATAGTATCATCAAACTCAACAATGGCAGCCACTGCCGAGGACCAGGGCAGACTGTAGCGTATCATTCGCTCTGCTGAGAAGGTGATCCGCTGCAATTTGCCGTCCCTCCACGACCTGTTCGCCTCCTAGACTCTGAGGCGGGCAAGAAAGACTGTAGCCGACTCTTCTCCCCACGGACACACACTCCCTGAGTCCCTTCCCTCTGGCAGGAGGCTGCGGTCCATCAGGACCAAAACCTCACGCCACAGAAACGGTTTCTTCCTGTCTCCAGTTGGGCTCATCAACAGACCCCGGGACCCCGGGACCCCCACTGACTCAGACACTTAAATCCCCCGGACAATTTTCTTACAGTTACACACCCTTGCACAACTCTTCTCTTTAAATACACACTTGACACTTTAATAACAGTGTTTATTTGTTTATCATATTCTATTGTACATTTTTCATATTTTATATTTTTAAATGATTTCTATTGTTTCTTGTCACGCACCAATCACCAAGTCAAATTCCTTGTTTGTGTAACGTACTTGGCAATAAACCCTTTCTGATTCTGATTCTGATTGATGGAATGAAGTCACACGATTATTTTCCTATAATCCAAATGTACAATCTTTTCTATGTATAGGCTTATTAATTAAACATTGATATAGCTAGTGTTTTCACTTGAATGAATATCTACATGTTGACTTTGTGCTTATATATAAACCTACCAGCTGAGGTTTTGTTTCTATGAGAATCCAAAAGATCTCATCTCATTCATAAGTTGTTAATAAATAATGGGGTTAGGGTCATGGGAGGAATCATGTGGTAGGAAAGAAAAAATTATAAAGTTGTGATACACACCCACTTATAATATTTTTGGGGACTTTTCTGGTATTTTTCTTTTTTTTAAGTATTGGATATTTTTACATCTTTCGGCCTCGAGCAATTATTCAAATGAAACCAGGATTCAGAGAAGTCAACACTGCCTTGATGTAAGGGGTCACAGGTCAAAAGTTGGTTGGGGACTAGTTTAATCTTCAACAATGCGTTATATTTCATAAGCTTATCATATGCTTTTGTAAATGTAAAATGATCATCTGAAAGGGAATTAGTAACTATAAAATAAATGTAGCAAAGTAAAACATACAGGAACACATATCCATCTGAAATATAGTGGAGTAGAGGGATAAAGTCACATAGAATACCTTGAAAGTGTACCTAGGTTAATATACTTGTACTGCTGTATTTATTATCCACCAATGAAGCTACTATCAGTCATCATCAGTGCCTGTAAACAGACCCACGTCCATTCTGAATCAGGCTCCACACATCACCCCACCACCTGCTGTCATACTCTCATTGTAGACTGTCCAACATATTCATTCACATCTTTTGCGATCCTTCTGTTGCGTCCTACATTACATTATATTGCATTACATTCATTTAGCTGACGCTTTTTCAAAGAGACTCACAATAAGTGAATTCAACAGACTGTATAAAATATGGACATAGTCTCTGTGACAAGGAATTTTCTAAAACATGTTTATTATTGCTGTAACGTTGGGCATTTTAACATGGGGGTCTACAG
>JACSYO010001904.1:1050000-1186183 GCA_016806645.1 Ophiodon elongatus
CATTTGGAAGTGAATAAGAATAGCGAATAATGAGAAGAACACTGGCGATGTGAAACAGCATGACCTCGAATAACTTCGAATTGATTTATTTGTCATATTGCTGGAGGCTCCTGAAGGAGCAGCCGGGGGTCCTTCAGACTTGGAGGTGGGGGAGAAGTGGCTCTGAGGTGGAGGATGAGCAAGGCCGACTGAGTCAGTTGAATTTGAAACTGTCCTTGACTGAATGAATCACTGTATCTATGAAGATGAATCATGCTGTATTCAAGTTATTTGTTGCAAATTGTTTTGTTCGGTGTTCTACGATCACGGTGGTCTTTACTGCAACACACTGCTTCAGTCATACACTGTGGACATTTTTTCCCAAATGGATTTGAATGTATGGATCGCACATGGCGGTGATCCATATGATGATGCGCACAGTCAGGCTCGAGGATTCCTCTCGTCTAAATGCGCAGGATGATACCGCAGCTCCGCCACGGGCTTCACACGCCAACCCACCTTAAAACGGTTTCCTCCGGTGCTGCATTCAGGTCCTACTTGGAAAAAACGGGTTAGATGCGATCATCCTTTTTCGACACAGAATTGGATGCCTACACAGGGCAACCACCTGTTGGATTTTGCCAACTGTGGCTGAGATACTGTGAAGGCATGAAAGATGAACTCATGCAATAAAAAACTGGACTATTGTCCTTGTAATGGGAAGTTTCAGTCTTATTCAATCTTAGGGTAGTTACCATGTTACCACAACAGGTTTTATATACGCTAATGAGCATAAATATTTCCTTTTTTTCCTGCAGCATGCTGTAATAATAATAAACAGTAACATCTTTATTCATACAACACTTCTCAACACAAAGTTACAAAGTACCTAAAATAACATATACAACACAACATAGAAATAGCAATAAAAGAATAAAAGCACATAAAAGAGTAATGTTTTGCTTCTAACTCTACTATTAAATCGGTTAGCTCGGGTTTAAAAATGTGATATCATGATTCTATTGCCATTAAGATAAATGTAAGTGCGTTAAGGGTGAAAGAGCCATCAATGACAAAAGCAAGCTGTCTTTACCAGCCGACACGAGCACTGAGGCGGCGTCCTTTAACCTCAGCGTGAGGATGTCCGAGTATCACTGTGTTCTGTGAACGCACCACGCCATCCGGGGAACAGACGGCGCAGGTGACCAATCAGCGGCCGGACGTCCTCCCACGCCCATCAATGGAACGAGTGCGGAGGCGGGGCCGCGGTTATCTAGGAGCTCGCGCTTGGTTTCACTGCGTCGTCTGCTCTCGTCCCATTGGCGCAGGTGATCCGTCTCAGGATGCGAGAGGAGAGCGGAGGAGAGGGGAAGAGAGAGGGGAACGCGCCGATGGAAAAGTGTCTAGGGCTCGGTTAACAAGGAAACAGGATACCGGCCCGCTTCAGTTCGTCCTGGGACACTCGGCGATGAGAGATTAACCGAAAAGGGGCACTTTGAGATATGATGAGGTTTATTTCTGGCCGGCAATAGTACTATGATTTGGTATGTGGCCACTTTGATAGCAAGTGTATTCAGCACCCGAGGAACGGCCGCTCAAGGTGAGTCGAAGTGCAGTGTGTGTGTCCAATGACGTGCAATGCTCAAGTTTGAACTCACCTTTTTTTTTCTTATTTAAAAAAAACAAACAAGCAACAACAAAAAAAAAAAAACGTTTTTCCCGCTTCTCCGTTTGCTAACTTTGAATATGTCGCTTTGTATGTTTAAAAAAAAATAAAATAAAAATGTCCCACTTTCACGTCATGAAGTTCATACGTGTGTTCATCACGGCACCTGAGCGGAGCCCCGGGCCAGCGACTGGTGGGGGGCCAGGGGCCGGTTCACCGTGACATGACTTGTAACAGACGGAGGATAAGGAACTCCCTTTGGTTAAAACCTTTTCTTTTTTTTAAAAGAGGGGACAACCTGTTATATTTCCAGTGTAATACAGCCGCGGACATGCGTGTTAAACGGCCCCGCCGGGAGTTGTGTGGTTTCTGGCTGCGGGATGACAGACTGCGGGGTTGCGCGGGGTGACATCCCTCCCAAGATGTGTGTGTGTGTGTGTGTGTGTGTGTGTGTGTGTGTGTGTGTGTGTGTGTGTGTGAGTTGCTCTCTGGAGCTCCATGACGGTTTCTATTTGTTTGTTTTATTGGACTGCAGCAGCAGCTCGGTTACACGGAGCTGCTCCACCGGCTGCTGGCGTTTCGTGAACATGCTAAAAGGCGAACGTGCTGAGGATGGCGCGCTGCTGTGGATGATCCCATTAAAATGCTGCGAGTGGACGAACCCGCTTCGCAGGGAGCCGTCCTTCGCTCTGTGTCCGCTAGAGGGCGCGCTCTCTGGGGCCGCAGCGAGGGGGGGTTTCAGACAGAGGCCGCTTTCTCAGGCATGTCAAGTGGGCTGCAACTGTGATCACATGTGTGGCGACTTCATGTCGGCTTGAAACTGCTTTTTGTTGTTGCTGCTGTTGTTGTTGTTGTTGTTGTTGTCTGAATGTGTTTTCATGTGCAGAAGAGCACAGGTTTTTGTTTGACAAGATGGCACCATGGGGCTGGAGATCACCTGCAAGTTGACCTCTGACCTCCCTGCAGAGGGCTAAAAGAGATGGTCCTTGTTTCACGATGTGGTGAACAGGGCTGCAACTAATGATTGTCATCATTATTATCGGTTAATCTGGGGATTATTTTCTGTTGTTTGGACTATCAAAAGCCAGAAAATAAAGAAAGCTGCCAATCAGAATTTCCCAAAGCCCAAAATAGAAATATATTCATATTGACAGTCTGAAACTCAAAGGTTGAGATAACTATCATTAGAATGCAACATCCCCCCCCCACAACCACCCCCCAAAAAAATAAACTAATGGGGAATATTTAATAAATCTTAAAAAAAAAAGAATTCTGACAATAGATAATCTATTAATGAACTGACAAAAGCAATACACACAATACAGCTCTAATTAAAAATGACATCATCCTCTAATTGCTGGACTCAACATGCAGTTGAGTGGTGAGCAATTAAAGCTGCAGCAGCACCTCACCCTTAAAAAAAAAAAAAGGAATCCCTGCTACTTTACCCCCCACCCCCCCCATTCCCTACCACTCATCTTCAAGAGCGAGGAGTGATGGAGGAAAGTGGGACAGCGTCTGTGCTTCAGCATCCCTGATTAGACGACGAGCGAAGGAGAAGCTTGACGACATTAAACACGTCGCCACGCTTTGCAAACTTTTTATTCCGCACCAAAAAATCTCGCAGGTTTCAAAGCGTGCTCACTTCACGTCGACATCCGCTCGGCCCGGCTACACGTTATGTGCAATTATGTAACGTCCCGCCTAAACAGGATACACTTAAAGCGTCGTCTGCCAAACGAAGGAGGGGGGGGGGGGACTTAGGGAGATGTTTTTAAGCGGCTTCCCTCGTCTCTTCCACGGTTGGGAGGGCCGGCGGCTTGGCAGAAAACAAGCACCGACTTCTGGGGAGGAGCGTCCCTTCAGCCCGGCTGTGGGCGTGTGGTCCCGAGGCTTCGAACGCGTCCATGCCGTGAGTGCGAGGCCGAACACGCTAGCCGTCAGAAGCGGGGGCGTCCTTCTGGCCGAGTGCTGCCGTCTCCAGCTTGGCGGCCGGCGAAGCGAGAACCCTGGACCCGAGCCAGACCGTTCTCCCCTTCTCCTCTCCGGTTTCCTCTCTTCCTCACCTTGTTTCATCCCCTCCCTCCCTCCATCCCTCCCACCTCTCCCTCAGTCTGACTCAGGTCCTCGCCGCCATCCCGTCCTCCACCCGTCTCCCCTCTCTCCTGCTCCTTCCGGTCGCCTTCCTCTTCCGTACACTCGGGTGAACTTGTATCCCTCCGGGTTTCAAGTGGCCTCTCTCTATCTCTCTCTCTCTCCCTCTCTCCCTCCCTCTCTCTCTCTCAGCGATGGGCCGGGTAGCCGAGGAGAAGGGAACATGGTGGGCTGTGTTAATGGATGCTCGGGGGGCGCGCTCCACGGCAACCGTCTGCTGCCATACTTGTTACTGCTACCCACGCACACACACACACACACACACACACACACACACACACACACACACACACACACACACACACACACACACACACACACACACACACACACACACACACACACACACACACACAAGCATCCCCTGGGCGAGCCATGTGTCTTTAACCAGGATCTGAACATATGCCCACTAACAGGCTGCCTGCCCCGGACTAAGTTGGACTAATTATGACGAAGCTGTGAGATAAATGCCACTCGGTCGCTCAGTAAATACATATGCCAACAACACGCCAAGAGGGCTGGGGGCCAATGGAGGTGGAAGGGGGAGGAGGAGGAAGAGGAGGAAGAGGAGGAAGAGGAGGCAGAGGAGGCAGAGGAGGCAGAGGAGACAGAGGAGAAGGGCGATGTGGAAACAATGGGGAAAACAATGAAGAGCAATTTCCTTTTTTTCTTTCTTTTTTTTTTTTTTACTATTGGAAGCTCTTCCGAGTGCTCTAACATCCCGCCCTGGTTCTGGCTCTTTTTCTTCTTGTGAGCTGGTATGAAAGCCGTAACAGACAATGTGGGATCATAAAGCCTTGACAGAGTCTTTGGTGTTTAGACTCCACAGAGAGTTGTAATGGAAGGGTGCCTGCCCTGAGTAGCAGGAAGAACCCCTCCCCCTCCCCCAGTGGAGTCCAGACACCGGTGGTGCTGATGAAGCTGATGAGACCGGTGGGCTGATGAAGCTGATGAATCGACGTGGACCGGGCGGCAGCGAGGAGGTGGAGGGGGACGGCGGCATCAACGTACTGAAGGCAGAGAGACAATCGTATCGTATTTAAAAAGAGACAGCCGCGAGATGATTGGCTTACAATGTAGGCGTGTCACCTTGCCATTGGATGAATGTGAGCAGCTGATGAGAACAGCTGATATCACCATTGATTTCCTCTTTCCACAGCATTATAGAGGAGATATCAGAGAGGGAATTTTGGAGCGCTAACTCGAAGCAGCTTAAGATATGGAACAAGAAGTACTATTATCAAGATTTGTTTATAAATCATGAGCATGTATTTAAAATTCAATCATTAGACTGCACTCACTCCAATGATTCCCCTTACTTACCTACAAGCTCCCGCCCCCCCTTCTAATCTCAGCATCAACAGTAAAACGAGTTTAGCTAACTAGTATGATAAACACCGCCGTCCCAGAGAAGAGAATCAAGGCGCTTTAAGGACGGAGAAGGGAATGACTCTAGGTGAGGAGCCGATAAGGTTTCCTTTGGTGCGGTTGCCGCGGTCACGTGGCCATTCGTTTGGCGGCGGTTGAAAAAGTTCAACCGCCATGAACTCCAGCTGCACCATATAGCTGAGCCGCCCTCTTTATGGGAAACAATAGTGTCATTTGTTTTACGAGTGTTCGACTGCCATCCTTCACACTGGCTTTCTTCTGGGTCAGTGACCTGAAGACTCGGGCTTTGGGAAAATCAACAATGCACTGGCTTTTTATAGACCAAGCAGGTTAATCAAGATAAATAAACGACTGATTAATTAGTTAATTGTTGCTAACTGCAGCCCTACAATGTTTTCCGGTAATTCCTCTTCGAACAATTGCATCCTTTTCTATGTCCACGAGAAGCCATGACGTCCTATATTTGACAAGAATGTTCGCTGTCCGTGTTTTCATGTACAGGTGTTGCACATCTGCCCACCTCTGCAGCTGGATCAGTTCTTTGCCCGTGTGGTCCTCCTCGCTGCATGTCGTTGAGGCTGTGTTTGCCTGAGGGGAAACGAGATTATCCCGTTTTGTGATTCAGTGATGTGTTTTTGGTGTCTCTTTGAGTGAAGTGTGGGTGTGGGTGAATGGAGCTGGCAAATAGCGTTTTTTTGGCCTAATTAATTCTTCCTCCCAGAAACTTCCCCCGGTATCCCTGTTGTTTTTGTCTTTTTACGATCCCTCCAGTAGGATCACTTCGTGAGTGTTCTCCCAGTAAGTGGGTGGCTACTTGGCAAAAAAACCAAAGCTGCTGACCAAGAAAAGAAGAGACTCGTGTCTCGTTCACAGCACGGATTGAAATCTTGTGGCCGTTCAGCATTTCCTCGCTGAAGGACTCGTGAGTTGAGCTTGAAACGCATTTAGTTTTTATTGATCTGATGCCGATCACTGCTGTCAACGGCCGAGGCCGTGGTTACACTTATCTTTTCAATGCCCCTTTTCTGTTTCGTGGTCAAAGAAGCGGCTCTAGAACGGAATATAAACACCTTTCATTTCCTTTATATATTCCTGTTATTTTGTTTTTTTAAAAGCTTTTACTTTGAAGCTGCCAAATCGGGATGAGTTGGGTTTTAATTGGCAGTTACTGGGTTTCCCCCTCTTATCCCTTTGCTCTTTTGGTAAGGCGGGGCAGATGATGGAGGCCTACGTTTAATAGATTGTCCGCATTGTGCCAACATGCACGCTCCACCTCACTGAGATCAAAACTCGATGCGAGCCAGACCACCTCGGCATGTGGATCTCAATGCGAGCAAGATCCGATCTCGAAGCATGCAGACTTGACAGTTAACGCATCCCGGCAAGTGGCATTTAAAAGACGAGCGTAGCCACGGCCAGGAGGACTCAACATACTTCAGTATGACTGGACGACACACATCTTTGCCAACTTCCCTCTGGACTCTGCCAGTGGACTTGAGGCCCAGATGATTGAGCCACAACTCCCATCAGTCTAGTTTTATGCTTTTAGGACTTCAAACGTGTGTGTGTGTGTGTGTGTGTGTGTGTTGCAGACCAGAGTTGAAACTTGAACCAGAGCGAGGTGGTCTTCACTGAGACTCCGTGGCTTCAGATAAAGTGTTTCTCTAATTCCAACACTCCACTTCCTGTATTGAGGTCACACATCCTGTTAAAATCCGAGGATGCATCTCAGCTCAGCATCCGCCTCACTCCGCCTCTCTGCAAACAGAATGCCCTCAACATGTTTGAAGTTGGCACTTGTTGGTTGTTATTTTCGACCTAATGTTCCCACTGTCAACTTCATCCAGAGCCAACATTGAAGCTGGACGCTTTCCAGACACGGAAGGCCAACTAGTTTTAATTTGTTCCATGAATCTTTTCAATGTTTGGTCTGCAGTAAGAAAGTTTAGATGTGATGAGAGTAAGTCTATGGTAAGTCATTAGTAAGGAAAAACAAGAACTCACGGGCGATTATGGATACAAATTTTATCACCCAAACGTTTTCTGTCAATATTGATATACATTCTAAATGATTATTTTAGGTTAAAGATTCCCCCAAGCTTTAGATGGTGGATTCAAAACCAGTGTTTCCCGTCTTTGTTGGCACAGGTTTTCAGCTTCGTTAAGATTACACACACCTATGTTTCACACTTTAACCCTCTGAACCACAAAACCGGGATTGAAAGGCATGTTTTCTTTAAACAATCGCCAAAACTACAGCGTTTATCATAGCCAGAAGCTGAAAAACAGACATTATCGTCATATTTTCTCCTTTCCAATGGTCCGTGAACACATCATGTGTGACGAACGCTTACGTCAAGAAACCAAATTGAAGCTTAAAATTTAAAAGTTCACACAACATTGAGGGCAGTAAATTTGAGATTTTTAATGATCGATGAAAAACGGTGTATGTGCACTGATATTATGGCAAATGTGTATTGATGCCTGGACGACACCAGTCCGAGGCAGTTATGTCCAAACCACACTTCATGGCACACTTCATAAAAGTCAACGACCTTCAGATGGCAATCAACCTGGTTCTTGGGCCGAGCGGCGGTGACCAGCCCCTCCCGTCGGGGCCCCTCCGAGCTCCCAGCAGCCTCCATTTTGAATCGGCGGACCTGTCTGCCGATTTAATTGCTCGTCCGGATAAACCGATGGAAAAGATTTGGGATGCCCCACGTGTGGTTTCAGACCGTCACCAGATCCCTGTCAAATATGTGAGCAGTCCACAGAGTGTTGGTGTGTTTCTATTTCAGTCCAGTTAACCCAGAAACACCTGATTCATGTTTACAACGTGAGTACGACTGCTGTCTCTGCTGTCTCCCGCTACTCCAAGAGGGAAGTTTCCATTTGTGTTGGGTTCATCGATAAGATTCAGATACTATGACTAAACTTTACTGTACGCACTGCTCTTCACGTTTGGAAATTGGCACCTGAAGTAGCTTTAATAAGCGTGGAATCTTTTTCTTTCTTTTTTTTTATAGTAGCTGCAAGCGTTGTGCATCGCTCGGTGTCCTGGGGTCGTCGCTTAATTAATTGCTGGAAAGACGGCGTTGCTTATCTAGCATTGCCTTCCTGTGCAACTTCAATTTTGTATCTCTGTAAGGAGCAGAGAGCGAGCAGAGAATAGTTCAACATGGATAAAGACTGCATATCTCTTCAGTTGTCTCTCAACTCACGTGAGACCAAAACGTACTCCCTCGTAACTCCCTCACTTCACCTCCTCACGGCTCCTCCTCACATCCCCTCCTCACGGCTCCTCCTCACGGCCCCTCCTCACTGCGCCTCCTCACGTCTCCTCCTCACGGCCCCTCCTCACGTCTCCTCCTCACGTCCCCTCCTCACGGCGCCTCCTCACGTCTCCTCCTCACGGCTCCTCCTCACGGCCCCTCCTCACGGCACCTCCTCACGTATATGTATATGTGTGTGTGTATGTATGTGTGTGTGTATATATATACATATATATATATATATATATATATATATATATATATATACACACATATATATATATATATATATATATATATATATATATATATATATATATATATATACACACATATATACATATACACATATATATCTATATATAGATATAGATATACACATATATATATCTATATAGATATATATATGTGTATATCTATATATATATATCTATATGTAATATAATATAATATATAACTGACTCATCGCACTCTAAGCCCGCCCACTTTTTAGCAGTCTAATCAAATGCAAAGGATTTGATTATTGTTGATTATTGTACGCCGCTCAAATGTTTAGTTTTTCGGGACTAGGTTTACGGCACAGAAGCTCCCACCTCCGTGTCACTGGGACCCCGTGTAGACGCTGATACAGAGAAGCTCCTGAAGATAGTGTCTGTGTTTCCCAGAGATGCTTCTCTTTACCCATAGATAGGACTGCCCCTGGTCTGATAGCAACGCTTGGTAAAGCCAATGCTAGCTTCTGTGCTCCACATAGTGCTCCGTATAATGGACAGGCTGGGAACCCCTCGATTAGAGATGCGGTTCTGAGTTTTATTCCTGTTGGAATGCGTTGGTAATGTCAAGGCTGGTCTGATTCGCCTCACAGTTCAAACAATAAAACCATGTAAGCGCTTAAGAACAGCTCGCACGTTGAAATTGTGCTACTCAATAATAAAACACACAATGCCAGCATAATGAGCTGGCATTGTGTGTTTGCTAACTGCAAACCAACTGCACCTTTTCCAGGTGCCTATTGCAATATACACAGCCTCATATTAATTACAGGGGATGGGTGACTCAGGTGATTGTCACTAAATGATCCTCCCTCCAAAATATTGCGGTCTTTTTTAGATTTTCCAACAGTGCAAAATACTGTGAAACCCAATTCTCAACGTTGCTCTATGCAGAAATATTAGTGTCTTCCTTGAAGGTGAAATCGTTTTCTTCCACCCCGGTATGAGGTGTAGTTCATACGCCTCATTAGCACGCCGTTCACAGCTGCCTTGGGGGTTTGCAGTTGGGCATATGGACTGACAGACGTACACAGCAGCGCGGCCCCTGATGAGCAGAGGCAGCTTTATTCCAATCAGAGAGCGGGGAGGAACCACGCAGGACGCACTTCAGGTGCATGAGGGATTCTGGGTGGCGCTTCTTTGCCGGTCTTACGGCCCAGCTGTCGTTGCATTCAGGGGTTTAGATGAGGCCCCGACGACGCGGAGACACCCCTGTTCTTTAAGAATAGCTGTGGATGAGTTCAAGTTCCTATTCAGCCTCCGATAGTCCCGAGGATCTGGCAGCCGTCGAGGCAGATCCGCAGCGTTGCAACCTCACTATTATGACATTCACGTTGAAGCTTTGAAGTATCTGGTGTTTGCAGACAACGGCAATGCTTCCTGCCTCCAGTTGGTGCCTGCAGTCAAATCCGACCAAAGTGTTCAAAGGGATGCCTTCCCTTGAGTTGACAGTGGGATCCTGATCTGCTCAGAGATCCCAGAGTCCACAGCACAGTGGCTCTCGACTGCACACCCACGACCGGTTTCACAGACGGGGACACGTGCACACAACAGGTCACAACAGACTGCGACCATTTAGTCCCATTTTGGTCCCAAACATGATGCATTATTTAATAGTTATGGCTATATATATATATATATATATATATATATATATATATATATATATAGTCATGTACATGTAAAAATGTGTGTTATTTAAAAAAAAAAACTATATAGTTGCTATCGTGATGTTGAAAAACCAGCAGCCGGACTGTGTTACAGTAATGTACATCTTTTTTTGGGGGTGGGGGGGTGGGGGTGGTTTCCTGCTAACATGCATCTTGGTTACTGCCCTGCTCTGTCTACTTTCTCTCAACACTCCCCACCTCTCCCCTCCCCTCCCATTCCCTCCCTCCATCCTGAGCCGGCTGGCTTCCGGCCCTGTCTCATTTTACAGCCTAGCCCACTGATGCAGCACAGTCAGCTTCCTCCACGCCGATTTCTCGAGACCCATTAAACATTCATTGGATAGGGCCATAAGATACCTCAGCGTAGCCCTCAGCTCTGCTACTCTAAATTCAGCCTGCGATCTGAGCTTTTCCCTCTTCACCATGATACCGAAAGGCAAAATTCTATCGGCACGCGTCCCTCTGAGAGCAGCAGTAGAAAATGCATGCAACAGACAAACAGATTGATCATGTGGGCGTGGCCCACTATATGACACATGATCCTCTTCCGTGGCAGCAGTGTTGGAGTACATGGATGGATACGGATACCACAGACAGATGATGGCTGTAATAAGGCCCAAAATATTAAGAGCAGCTAACGATTACCAGGATGTTCCTTCTTCATGCATCTGTTGCATCAGAGACGCTCTGAAAGAACATGTAAGAACAAATCCAACCATCATGTATCAGAGTAACAACCTAGAAACCCAGTCTAGTGTTGCCAACTCTTTTCCAATGAAAGTCGCTGGCAGCACCAGCTCATAGGCACTAAATCTAGTCGGCAACACTGCTAGCCCGCCCCTTCAGGCCTGCCTCCCAAGCCCATCCCCCAAAGTTAGCATGATGAACACAAACAACGAACATGGCTGTTGTTAGTATTCACAGCTGGCAGACTAGCAGCTTGTGGAAGACTACGGTGACGAGCAAGGAGTGCATGAATAGGGATCGGGGTAAACGGGCAGGTAGCACATCCAATCATTTCCTTCGGCCTGAATGAAATGATTGGAATGATTCTAATTCTTGGTAATCATTCTAATTCCATTGCCCACTCTAGCTTTGATAGTTTAATACTCACAAACTCTGCTAATGAGCTTCATTGGGACCCATGTGGGAGAGGTTAGACCCGACTGTCTCGTTCAGGTGTTGCTCCACTCTGGTTGGCACACAGAAACATGTGACCGCACCTGTTTCCAACTGAATCCAACTGGCGACAAGAACAAAGAGTAAAAACACAAAAAAGTAAACCTCTAATGTGAAAGAAACAAAACTTTCTCAATAAAAACTATTTCAATTTGGAACCCGTCGCCTATGGGTCTGACGATTTAGCCTCTGGGGGCAACGGACAATATTTCTGGGGTTCTAGTATGGACGTTAGATTACCGGACACAACAACAGATTTGAGACGTCTGCTACCGGATTGTTGAACAAGAAGCCAACTCATTTTTCAATAGTGTGAAAAGCTAAGTCGTTGTCAGGCGATAGCTGATTTGTTCCGGGATTGCATTATTGGCCAATGCGTTGCACCTTGTTAGTTCCTGGCACACACTGTTAACCTGCATTCAACCATAGCCCACTTGAACATGATTGGTCAGTACTACTCGGACTACAAACAGAAACCGGAACCCTTCCGTTACCAAAATCTCGTCCCGTCGCCAACAGATTCCCTTAATATGCAGATATCTGTCTGTAGGGGATTCAAACTATTGCGCTGTGGTCAGAAGCTGATTGAGAAAATACACTTTCAGCGCCTTTAAAGTAGCTGTATCTCTCATACAAACTGCCATATACATGTGCAGTACTTTCAGCCCTGTGCCCATGGCGGTATCCATGGCGGCTGCCTCCGAGGTGTCGAGTAACAACTTACTTAGCGTTTCGCTGACATAAACTGTTTGTAATCTTTCCATCAAAAGGTCAGAGCACTCTAGCCCAGCTATAAGGAACAATGCACACACGCAAAGGCATCGACGAAGAGCTCTGGACGTACTGAAACGTAGAGCCGAGCAGCTTGGAGATAATGTATAATGTAAAGGAACAGTGTGCGGTTTCACATGTGGAGGATACAGGATGCTGGTGGAGAGGAACGGAAAACGGTAGAAGAGAATCGTCAGTGCGCTGTGGACACGGGGTGAGCAGGGAATAGCTGTCATGTCTAAATAGAGACATATTGGGGGAGCTGGCATCGTCTCTCCTCTACCTCCAGGTGAAATGTGCTTACTCTGAAGATCGGACAGCAGCGTTTTGCAAACAATACAGGATATGTGTCCTACACATCTGCCACGCATCCTATTTAAAGCCCTCTTCAGTGTCTGCTACAGTTGTAATGTTTGCACTTCCTGCCTTTCCTTTTCTTGCCTCTTTCCCTAAATCACATTCGTATTTTTGAGTAAAACAGCAGGACTTAATAAAGTTCTTGTACCAAGTCTGTTTGTACCAAGAATGGAGGAGATTAAATGATGTGCTGTAGGTAATTATTTCTATATGTACGTTCCTGTGCTGTGGTCTCCCTTATCTAGCGGGACCTGATGCCATGACCTTGTCGGAGCAATGACAGCCGCACATTACTTCCTAACACGCAGCCGCATGCACGTGGAGCTTTCCCTTCAGAACAGCCCCGAGGCCCAAAGACGGAGGGGGGTGGGGGGGCTCCTGAGCCCTTCTCCCTTTGTCAAATCTGTTTGTTTATCGATTGTGGTTGGCAAACACGAGTCCGCGGGGACAGTCGGTGACTAATCGGAGCGATAGCTCGTATAACTAGAGAGCTTTATTTCAGAGCGAGCGTTCCCCCTCTGGTTTCTGTCAACTCGTCCTGGATTGTTTCCACGTGCCGTTTGAAGGCGACCGCTGATAAATTGCAGATTCAAGGGCAGAAATGTTGGCATGTTTAGCGGCTGCTCGTGAGCCGTGCCTGTTGAGAGAAATAATGGCTTTTTAAAACTAAATAATGAGGATTGCTGTCATTTAATGCTGCATATACAGCTACATTTATTCTGCAAGTATGAACCTGCTGATACTGAAGTTTTTGCAGCTTGTCGTCCACTCTGTCGAACGGGAAAATAATTCCGCAATGTTCCCGTGGGTAGGGCTGGGCAATGTATCGATATTATATGAATATCATGACATGAGACTAGATATTGTCTCAGATTTTGGATATCGTGATATGGCATAAGAGTTGTCTTTTCTTGCTTTTAAAGGCTGCATTACAGTAAAGTCATTTTCTGAACTCACCAGACTGTTCTAGCTCTGCCCCTTAGTCATTATATCCACATTACTAAGGATTATTTATAAAAAATCTCAATCTTTGTTAATATTTTGTGAACTCACCAATGGTCAGTCAACCCTATAATATTGTCGGAATATTTATATTGATGTATTTGATCAACAATATCATGATATTAGATTTTTCTCCATATCTCGCAGCCCTACCTGTGGGTCATTATGACTATAATATTGAATCATAGGAAGGAGTCACCTGGTTATTTAACTAGCAATATATATATATATATATATATATATATGGATGGATGGATGTGTGTTTTCCCTATAATTGTACAGGCCTGCTGAAACCCCAGCCAGACCCCCCCCCCAAAAAAAGAGATGTATGCTGCGTCTCTACGTTACTCCTCCGCATTCCCAATATGGTATCTTCCATTTATTGTTTGCGAAAAAAGCAACATGGAGTAATCCAAGATGGCGACGGTGAAATCGCCAAAGTCGAGGCTTCAAAATGGCAGTCCACAAACCAACGGGTGACGTCACCATGACGACGTCCACTTCTTACATACAGTTTATTGGTTGAACAAGTGAAGTGACGATAACGTTGTCGATAGCCTACCGGTTTCAAGCTAACGTGCTCAGGGATTCAGCTACACCACAGAATATTCTGTCAAAACATATCGGTGATGCTTTTCTGTCCCCATTGTTCTCTGTGAAGTTTGCTGGTCGTGATATAATGTAGCCTCCGGTGGGTTGTATGTGGGGCGAGCACTGCGCCGGACTCCGTTTAAAAAAGTAGCGCTATGCGTGCATAGTTTGCGTGGCTTGTCCGTGCCGGTTTTCGAGTGTGGCATCCTATTCCCCTCATTGAAATCAAACTTCACCGAGGTGAGATTTATATTTAAACAATGTTTAGGGGGTTTTACAAGAGAAAAAGTACAAGGACTAACTGGACGATTTCGCAAATGTACGTCTGGTTAACCCCCCCGCCTCCGTTAAAGTGCAGCACACAGCTGCTCCCCTGAATGTTCTCTGGAGCGGGGCTACAGAAGTCCCTGTTCTGAGAGAAATGTGAGAAAAACAATGGGAGTAGAGTTGAGTGTCCACAGTAGATGAAGCTTAATTCTGTGCGTGTGTGTGTGTGTTGCATGTCCCCTCTGGTGCTGCAGAAAACACACACTTATGCTTCCTCCCAGAAGGAGGCTGGGGCTCAGCAAAGGCTGCAGCTACTCGTGGTCCACACGGACGACGAGGCCCGCGGCAGGTCTGACCTGTAGCTCCAGTCCAACACTTAAGTGATTGGCGTACACATTAAATAACTCGGCAGACTAATTGAAGAAGAAGAAAATGAGACGCGCACAGCTATCGCTGAAGTAATGTGGGAGGAGACGCCGTTGACTTCTACAACGCACATCTACAACCAGTTTACTGAAGGAGTTTTGATCAAAGCTTACATCAGGCCTTAAAGTAATCTTTAGAAGCAGCCAAAAAGAGCAGCCAGCGGTTTTGGCTGAAAAGAGAGGATACCAGCTGGGCCTCGAGTCAACTCCATCATAGCTGAGTTATGTAACGGCACACACACGCTCAAGCAAAGCATGTAGGCATGCACAGTCATCGGCTCCGATAGTTATTGTAAGGCTACAGTGGGTTTTTCCCAAATTAGTGATTTGTCTGTCAATTAACTAGAACTGTCATCTGTTTTTTTAAGCCTGTTGCTGCTCACATGCTGTGAGATTAGAAAACACTCAGTAGTTAACAGCACCACGGAGAGTCCCTGAACGTCATTTTATTTTCAGAAAGCTCTCGCTCGCCGCATTTTCGATAGAATAGAAGACATAAGGCTATACAAGTGTGAGGATTATTACATGGACCTTTTTCAATATGGTCGGCATTTTCAACACGAGTGACATTTGGTCTCAGGCGCTTTCTGCTGCCAAAGCAGAGAGGAAAACTACGAAGAGTCTATTCAAGGATAATTTGTTTCCATACATCTACACAAGAAAAAACGTGACAAACAACTAAACAAAATCAGTACTGCATCCCTGTTGTGCAGTTTTTTTTTAACTTGCATCTGGAGGAATCACAAAACGGCAGAAGGTCCGCCCGTCAAGTGCATCTTGATCCAGGACCACGATGGAGCCGGGTCTCTGTAAAGATGTAGTTTTCCTGTGACCGAACATTAGCCAGGAGCAGACCGGGTGGTGGAATAGCTGGGTTAGCTTAGCTTCCATCGCGGCGCCCCTCCGATATTGATGAGTGTATTCCGTCATACGCCATAAGTGCTCCAGTAATAAACACGAAAAGAGAACAAATTTAACAAAAATGGAGCAGAATTCTTGGGAGCTACCGGCCGCAGCATGCACATGCGCCGCCGTTGCGAAGGGCTTAAATAGATAATCAAAAGTGGATTTTAATAATAAAGGTCACAGTGGTCATACCTTTTTATTTACAAAATCATATCTCATTGACTCTTAAAAGATTTAATACTCACAAAGTATCATGTTATGCTAAGGCGCAGTTATGCAGTAATAGAACAAAAGAAACAGAACTTAGCACAGTTATGAGCAGCATGCGGAGTGGGAATGATCTATTTTGGTCACAAAGCAATAAATAGAAAAATCTCCACTATTAAATCTCTGACGTGAACCACATTACCAACAAAGTAATTCTACTAATCTCAAAAATGTTAGTCTTTTTTTCTTTACTGGAAGTTATTATCAGTTTAAAAGGCAGCAAAGCTCACTCGAGAGATGAGCCTGTAGTTTTCAGGGAGAACAAGTTTGGGAGACCTGTTCATAAGAGAAAAGCTGGCAGAATTGATCCTTAAAGGTACAACGATAGATTATTTAGAGTAATCAGGATGAAGTGTGACATTAAATATGAACATGTAATTGATGGGGTGACACAGACCATTTGGAAGGTAATACTTTTTCTTATATTCATAAATCATAAAGGAGAAAAGTCAGAAATGTATTCAAAACACATCACACAAGGAGCCAAGGACACATAGCAAGCAGGATTACATTGTTTTAGTAGACCTTTTGTTAAAAGATAATCAACCTATGCATTTTGTAGACATGGCAGACAGAATTCTACAGCGGGGTCTTAAGTATTAAAAGATGAAAAAATTATTTAGTAAAATTGTACCGACCTAGATAAAATATTAAAAGTCATTTTCAGAGGTATTCAATTTTGCAGCTTGCTTTCAATATTTCTATTTAAGTTTTTACTGCAATTTTTGTGTTGATACCATTTGTAACACAGATTTGGTGCTAAATATAGCAGATTTCTACCCCTGGAGAATTGATGAAGATTATCAAAAATCCCACCAAAATGCCAGACTAAGGCACCAAGACCTTGAGGAACACCACAGAAAGATCTATATTTTGATTTGGTATCAATAACCTTTGACATTTAGGGATTTCTGCAAAGAAATGGCGAACCCCTCTATTCTGGAAACTGCTCTGAAACCCCTCAATGTCAATAAACATAGGAAAGCCACACATCCCCTGAATGTCCGAGGTCTCTAGTTTGTAGTCGTAAAGTTGCTAACATTTAGCTAGCAAGCCAAACACATCTAGATCAGATGAACGGTTTGAGATACGCGAAGGACAGACAGGCAGACAGACAGACAGACAGACAGACAGACAGACAGACAGGCAGACAGACAGGCAGACAGGCAGACAGACAGACAGACAGACAGGCAGGCAGGCAGGCAGGCAGGCAGGCACACAGACAGACAGGCACACAGACAGACAGGCACACAGACAGACAGGCACACAGATAGACAGACAGGCAGGCAGGCAGGCAGGCAGGCAGGCAGGCAGGCAGGCAGGCAGACATTCATTGCTGTTCTAAAAAATGGAGTGGCGCTATCACACACCAGAAAGCACAAGGAGCACTGGAAGTGCTGGACTGTCATCGTGACCTGTTCCCAGTTTCTTTTACAAGGAAAACGAGTGAGGCGGTGGGGCTGAGGCTCGTAACGCATTCTGACATCTGGACAGATGCTTAATGTCCGCGCACACCAAGAATGCCTCTCTACCCAGTCGGCCCGCAGTGTGCAGCATTTATTCCGATTAGATTCCCCTCACATAATCTTCCCGCCTTCACTTGGAAGCACTCCAACAGCAGCTCTCTGTGGCAGCCCAGAGTTGGATGAGGGCGTTCTCACCTTCCCAGATGAATTGTACCGCGGGTGTGGATGTGCTGGAGTTTGATTCAATTGCAGCATGCTAGACGCTTTCACACCTGCCACGCCGCGGGAGGAGAACACCCAACCTTCATCCAAACAGAAGCCAGAATGTCAGTAACAGTCATTTTAGATATTTCTTTTTTTTTACGATCTCACAGATCAAAAGACTCGCAAGATGCAACACATTTATACACCTTTTGTAATGTCAACCAAAGCTGTAAAATGCAGTTGTAATACTAAATGAAATAACTTCTTATTTTAGAAATCACACAGACGCAGTGCGTGCCATAGATTTCTCCGTCCTGACGATTGTTAAATATCACTGAACTTCAGTCACCGAGGCCGTGGTTACCCTTGTCCCACCATGCCAAGACGCAGTAACCGTCAGGTCAGTACGCACCGAGATCAGATTTCGCTGCTTCAAAATAAAAGCTTTTTTGTTGTGAAGAATTGATAGAACAATACGTTTATCAGCGAGCTTTGTTCGCGGCTTTTCAGCAATAAAACAAGTCTACTAATTCCGTAGGGAGGAAAAGCAATCAGCGAAAAATAACGGGGGACCTTTATTGTGAAGATTATAGGAATCTAAATATGTTTATCAGTGAATTAGCGGAGCTTTGATGGCGGCCATCCTTCAGTAAAACAAGTCTACTAATGCGGCAGGGAGGAGGAGTAAGCAGCAAAAAACACGGGGGACTTTTATTGTGAAGAATTTAAAGGACAGGAAATGCGTTTACCCGCCGTTCTACAGCCGCTTCTTTCACCACAGAATATATCGGAACACTATCCGATCAGGCGGATGTGGACACACGCGGACACGGCTGCGTTCTGATCTGGGGCATCCGATCACAACAGCGTCACAGGAAAGACGAGTGTCACCACGGCCTCCGTTGGCCTCTCTTATTGCTGAGCATTCCTCAGCTTGATTGTCTGCTGATCCACCCCCTCAACCATCTGCCCCTAATTCCAGCTGGTCAACAGGAGGTTAAGAGGATCAAAGACACTTCTCCTCCCTCCTCACCACACATGCCAAATTCTAAGACTCTTAGGTAGACGCCTGCAACAGGTTCAAGAGTTGAAGCGCCACTTTTCCAAACGAGTTTAAACACATCCTTGCCAGCAGGTCGGTTGAACAGCGTTTGCGAGAGCGATCCGTCTTTCTGAGATAGAGATTCATACAAGCATTTTACTTTCTGGTAGTTGGGTTTCGCAAACTCTTCTAATTACTCATGGCAGAATTTTTTTTTATTTATCCGGTGTGGCAATTCTCAAACTCACCTGATAAAAGCCCAGACTGATAAATGGTGTCAGACAAATAGTGAACTCATGATAATATGCGTAAAATGTAATCACATCATTTTCTTATGTAAATGCTGCATATATGGAGCACTAATTTGAATGAGGCACCTCTTTTAAATGTGAATGTAGAAATGGACTGTCAAAATACCCTGTACTCTACCCTCAACATACAATGTGTGTGTCAGTCGTCAGAAAGGAATTGCTCAGCATCCGCAGTGGGAACCGAATTAGAGAAAAGGGACCTGGCACCAACAGTGAGTAGGGTCGAGCCGTGCCGTGCAGGGTTTACTTGCTAACAGTCTCTTTCTGACATATCTATGCTGGCGCGTTGCCTCCACAAACTGTTGGTAGGCAGAATAGTGAGAAACCACCAGCAGGACTTTGCATCTCATCACCGTGTGCTTCCACACATGCTCTTAAACATTGCTCCATATTGCTCCTCGAGGTTTAGCCTCCACAAACTAAGAAATTATACATCCAAATAAATTATTTTCCCTCTTAAAAAGCTGTACAACGGTTCCAGAAAGTTCTTTCCCCACGTGTCTGAGTAGACCTCTAAGATTTCTTTAAACCTATTAGATCAAATCATTAGGAAGGACTAAAGTCTAAATGCTGATCTAAACGTTGCTGCTTGGCTTGAGATACGGCCCTTTTAAGCTTGACTTTGCCTGCTTTCCCCTCGTTCTCAGAACCATCTGCTCTGTCTGAATTTATTGCACAAAGACTTTCAATTGTGGGACATTTCTGTTGGGGGGGGGGAGGACACGAGGCAGGGGGGACTGCTGGGTAAACCTAGGGGGCAAAGGGCCATTTAGACGCCAAAAAAACACTTGTCTGCACCAATATTGGTGACGCAGAACTACCGTTATTTGGGTGGAATTGCCGTCATTGATGTGGAGAGATGCGCATTTCTCACCAGCAGTTATCACTTCCTGGATTTGTGGACAGGAATTTTGTCGGGACACAGATGATCAGCACCAGGAAAAGTAGGTCATGGGGAAGGACGGGATTAACGGACAAAACACCAAGTGGACATTTTGTCGACGCCACGATAGAACCAGCTGACCTTGACCTTGACCGGTGGCTTCGGCTGTTGCATCCGGGATTAAATGCCTTTGGAAAGTCAAGCCCGTTGTCTCGATGTGCTGACACAAATGTTTGCCGTGTTACTATATCAAGACTGCTGCCAACATACCATTAAAGCGTGTTTGCTTTGCTCCCCGTGTGATGCAGGAGGGATCAGATGCTTCCGTGCCCCGGAAAGATCTCCTGTGAATTCCAAATGATGAAAGCTTGAAAGTAGGAGGCCAGAATTTAGGTCAAGTCTCCCACCCTTTGGTGTAGCATTAGCATTTTAAGCCACCCTGATATATCTAAGGGATGTAGCACAAGCTGACAAACAAAAAAAAAAAGAGCAATGCAATTTTCCTAAGCTTATAGGCAGAACGGTTTGACTTTCTGGGTGCTGATTTCTGGATTTCTTTCTATTTAAACAGCCAAAATTCATTCTCACTCACTGCTCTTCCCAAGTGGATTATCTCTTCCTGCAAGAAGTATTTGCACAATGAATACACCGTAGTTCACACATTTTGCTTTATTGATCTAAAACTGTACTTGTCTTTGATCTCACACTGGAGAATTGAAGCTCCTAATGGACTCGTCTCATGCTTTTGGGTTAGAAAACTTTTCTTTTTTTTAAATTCTGCAAATGCATTTAGAATGAGAATTTTGTTTGTTGCAGTCATCTTATGTTTTAATGAAGGCTGACCCAAATGCTTCAAGGCTTAGAAGCTTCGACCATCGCCATGGTGATCAACGTCCAAATCAGTCTTCGAATGCATGTTTGTTTAGTTTTTTTGTGCATTACCAGGCGGCAACCTCCGGTTCTGCCGAGTGAAGCTGATGCGGAAGTGTCCTTAAACTTGCATTCTCTCTACTGACCATCAGGGGGTGAATTCTCCTGATTCAAAAAGAAGTCAGATTGTATAGAAGTCTATGAGAAAATGACTCTACTTCTCTCTTGATTTATTACCTCAGTAAACATTGTAAACTTGAGTTTATGGTCTCATCCTCTAGTTTCAAGTCTTCTTCAATACAGCATGATGTTCATTTCGTAAATTATGGTCCATTTAGAGTCAAACAGACCATAAAGCAGGGTATGCTTTAGGGCGGGGCTACTGTGATTGTTGCTACCACAGCGTGGTCCCATCTGGGGGTTGTCCATGTTTTCATCTTAGAACTTTGAACACTTTCACAGCGTGTTTTCACTTCATGAAAGTTGATTGTAACATTTTCACAAAAACCAAGATGGCGACGGCCAAAATGCCAAAACTTCCAACGTTGCAACTTCAAAACATCAGTCCACAAACAATGGGTGATGTCACGGCGACTACGTCCACTTCTTGACAACAGTCTCTGTGCATTACCCCAAAAGAATCCCACATCGCCCATGAAATAAGGAATAATAATCTCACAGTATTCATTATGCATCAATATGAATTACTGAGTTATTCTCCTCCTACTGACACGAGCCACTGCATAACTTTGAGCCACACGGTTTAAGCCTCCAGATTCTGGTAGCAGATGGTGATGCAGTTTAAAGGCCAAGTGGCAGAAAGAAAGAGAAAATGTTCTAATGCAGTACACATTCTCTGTGAACTACTCAGCTTTTTATACACAAACGTGTACTAGTATTTGAAAACTGATGATAATAAACCCCCAGTTCATCGTACATCCCCTTTGGCTCAGCGGGCAGGCCGGTAACATCATTAATGCCTCCATTAATTTCACGGAGCTGTCGTTTCATTTCCGCCACCTCAACTTTGGAATAAGATACAGGAGGACTAAGTGCAGGTGCAGGAATAATAAACGGCGTGACAATGCACTGACCTTCCTATGGTCATCAATAATTCATGTTGTATTGTGTAAAAATCTCATTTATTTTTCATTTTTGTTGGCACTTAGCAGAGTGGGCCAGTTGTCACTGCTAGACAGAGCCAGGACAGAGCCAGGGGACCAGCTGAGATGGGGACGGGGGGAAGCTCCAGTATATTTGGTGTTTTAAGTGCTAACATCGAGTCTCAGCTGCAATATTACACCAGAGTGTGTCGTGTGTTTGTGTGTGTGTGTGTGTGTGTGTGTGTGTGTGTGTGTGTGTGTGTGTGTGTGTGGGGGGGGGGGGTAATGCTTCAAACTTGCATTGTTTATTAATTGCATCTCACTGAATTTTCACGCGCGGTCTCGTTTGTCACCTTGAATAAATATAGAATTGCAGTTTTCTCCGAGGCTTCAGTGTGAATATAAGCCCGTCTGCACTGTCACATGGTATTATACTGTCATATATCCTCTGTTATACCGCCATATAGCGGAGGAAGAGAACTCTATCTTTGACACACGGAGACCTGGGATCAAATACTACTCGTAAATCCTTTTAGAATAGCAGTTTACTGCAGCATTATGAAGGAGAGAATACCATAAACACACATATATCACATGTAAGGGTTCTTTTCCTTGCAACATGTGAACATGTCTTTAAAAAATTCTTCAAGATGAAAACCGCTCTAGTGACTCAAACTTTGGCAGTCTACATGTGATTTTATATAGTTTTAAAATAAAGCTTGTGGCGTAAGCGTCCACTGAAGAGACGAAAATAGCAGCGGACCAAAACCACATTTTGACCTTAAATTAATCAATGAAAAATGGACATAAATGCCATATCGCATTTCTGTTTTTCTGTTTGTTTGATGTTTGACTGGCACCCTTTTATTCAAGTTATCTGCACAAAACAGAAGTGGATAGAGGCGCACATTTAAAAAAATATATATATTTAAAAAATGAGTGTATGGATTTGACCCTATAAATTGATTTCAACACCACAGATCAAACATCTACATATTTCTCTCTTGTGGCGCCTCCTCTGATTGAACCGTTACTGCGACACGATATATGTTTAATGTGACGGTGGCTTCAGAGTAGCGTGACTACACAAGTGTTGCAGTACTCCTGGCAACAATCACACATACCCAGCAAACATAGCCTCCCATTGCCTCTTCCGCCATGCTCACACTCTTGGTACTGTGTGTGTGTGTCTCAGTGGTTATACCTAGCGATGGTGCCCTCCCCCGGGTCTTTGATTGTAGATGCGCTGAACCCTTACGGGTGGGGATGGGCAAACGAGCTGTGCCTCTCCTCTCTCCCTTGCTCCCTCTCCGTCTCATCAGTTACAAACAGTGAAGTCATACCTTCCATGGGGCCTGTTTTTTTTTTTTTTTGCTATCTGCCATGATGTCACCAGCAGCCAATCAACACATAGCACCGCTTGAGGAAGCGTGTGTGTGAGGAGGGGGAGGGGAGGAGGTGGGGGGTGGGGGGGGTTCACCACTGGGAAAAGCACAGTTATTATCTGGTTCTGCTCGGCGAGCTCCGGAGCACACATGCACATCAAAATCACAAAATCCACGGGCTCCTTCTGCTCCACGCTGCCTCTCAGTGATGTAATGCACTCCGCGTTGCATAAGAGTGCTGTGTGCTGCGCGGTATCGATGGGCCCGTGATGGTAATGATGTATTCAGATACAGTCCGCACGGCGCATCGTGTTTCACGAGGTGATTAGCAGCCCTGTGTTTTGGGGAAACACGGCTCCGCTGCTGTCAGAATTCCACTCTGAATCGGCACCTTTTTATTCCATCAGGTCAGACAATTAGGCCTCATCATGAGATAAACATCCCCCGTTTAGTGTGAAACCCAGACAGTTAGTCAGATTTCATACTGACCTCTCTTCAAGGTGACAGTGGAGGCCTTTCATGCTTCCCTGCTGCAGCCTTAATACGGCCAAACCGCCAAGTCAAGACAGATAATTCGGGTTACCGCTTTACGGCCGGCCTTGAGCGGGTATTCAGTTATCGCAGCGGTGTAATTTCTTTGGTCGGTTCCACAGCGAGCACATTCTGCTAATTGCGAAACGGGAGGAGCATCAAGTGCTCGGGATTGAAGCTCAGCAGAACGTCATCCTCGGAGCGTTTGTGCTTTCAGCGAGCCGTTCCTCCTGACCTTTTTCTGTGCTGTGACACACACAGCACCTCGATGGCCCGAAGCATCCTGCTCTCAGGGATCCCTGTGTTCATCCTCCTCCTACCGTTTGTCCACACACTTCCAGCTGAAGTGAAAAATAAAGACTAAAATTCTCATTATTTACCTGCGCAATAGTTATTTTTCTTTTTTTTATATATATATATATATATATATATATATATATATATATATATACATACATACATACATACATACATACATACATACATACATACATACATACATACATACATACATACACATATATATATATATATATATATATCACATATATATATATTTCTTTTTTTTTACGGCCAAATATATATATTTCTTTTTTTATTTACTATAAACAACTGACCGAAATCATGGAGTAAATTTTCTATTATTAAATCGGAAAATTGCGTGGAAATAAGATTCAGCCCTGCATCACAGCGGCTCTGCAACAACCGACCATGATTTCTGCACACAAACTCACAAAGGTGTTTGAAAGGGTTGGATCACATTTAGTAAAGTCACTCAACAACACAAGCAGACGGTAGACCAGCAACTCCCGCGCTCTGAGAGGTAGAACGACTGTTTCGGTCTGTTTAAGTCCTGCGGCTTCGAAAGCAGCGTAACTAACGTCTTCAGTTCCCCGTCGGAAAGGCAACATTCTGGACACAGCGTACCTCTAGTTGTCTAAAATACGTTATCCACTGTGGATGAGTACCTCATACAACCCCACTTTTAACCTTTAAATAAAGGTGCAGCTTTAAATCAATCATTTCCAGAGCACAGGTTTCTAAATATTTGTCCTTCCTTCATCATCTGTGTAGGAAGCATTTTAGCTGATGTTAAAATAAATGCCATTTTTACTCGCATCCTCCTGTGCTTTGCCAACACTAGTGATCGCCCTTGCTTCAGTTACTTGCAGACGTAATAAAGTCCCACTGTTCGCCCTCGCTGCTGAGAGACCACGCAGGCAGCAGAGAGACATCTGTGTGCAGGAGGAACTCGCCGCCCCGCCCGGCTTCCTCGCAGGCCGCAGAGGGACGAGCAGCGAGTACATCCGATTAGCCGTATCGACTGGTAAAATGCTACCACGCTCATAAAGATGGGCTACATAGTAATTAGCCCGGGATCGATGCGTGGCCCGTCAGACGCACAGTTTCACCGGGGTTACTCCAATCGCTGAGCTAACGGAGGGGAAATCTTCTCTGTGAAAGGTCAAAGTGTTATTGAACATCAGGTCCATTACTGTCACATTACCTCCTGCATGTTTTCATCCTGTCAGTCGGAATTAGATGGAGAAAAGACTCTGTCGAGATGAATCACATTCACGTGTCTGCGGGTGCCGTTAATCTTCCTCTGTTCCCGGCCCGTTGGCCTTGGCTCTGTATTGGATTTGTCGCCGGTGGTCCTCGATGCCCTGAGTGATGGAAAGTATTGCTTAGCACATGTTTGTGTTATCACACACACACACACACACACACACACACACACACACACACACACACTTTCACTCACTTCTCCGGGAGCGGAACCCTTTTGCTTTCCGAAAGGACCCCTCTTGCTACATTTCCCTCTAATCTGAACCATCTCTGATGTGCATGGTGGCGTTCCTGTGAAACCAGGGGAATCGGCTTACCACCCCGGCCTTGTTTCCTTCACGTCGACTGATGCCACGATAGCCTCAAGCCCAGACGAGCGTGGTCGTCACTGAAAGGTGACGAAAGGAGTGCCAACGCTATTTGGCAATACTATCTCGCTGTCAAGTACCCATCAAGGATTAGATGTCATTTTTTGGAAACGTGCTGATTGGCTTTCTGGTAGAGAGTCAGATGAGAAGATGGATTCCACTCTCAAACGTGAAGCCGCTCGTCAGTTTGCTTAGCTTAGCATAAGGGTTGGAAACGGCTAACCCGGCTGATCATGTCTCTTTTCGCAGCAGCCATTTTCCCTTGTCGTAGCAGGGAAAAGACAGGCGTGATTGATCCAATGAATTAAGGCCCCACACTATTTAGTGTGTAACAGTCATTCCAGTGAGCCAGCGTGCTCAATACCTGGCCCATCTAAATGGAACAGGGCCATAATTCATGTTATTAATTACACCTGTGTTTACCCTCATTTCAAAATGGCCGCTGAAAAAAAAGCCTATTGTCAACCCACGATACGATATTATTGCAATACTTAAGTCACGATGTGATCTTATGGCGATTTTAGACATTTTGCGACAATCGGAGCATTGCGATAACATATATATCGCGATACATTACAAATTTTTTTTATTGCAAATTATGCATTATGCTGTTTTCCACTCGGTTCATCTCACTTCAGTCACTCTTATTGCAGCAACATGGGTTTTGTCAGTGAGGCAGACTGACCAACACCTCCATCTTTGTTTTCCTTCCAATCTCTCTGACACAGCACCATCTAGTGGACTGAAAGGTCATTGTTACCAAAAGGTTTAATTTGTGTTTGCAATATTCATAATTTGTATAAATGAAAGGTCGATACTCTGCGTCTGTGTGTTACGATACAATATTGCCCCGCAATACATTGCGATCACTGTGCTGTATTGATTTTTTAACCCCACCTTTATGCTGTACTAAGCCAATCAGCTGATTTAGTGCTCTAACATGAGAGTGCTGTCGATTGTCTAACTCTCTGCCAGAAAGCGAATGAGCATATTTCCTTCACATGTCAAACTATTCCTTTGAACAAAGCTCTTATTTGTTGACTGTTGCTGTTGTCATTGCATGGACTATAGCAGAAAGCTGGTGTAGGTCACGAGGTCGGCATCCAGAAATAGAATTCATTACTCTCAAACCCTTAAAAAGGATCTGTCTGCCTTTTGTATCTGCTCTGTGGGTGCAGGATTATTGTACATGCACCAAATGTGTGAAGCTTTGAATTTAAATGTCACGGTGTGAAATGCAAAAAAAAAAGAAAATGCTCGTTGACCCGGCTGACCTGTGAATTGCCGTTAACCCCCAGGTGCCCACGGAGTGCGAGAGGAGCCCCAGTTTGTGACGGCCCACGCGGGAGAGAACGTCATCCTGGGATGCGACGTGTCCCACCCCCTGAACGGCCAGCCCTACGTGGTGGAGTGGTTCAAGTATGGAATGCCCATCCCCTTCTTCATCAACTTTCGCTTCTACCCTCCTCACGTGGACCCGGAGTACGCCGGTAAGATGGTGACCGTTGCCACATTCACACTACAAACGGTTTATTTGCCACCGTCCAAAATATAATTTAAACCGCTCTACAGTCAGTGTAAACCATCAAGAATTCTAAATGTTATCTTTTAACTTTGTTATAGTCATCTATAGTTTTTATTCTTCCTAAAAACACTCAATTCAAATGATAGGGAAATAAAAGATTGTATGTTTTATTGGTTAAAACATGTCATTGGTAGTTTTAATGATGTATTTCAAGCGGCTTAGAGCTTGTGATAACAGCCCATAATTCATCTCTAATATTTATTTGAGTGAAAACATCTCCTTCAAACAACTGGATTCATTAAGTTTCTCACCAACACTACATTTTACGAGATTACATGTGAACACATCATGATAACGTTAATTTAAAAACACAAATTTTCACTGAACAGAGCCTGAACGCATCATAATGTAAGTGTTCGTTAGCCGTTAGTGGTGCTGCTAACGTTACTAGCTCTCCTGTCAATTTAAACACGGATTATTTGCATACAATGTAATATTATCAGAGATCGGCGACTAGAAAAGCATAAATTTCCTGATCACATATTTTACTGATTCTTGACATAACGATCGTCAGTAAAACTTTATGTCACACTGTGATGGTGAACGTTTAACTGTGTCATTAACCCACGGTTCACATGTTGGTCGAACCGTAGGGGTGGCGGTCCGTACGGATCATGTATCGACAGTGATGTCACACTGTACGTACACGCCCTCGTGTACACGTCAACGTCACACCAGCGAGGCGAGAGGTTCAACCTGTGACCCAAACATGTTCCAGCTGGTGTTAGAGGGGATGTGAGGCAGGCGTAGCTCAGGGGGGCGTTCACGTTCTATATTTAGATACGATTCATGATAAGTCCCGACCTGCAAGGTTCCCATTTTGAACCCATGAATTTATAAAATTTTGTTTCTGCATTTGGAAAGAAATGTCAATATTAAAACTAGTTATATAATTTAGTTTACAGCTCAAAAAGCCCTTTTGAGTGTGCAGCACCACTTTCCCCCTCCAGCCCAAGAATAAGCAGTATATTTTTAGTTCCTTCACTGGGATGTTTGGGCCTCACTGTGCAGAATGTTTGTTTTCCACATTCATCTGCTGAAGGAGGAAGGTGTCGCTGGGCTTAAATCTCAGTGTGACATCATGACGTACACGCAGGATTTATGACATCACACACCAGTTTGGAAAACCAATCACGGTCCAGTATTCAACTTACAAAAGCGTGACGTGGAAACTTGAAGCCTCCAGTGTGCATACACTGAGAGCGCACTTTACAGTGAAGTAGGAGACATCTTGCGTGTCAAAATATTTGGATATTTGCAGATAATTCGTTTTTTTAATGTTATATTTCCTTTTCAATTAACAGAAAGAAAACTAAAATAAATAATGAATTATTATCTATTTATAATATACCAAATAAGAATAAAAAAGAGGAACAGAAATCAAATCAAAGTTTGATCAAACTCAAAACAATATTTGATGATAGAAAACTACTTAGCAAAACTTTATTGTTAATTTAGAAACTCCTGCCAATCAAATATTAATTTTCAGTTTTTTTTTTTGTACTATTCAAATATAAGAATAGTATTTGTTGACAGCCCTGATTCAAAGTAAATGTTACAAATATGGCGTCAATTAGAAGGTGAACTAGATCAGAATAAATAAAGTGTCTGTTTTTACAGCTCTGGGGATATTTACGCTTCCATCCAGCTCTTCTAATGAGATCATTCACAAGAAAATATTTGGATGGGAACATTGTGTTGTAGGAGCAGTGTGGGATCTTTAAGGAATAGCTTGGTGAGTAGTACGTCTGTAGCTCAGTGGGTGGTAGAGCGACAAAGAGAGTGACGCCCGCTCAGAGCAGACGGGTGCAAAGGGGTCAGTTGGAGGTAAATGTACAGGGCAGGTTTCGGTTTGTTTCTGAATGAATGTTGCAGCTCCTCAAGACCCCAGAAAGCTACGTGAGTTAACTTCCTTGAACCCTGTTTTTGTGACATTAGGTCGGCGTACACAGACGTTTTAGAACGAGCCATTTAAAATACATCCGTGCAGCCGAACCAGAGACGTATCATTATTTCAGTGCGCTGTTTGAAGATTTATCGACATGGTTTTGCCAACAATGGCATCATGTTGGCGAGTCGGGGCCAGTTGGAAAGCCAAACACAACCGCACCGCTGGGTGGCATAACATATACAGAAAACTACAACCAAACCGCTATTCGCAATTATTTGTACAACAATTAATTGTACGACAATTAATTGGTAACGAAAGGGCAGTTAGGGCTGGGCGATATGGATAAAATCAAAAATCACAATATGTTTTTCACCAAACTCAATATCGATATTGCGACTATATCTATGGGTTGGTCATTGGTGCTTTTACAGCATATTTTCACAATGAGATTTTAGATAAAAAAAGATAATGACTAAGTGGGTAAAGACAACTAATATAAATGCCAGAGTCCTATATCACAATATTGATATAATATTGATGTATTGCCCAGCCCTAGTGTCAGCCCAAAATGTGTGTTTGTTACAGTAATAATTATTAGTTTTCAGCTTGCTGAGTTGTGTTTCATTCATGATATCTGTCTGAGTGAAACCAGTGGAAATATACTCAGGATGTTTATACATCTGGAATCATAAGATCACATTTTTTATCCGCGTTTAAATAAAGACATGAAACCATCACCTTCTTGACAATAGTGGCGTCTTTGATCAGCGGTGTGCTCACGGCTGTCGGCTGTAATAAACCTGTTTACTAACTAACAGACAGCTTTAATGAGATGATGCGTCCTTTAGAGCAGCAGCTCTTTCCACCGCAGATTATTCATGTGTTGTGCTCAAGGTGATGTTTGCTGAGGAGGTGAGAGGGATTTCCCCCTTCGCCTGCTTTTGATATCCTCCCCTCTGATGATTAGATTTCAGAAATAATTCCCCCCCCCCTTCAAAGAGCTTTTATCATGTATTTATTCATGTCATAAAAAATTAAACGTGAGTTTTTCCGCGTGTGGGGAGGAGCATCCACACACATGTTGGATCATCCACCGAGTTCAACAGCACTTCCCTTCTGAGCATTGTAATGTAATAACAATTTCATAATCACGACAGTTGATACTATTTTATTTTGACCCTCAGTGAGACACGACACAAATACTTACATTCACTTCAAATTTCAATGGCCAATGAAAAATAACGAAAAACAAAGCTCCACACAAATGATTTGATGATTAGCTACCAATAAAACATGATAATAGTAAACTATACTTATATAGCACTCAAAAACACAGTTTAAAAAGAACAAAAACAGAAAAAGTTAAAAAATAGAAGGAAAAAGAAAAGAAAAAATTATATATATATATATATATATATATATATATATATATATATTTTTTTTTTATATATATATATATATATATACATATATATATGATTTAATAATATTTTCATGGAGAACCAACAAGATTAATTCTCAATCTGCCTAATTTTGCAGGATTTTCTTGAGAATTGGGAAACTTTAATGTCTGTGATATGTTAAGATTGGTATCACAAAAAGCCCTTCATAATACAAGATAATTTCTATATTTCTCTATTAGTTAGTCCAGGAAATGTACATTTTGAAGCGTGGTTTTTGCTCTCACAGTTTAAGTCCAATTGTCTGAAATACAGTATACTATCCGCTAGTCTCTAGTTATCAGTTTTGAGAAAGTGCACATTAGCTAGATTACATCTGGTAAATTCAATATTTTGTTGTGACAATATATGCCAAGTTTACTCTAATTAGCAACACCAGGCCATTGACATGGCGGATACTGATCTTCACGTGTGATTGAAAGGCGGCCGATTGATCTGCCGCTGTCTGCATCAGATACAGGAAAAGGTTTATTTTCAAAGAGTCCTTTACATCCCACCTGCCTGCCACAGCAGGAAGGAAAATAGCGTGTCTGGGAGACTGTGGCAAAAAATACTCGAGCTTTCATGCATCCTCACACACTTTGTCCTGATTGATTAGATCACCGAGTC
The DNA here is from genome assembly GCA_016806645.1 of Ophiodon elongatus. Classification (NCBI taxonomy): domain Eukaryota; kingdom Metazoa; phylum Chordata; class Actinopteri; order Perciformes; family Hexagrammidae; genus Ophiodon; species Ophiodon elongatus. Next base: position 1,081,445 of record JACSYO010001904.1, read on the forward strand.
TCAGAAGCTTTTGGTTAGAGTTACAGAATCCTGACCGCAGCAAAAAGAGCAGCAGGATGTGAATGCAACCCCAAGTCCCTGAAGACGGCAACAATCGCACCATTAAGTGTGACAGCAACGTGTCTTCAACCAAACAAAGTCTGCATGGTAGACCTGGAAACCGGCTCATTTAGAAGTTAGACTCATGATAGGTTGGGCTTCAATAGCATTTTATTCAATCCAATATTGGACTCCCCTATTGAATCCAAATCTTTTCACATGCCGTATAAGAATGTAATTAGGTTCAGCTTTCAACATCTGCAAGTAACTTACGTGATACGTAACTTAAAGTCAAAGGATCGAGTGGTCCGTGACACCACTAGTCGACAGTGTCCCTTCATGGTTTGGTCAGATGACACATTGTTCAAACTAGTTCTTTACCCCCGGACCAGGCCCTTATCACTGTTGGCCTCGTGGAATTACCAAAACATAGCGTCCACTCACATTCATACATAGATTCAACATAGAGTGATGTTTCTTTGTACAGACACCGATTGGCTGAGAGCACATCACCCAGACAACAGCCTAAAGTTTCATTTCTGCTGCGATGTAATAAAGGTTAATTAATGACACTGCTGCCAGCAACATTTGTCATTTTAACTGGTGAAAGTGACAGCCATCACAGGCTAAAAACAGCTTGCTAATGTTGCCTACATTGCTCTCTCTCAATAAGAGGAGACAGATAAAAAAAAAGGTTTGATAAGATATTTGTCAGCGTCAGAGCTGAACATATTTGTTTATTTTGCCATTTGGAACCAGATCCAGGATGTAACTGTTAATCGTAACCCATGCTGCTCTCACCTGAAGACCAGAATCCACATTTAAAGTCCCAGTGAGATGGAAGTCAGAGTGTGTTCTGCTTCTGTGCTGTTAGATGAGATATTTGAGAGCCATACATTTAGGAGACGGATTCATATCAAATCCTCTGCATTTTTCTGTTAGTGGCAAGCCGCTTTACGATGATCCTCGCATGTGGGAGCTGGTGTCAACAGCTGTTTTGGAATCATGGAGAGGACACAACACGTGGAAATGGTCTCAGACCCCAAAACCCCAAAACAATTAGAAGTCGTAAGAAACTCAAAGACACGGACCAGTAAAAGGAGAAAATACTCTGTACTTTTCATTCAGTATCTAATAAAAAAATATGAATGTATGCAATGCCTGCCCTGCAGTGGCACAGAGCTGCTTGAGTATTGGCAAAGTTTCCCCTTGAATGAATCAGATCTCAGCCACGTTGGTTGATATTGACTCATATCCAAACTCACCTCTCTTCCCGTGTCTCCTCGTGTTGCTCCGTTAGCCACTGTGAAGTGCGGTTTTGTATGAGTGATTTCTACTAGCTAGTCGGCCCAAAGTCTCATCTGATTGGATGATTTTCTAAGTGCAGGATGAGTCACCAAAACATTTAAAAAAACGTTTTACGGAAGTGAAACGACAGGAAGTCGATTAAAAAAATAATAAAATACTCCGACACTTAAGATACAGATTCTTTGACATACATTTGTCATATAACAGATGAGTGAACAATTAACACAGGATTAAAACTGGGAAGATTTATTTTCATTGCTCTGGGTTTTTAAAGGCACTCATTAGTTTGTATCATGCGTTGCTGGAAGCTATTAAAGGTCAGACACTCCAAATGATGTAAAGATTGCATACATTGAACTGCTTTTGAGGGACTCTATACTCACAACCTCGGCTTAGCGTGGTTTTGAAATTCTTCTCGCCGTCTTCTCAGTCCTACGAGACACATGGGCGACTTTAGCCTTCAGCGAGGCGACGATTCATCTCGCCGTTTCAAAGCGCACAAGTGAAATGTGAAGTTCTTTAGCCGGGGCGCAGGCGAGCATCACCCGCCCGCTGTGCTTCAGTGTGACATCATGGAATGAAGTCACAGGTCACAGCCAAAAGTTGCTGAGATACATAGAGGCTCGCATTGTGCCCTCTTTAGATCGGGGTGATGTGGAGGGTTAACGAGCGGAGCCAACCACCGGGGCACTGTTTCCTATACACCCGTCTGCCCTTCTGTCTCAAACAAGCCTTTGTCTTGTTTTATAGAGCGGAGGAAGGAGAAAACATCCTTGAGAGTAGAGGAGGCAGACAAAGTCTGAAACATTTCCATGAGAACCAGTCGAAGGAAGAGATAAACGTGCGTTGATAGTCGCGCAGGAAGACGGCAATGGAAATTGAAGATGAAACTAGAAATGGAGGGAAAGAGAAAAAAAAGAAAAAAGAAACGGCAGGAAGTGGTCCCAGATTACATAGTTGAATGCCCCCCCATCATCGTGGAAGATCTCCAAGCTGGTCCCGAATGGTGACATTTTAAAAATGACTTGACCCAGCAGACATTCACTGAAGCTAATAAATCTGCTTTGCCCTTCTTCCCAAGTTAAGCAGAATACGAGGGGCTTAGATTCTAGTCCAGCTCTGATCAATTGCTAATTGTTTCCCGATGTCCGATTTTTTAAAAGTCCGATTTTCTTCTTAATCAGCTTACGATCAGCTGTAAATCCGTTTTCGACCGGCTGCTGATCGATCGCTGCATCTCTATACAGAACTGATCTTATAAAACAAACAGAAACACATTTCTCTTCACGGTTCAAACGTACTGCATGTAGGACAGTTAAATATGAAGTAATATGTATGAGAATGCGTCTTATCAGTGGCATGGCCTTTGATGATACCACTGCAGTGTTAACAAGCCAACCCGCAGCACCAGGCGACCTCGTGTGAAGTTTTTTGAAAATGTGGACCCAAGGCGAGTCCTCTGATGTTATCACAGCTAACGTCAGTCACGAGGAGCAGGGCTCTGTGACAGGCTGCCATGTGCCGACTGCAGGAAGCCGATAGAGGAGATGAGAAGTGGGGCCGGACTGACGATCGGAGGAACAGCTGGAGTTGTGTCATAATTACTCCAATGATCAGAAGTCCCGCTGACTGCTGCTTTTGTTGCCATTGGGATACTGCTCTTGTCAGTCATTACAATATTTTGTGGACACACTTCAGGCTGTATTTTACCAACTGTGAATTGAAGAGGGATTTTAAATGAGAGTTTGTCTGGTCCAATCTATCGTCTGACCATTTTTTTTATCCGGATGGAAATATCTCAACAACTAGAGTCGTTACCCAAAAATAAAGTAAAATACCTGAAAACTGGGCCTGCACGGCCTTTTTAAAATGTTTGACCTGCAATGAAATTGTTTAATATTGCGCCGACGATATGATTGCATTTAATGAACACATATTAGAATATGCATATTAGCTATACATTTCCTATGTCAGCCTGGTGGTATTTAAATTCAGTAGCGGTGCAGAATTGAATATTTCATCTGAATACATCTGAATTGTAATAATTTGCTCAGGGAAAACATGGACGCCCACAGCAAACAGATGTTTGTATGGCAAGTCTCTAAACGTCTCAAACATCTACTGAGGAGCTAGCGCATAATTTTAAAATACAACATTTTAGGAAATGTCATGACCTTAAAGTCTGAAAAATCTTTGGAGATTTTGGGGATCCGCGGTAACCCTGTTAAAAGAGACAAGAGGGGGAGCAATGTTGTTACAGCATCATCACGGTTCACTTATTGCAACTTGGACTTGGAATTCTGACTCGAATATTCTTCCGGTGTCAAATATATATATATTCTTTTCCAAGTTCCGAGTACCACAAATTGCAGCATAACTAGGCTAAATGTTGTTTCTAGAGCAGCAACAGTAACGTCTACAACAGAAAACAGTTGCTTAGTGCTTGTGTATGTTTATGCTGGTTGAACAGGTGTATTAATAGATTATTGTCTTCATACATGAAAAAGGTTTTATTGCATTTACTTACAGTGACGAGCGTCGTTGTTCGCCTGCTTCCCTTCGCCATCTCCACCACAGCCTCTCCGATCCGCAGCCTCTGACTTCACCGTGTGACTTCGCCCAGAGCAGAATGTGCAGTCAGACCTTCTTTTACCTGACACAGACTGTAGGTCAGCTGCAGCATTACATGTGTCAATAGACTTGATTGAGTTGTGAGACCTCTTGAGATTTGACTCCTCACACGATAAAAGTTGACCGGTGACTTTCAAAAGTTCAATTTTGTCTTTAACCCTCTGAACCCCACGACGTTCTGGGGCGTTTTTGTGCTCCTGCTCCATTTGACTCTGTGGCCTTGAATTGCTCTGCAATATAGAAGTCCTACGCCTCTATGGAAACAGCAGTCATGACTAGAAGTAGAGAGACATGTATTCTGTGCAGTATAACACAGTCACCATGCCATAAAACATTAAAAAGAAGAAGAAAGAAATTTCTTTGATAATTTCTTTTACAATCATAGCTTCCTAGTTGCAATGAGGAGCGCAGAAATTAATAGTTTTTTACCGGATCTGGTTAAAACCGAAAGGTTTATGACAATAATGACTTTTTTTGGGCGATTGTTTAAAGAAAACATGCTTAGTGAATCACCGCAACGAGTGAAAACAGACACTCATATTACTACATATACTATATATACATATATATACATACACTCGTTGCATATAGTATATATATACGCAACGAGTAAAAAGAGCTCTCGACTATCCTGCCGTGTTGGCTCTGATAGGTACATATTCCTCCAAAAAGAATGAAAGTGGAAGCTGTTGGAAGTGATTAATTGCTGCTGTGGGGTTTCGCTCTGCTTAATTCACCACCAGTGGACTTGTGGCTTTCATGAAGTTTGCACAACCTGGGTTTTGTGTGTGATAATGATATAATTGCCGCTGAAAGCAGTTAATGAAGAATGAATAGAAAACAAAGCCAAAGGGAGCGTGGAGTGTTCTTTTTAAATGCCACCAAAGCCCTTTAATGGCTCCGCGCCTCAGTCAATAGAGGCTGTAGCCTCTTACTGAACCGTCTACAGGACATAAAGATTCAGTGTGTCATTCTTATGCTTGTAGGAATGTTGGCATTAAGCTACTGCAATAGTATATGGAGTTGCCGCTCCAGAGATTTCTACATCCTAGAACACATGAATTGGTGAGACTGTACTTATATACATTTACATGTAACTATTTGTATCCTGCAGTGCACCATTAAACCTTTATGGGTTTACCTTAGCAGCACTAAGGACCGGGGCAGAGGGAGCTGTTGTGTAAAGCTAGCTGGACATTACAGCTGTTATCGAACAACCAACGCTTCCTGACTCACCTAGACCAGATCTTAGGAATGGCTGATTAATCAAATGTTATTGAACAATTACAATTTAGGCTTTCAACAATTATGAAAAGAAAAGGAAAAATAAATCGAGATAAAATGGTTACCGTGCCGTATTCCGTTTCATAATGATTTGTTTGATTTGTTTGGTCTTGTGTTATAAATCCTGGGTCAATGGGTAATCATGTTAAATAATCTGATCTCGATCCCAAAATAATTGTCTTATTTGCGCCATTGTTAGCCACGATAGCTAGCATGCTAGGTTGGTTGGTCCAGACCGAAGCATCTCAACAACTATGGAATGGATTGTCATGTAATTTGCTACAGACATTCATGGTCCCCAGATGGTTTATGCTACTGATTTTCACTCAAGCACAACCATGAGGATGTTTTTTTATAATGAAATGTCTCAACAACTAGGTGCCGCCATAAAAGTTGGGGCAGACATAAATGTCCTCTCAGTATGAATTGCTCCATGCAGGATTCCTCTTCTGCAACGGGTGGGTTGCACCGCGACGGCATCATCCATGGTTTGGATCTAAAAGGCTGGCAAGTTCTGATGAGAATATACTCTGGTCAGCAACGCTGAAGCCATCTGCATGACAGCTTTATTCTCTGCTAGATGGACTGTGTGTTTTACAATGGGGATCCCTGCTGCCATAATGTAGTCAGCCTGCTCTGAAATTTAATATTTCACTATACAGAATCAGAAAGGAGGAAAGTGAAGCTATAGGAGACATAGTGTTTGAAATGATACATTTATGCACAAAAAAAGAAGAAGTAAGTGGTCACTTCCCACAGGGGACTTACCCTATCGGGGAATGCAGCTCTCTGCTCGCCGTTCTAAACAGGAAACAACATTGGGGGGCTGCTCATAAACTTTCTGTTATTGCGTCTCGACAATCCTCCAGAATATATTTCTGATAACACGCCCTTCAAAACTAGCCTTTAACTCTCCCACGATGCACTGCGTGACTGCTTCTCCCTCTCCATAGGAAAGGAATAGAAAGCGTTTAGAAGCTCTCCGTCGTCGGATCCGGTTGAAATGCACCGCTGGGACATTTTTGTGAACACAGGAAGTGGTTGTGGCATCATATGGGACAGGGAACATCACAAAGATAAAGCATGAGACTGGCGGTACTCTTTATTTTTCTTATTGTCCCAATAACAATCCCATTATAAAAGTCCAAAAGCCATGAATAAATTGATCTTACTATAAAGAACAGATGGGGTTCAATGGAAGTCTTCAAAATCTGCTCATCTAAAGTAAATCCTTTCAGATCCTTTGAATCTTTTAGGCGGTTTGTTTGGTGAGGAATGAAGACCTCTTACTATAAAGTTCTTACTTTAACGGTAATGTGCAGTTGATACAAATTCGAGCAGGGATTCGTTGCTCCTCCCTGAGCAATTGAATATTACATTTAGAGGTTGTTTGGTTGACTTTGGTGAAGCACATCCTCACATTGGAACCATGTTCAGTCAGTCAGTCTTATTATATCCACCGGGAGATTATGTATTTGGTTGTGTGTGCAGCTCTGTGTCTGTCTGTCCACGTCTCACATACCACCGGACCCATCAGACTAATATTTATTGTGCTCTTTTATGACTAAGCATAGAGCTCTATTGTCATCCCAAAAATATAGAAATGCGTCAATGAGCCACGTGTATTTGGTGATGTTCCGTCATTACCGTGAACACACACACACTGAGCCTTACTGAGCCATTCAAATACATGACGTCATACGGTATAGGCCTATTTGTGAGTCGTTTTTGCAAGACATTGGTTGGTCATTGGTTTTGGTCTTTTCATGGAATTTGTCGATTATATAAAATGGATGGAGTAACACCAGCCTAATCCTTTAATCTGGTGGGCAAATTCACCAGTTGCCGTTGGAAAACAAACACATTTGGGCACCCTGGTGTACCTACTGCACAAACAAGTGATGCGTTGCAGTGTAAATAACGTTAAATCGACCGTGGAAAATATTTTTCTACAACCTGTGTTTACCTACCTTAAATCCCCTTACCTGGTAATATCTTTTAGCGTCAGCTGTCAGGCAAATGACAACTTACTGACGTGAAAACAAGAACAAGACCTGCATTCATGCACTTAAAAATAGCTCGACACTTTTCCAGCTGTCAGAGGTGTTAAAAATGTATCCAGCTTCAGTGAACACACAGAGCCAACAGAAAGCAGCCCTGATGCCGTGTTGACTGAGCAGTGGAGCTCTCCTGTGATAAATGAGTAGGATGTGACCTCAGAGGGCCACAGAGCATGGAGGCCATGTCATCCACTGGTGGTAGATATAGTACACATCATTAACAGGGCGTATATGGTGTTGTTCAACCTCTGTGTGAGCAGTGTTTACACAATGTATTCTGTTTTTCAGGATGTTAAACAGCTTTGACGCGTTTATATTCTCAGTAGACGCTCCCCAGTTTGACCTGGGGATCCCGACACAATGATGAAGCAGATTGTTTGGACTTCTGCTGTTCAGAAACGACTCAAAGTGACAGCTCGTCATTGGCAGGATGGGTCTGTGTTTGGTACAGAGAATGAAGCAACACATGTAAAAGTGCAGGACGAGAGGATGAACAGCATCTCAAGTTTTTTAGTTTATTCTTTTTTTTTTCTGGAGACCTGTCACCAGATTGACAGATTCTTCGGTATTGAAGTAATCAGCTGTCTGATAGTGTGAACAGGAACTGCTCGCAGCCAAAGCAGCGGGACTCTCAATGATGCAGATCGGCCACAAAGTAAACAAATAGACTTTTGGCTAAAAACATGGAGCCGGAGACAATTTTAAGTTCAATGATCAGGTTCATCTTCAATAAACTTTCATCATTAGTTGTGCAGTTATTTTTAATCCATGATCAGATATTGAAGCACAGACCTGTATATAAGAAGGGGACGCTGACGTCGTGAAGTCACCTGTTGGTGGACTGCGGTTTTCATGCCTCGTGTTTGGCATTTTGGCAATCGCCATCTTGGTGTTATGCAACCAGTGAACGGAAGCGACCATAATTGGACTGAGGAGCAGTGACAGCGTGGTAGAGACGCCGTATATGGCTCTGGTAGCGACATGTCAATCACCTTGTAGCCCTGTTCTAAAGCATAATCTGCTTTATGGTCTATTTGACTCTAAATGGACCATAATCTATTAAATGAACATCACTCTGTATTGAAGACCAAGAGATTGAGACCATAAACTCATGTTTACAATATTTACTGAGGTAATAAATCAAGAGAGAAGTAGAGTCATTTTCTCATAGACTTCTATACAATCTGACTTCTTTTTGCAACTAGACGAGTCACCCCCTGCTGGCTATTTGAGAGAATGGCGGTTTAAAGCACTTCTGCGTTGGTTCCCTTCACTTTTAAGAACCTGAGGTTGCAGCCTTTATTGAAGCATGGCTCATTGGTGACTTAACAGTAGACGGCTGAAGTTAGGGATCACCATTGCTTCATCCCGTTACATTTCACAACCGGCAGTTTCTCACCCATGGTCCACCCACACAGGTGTTTTCACTCGTGTTACCTAATTGAACCTCTTGTCAGGACTGTGTGGGCGTGTACAAACTGTGCTTCCTCACTCTCCTTAGATTCGTTGCATCTGTCATTGCGGCACAATCCACACCTTATTATTATTAGACTATAGAGACTGCATCATTGAATCAATGGATGTAACCAAAGTGAAAAGAATGATTCATGACGTCATCTTTTAAGATAGGCCTTTGTTTTTGAAATTCCCACGGCACGTCTGTTTCACCGTGTGTCTCTCCAAACTCACCTCCTTTTCCTAAACATGTAAACAGTTCTGACGTTAGCAAGTGTCAGAGAGAGAGAGAGAGAGAGAGAGAGAGAGAGAGAGAGAGAGAGAGAGAGAGAGAGAGAGAGAGAGAGAGAGAGAGAGAGAGGGGGAGAGAGAGAGAGAGAGAGGGGGGGGAAACAAGTTAACAGCAACGTTACAGCTGTAAACGTAGCAGTGCAGCGTGTGCACACTTTATTTGTCGGTGAACAAATTTATTTGTCGGTGAACGCCTCCTGCTGATTCAAGAAGAGTGTTAGCCCCGAAGCTAACGACAACTTCGACAACAAACAATGTTTCCAGAGTCCCATGTTTTCCAGGGCCTTTTTTGTTACCAGGGCCCTATGTTTCCAGGGCCCTATGCCCCCAGGGTCCTATGTCCCCAGGATCCTATGTTTCCAGGGTCCTATGTTCCCAGGGTCCTATGTCCCCAGGATCCTATGTTCCCAGGGTCCTATGGTCCTATGTTCCCAGGGTCCTATGGTCCTATGTTCCCAGGATCCTATGTTCCCAGGATCCTATGTTCCCAGGGTCCTATGTTCCTATGTTCCCAGGGTCCTATGTTCCCAGGGTCCTATGGTCCTATGTTCCCAGGATCCTATGTTCCCAGGGTCCTATGGTCCTATGCTCCCAGGGTCCTATGTTCCCAGGGTCCTATGGTCCTATGTTCCCAGGGTCCTATGGTCCTATGTTCCCAGGATCCTATGTTCCCAGGGTCCTATGTTCCCAGGGTCCTATGGTCCTATGTTCCCAGGATCCTATGTTCCCAGGGTCCTATGTTCCCAGGGTCTTATGGTCCTATGTTCCCAGGGTCCTATGTTCCCAGGGTCTTATGGTCCTATGTTCCCAGGATCCTATGTTCCCAGGGTCCTATGGTCCTATGTTCCCAGGGTCCTATGTTCCCAGGGTCCTATGGTCCTATGTTCCCAGGGTCCTATGTTCCCAGGGTCCTATGTTGCCAGATTCCTATGTTTACAGGGTCCTAAAGCGAAGGGCCATGTGTGAAAATGACGCAGCACTATGCTTTCCCACAGTAAGAGAACAGCACCCTGAGTTTATAGAGACACACTCGCGCATGATTTCTTGTTCATTACATTGAATACATCAAGTCCAGAAAAGGACACCCACTACTGTTTGGACACGTTGTTTAGCCTCAGACGAAGAGAGAAATGGAGGTGGAATCAAAGGGCATGTACACAGCAGTGGATAGTGAAGCATACATGGATACATCTGTATACTAAAGGCATAGTTCACACTCAATAATTAACATGAGTGTCTTTCCCAGCTCTTTCCAGTCGGGCAAGAGAGGAGACAGACATGGTTGGAAGCTGGACAAATATAATCTGATATATAAATAGCCCAACCAGGACACACACACACACACACACACACACACACACACACACACACAGGCTAGGGAAGAAACATCCCTTTGACCGTCTACCTCAACTCAACTCACTGAGGCAGCTGCCGGTGCAGCTGATATATATTTACCTGGCGTGTCATGCTGCAGAGGGGATTTAAGAGGGCAAACAAAAATTTGTCAGGAATACCCTTAAAGTGGAGCGGACTGGCGGGGGGGGGAGAGTGTGAAGGGATTAATGAAGGGTAGTAAGGCTTTGAAAACGCCGACGTTTTGAGCCGGCGCGCGCTCCCTGTAAGCCCTTTGTTTAGCCTTTATTGCCAGTCGCCATCTGTTATGATCCAGTGGCCAGATTGCCCCGAGCGACATCATCAATCCCCCCACCCCCACCCCCCCTCCACCCCTCAGCTTTTGATCTGCAAAAGTAAGCCGTTGCCGACTCCGCCGTACTCACCAAGTCGCTATCTGTTCTGACGGATTGTTGGCTCCTGCGTAACCTCGAGGCTCCTCCGCTGTCACGCTGGCCACTTCCCACTCCTCAAAGGAAGCAACGACCTGTCCTCGCCTCGGCGCGTCTCCAAAATAGACCGCCACATGCGCACACACACTAGCTTAAGTGACAGATTTCTCTGCGCGCATGCAGCTGCAGCCGATCTCCTACTTTGATGTTGTGTGGCACTTTAACCGTGCAGCATAAAGACAGGCCTGCACTGCAATGTCGCACTGTGACGCCGACTCTCTGTGATACCTGCATATTTATATCCCAACCTGTTCAAAGGTTGATTTTCACCTTAACATTCACCCGGCGTTTCCCTCTTCTCCTCATCCATTCACCTCTCACCTGCTCCTTCCCCGTCTTCTTCATTTCCCTCATTACATTCAAACCCACCCGTCCCGCCTCACCTCTCCGCTCGCCTCCTTATTTTCCGCTGACACGTCATCTCTGTGTGTCTCTCTCTCTCTCTCTCTCTCTCTCTCTCTCTCTCTCCTCTCTCTCGTCCAGGCCGGGCCAGTCTGCACGGCAAGTCCTCCCTGCGGATAGAGAACGTGCGCTCAGACGACCAGGGCTGGTATGAGTGTAAGGTGCTGATGCTGGAGCAGCAGTATGACACCTTCCACAACGGCAGCTGGGTGCATCTGACCGTCAACGGTGAGTTCTCATGAGCATGCTTTACTCACACTGCCCAACACAAGCAGATATGTATACTGCACACAGGTGGACCGATATATAATTATAGGTATATTGATTATTTGTGATACTATTATTGAGCCGTGCACAATCAATGCAAACACACACACACACACACACACACACACACACACACACACACACACACACACACACACACACATACACACACAGTATTGCAGACAATTGGAATGCCTTTCCCAATACCATTCCTAATGCACAAGGACATGGAATAAGATAAACTTAAGGATTTGCTGTTACACCGTAAATAAGCCAGTGTGAATCTATAATTAGTTAGTAATTCAGTCATAAAGACAGCTGTTAACCAAATGATTTCTTACCTGAACAGAAGGATTGTGAGGCTAATTTTAAAACTATTGGAATATTACAATAATGTTAAAGGTTATTCATTTCTCCATAGGGCTGTTTTTTTATTTATTTTTTATCACAAACTGTGAATTCTCTCTCTCTGCAGTCTGCGAGTGAAAAAAACATCCGTTCTGTAACATCACTGCACAACTGAGAGTGTTTCTTTGGTCCCAACAAATCCTACAGAGTGGGATCATCTTCTCTTTATCTTTTCGGAAACACATTCTCCAGTTTTGTTTTTCATGCCTCAAAAATGTGGCACAAACGTCTGCTTGCCCTCGAGGACGAACTGATTCGAATTTGGAGGTCAAAGGTCACTGTGACCTTTTTGGCCATGACGCAAGAATTCAAATGCTAATTATGACAATTTCACACAGATGTCTAATAGGACGAAATGATAACGTGATGACAGTTATGACAGACACGGACGTAAACTGCAACGTGACTGACTGGGTCAAGTTGCACAACCGTGAGGCGATAGTTCTAGTTTGTGTATATAATATCAATAATTCAAGTTGACAAAATATTAAGTAGCCTGTGAAAGTGTCATATGTGCAGTTTCAGATTGAGTAGCTGCAGTTTTATTCTAATGCATCATATATATATATAAAAATCAAGATTTAAGTAAACTATCGGGTATGACTTGTTATCAGCAGACGTCCTATAATGAAGGACTCGGAGGGCTTCAACCAACAATAATTTTTTACTGTTAATTAATCTGTTAATTATTTACCGACCAAGATACCAAACTAGATAGGGGGGCTTTGTTGCATCTGTCTCGGTCTCTGCTGTCTCTGACTGCCTGTATCACTATAAAAAATACGGAAAAATAGTTATCACAGTTTTTCAGAGCCTAAGGTGAGAACTTTAAATAACTTTGTTTTGTCCAAAACCAAAATATATGTAACTGACAGTGATAGGAACGCAGCAAATCCTCCAATTTCAGAGGCTTGAAAAATTATGAAAATTCTGCCCGACTTTGACAAAAAACTAAATTCTCAACCAAAATTTCCTTTCATTTCATACTGTCAAGTAACCACAAAGTGAAAGCTTGAATCCCCAACAGTGTGGCGTCTCACTGTCACAACTAGAAGACGGACAAAGTTGTTCCTGAGACGAACGCGGCGCTCCGTCACCGACGACGTCTCCGGAGAGGAGCACAAACACCTGAGTGTTAAACGAGTAACCCACACAAGTGTGAGCCCACACTATTCTTGCCTTCAGTCGGTAGCTCAAGCGTTCATCGAGACACTTATTCAGACGGCATATGATGACGCCGGTTGCTGTGGCAACAGACACACCAGATACGGTCCCGCACACGTGGTCACGGTGCATTAGCTCGTTGTCATCAGTGTTGCTCTTGGTCTGTTTGACTTCTCCCTGCCTTTTCTCTGTCTCTCTCTGTCTCTCTCTCTCTCTCTCTCTCTCTCTCTCTCTCTCTCTCTCTCTCTCTCTCTCTCTCTCTCTCTCTCTCTCTCTCTCTCTCTCTGTCTCTCTCTCTCTGTCTCTCTCTGTCTCTCTGTCTCTCTCTCTCTCTCTCAGAAGTGCTTTAAAGGCCCCAGGCTTCCTCCTCTGCCTTTTTTCTCTTTCTGTCTCCACGTCCATCACTCCTCTGCAGATGTGAGCCCCGGCACTTTTATTCGGACAAGCAGTGTTGTTGGTACAGGGCACAGCTGACTGGGTTGCTAGCTCTACCAAAATGTTGAGGTCAACTTTGGTCAGAGATGTGCCGACAAGGGAATGAAAAGACACTGGAGTTGTCAGTTTATGATTGAAAATCTGTGTATGTAGAGATGTCAAATCAAAAAATAATTGTCAATAGATTAAATAATGAAGTAATTAAAATGTAATTGTATTGAGACATATTCCAAAATGCTTAATGTTCACAGTACTTTTGTATGTGCAGAATCAACAAATCCCAACTCCCAGGTTTACACTAAGTCCAGTTTTGAAACAAGGCTACACAAATTGGATGTACCCTAAGTCTTGTGTTTAAGGGAGGAGATGTCCCTGAAATAAAATACACTGTTGTGTTTGTGGCTGAGTTTCTAGTGTTTCAGCTCCTTCTTGAGAAGAAAACAAAAAGAAAAGCTGAATGTCAGTAAGGAAACAGCCAGTGTGGGTGGGAGGTCAATATGAGAGCAAAATTAAACCAATAAAACCGACAGCTTTTTAAAACATTTTTTATAGTAGCATGTAACATGGTATGTGATGTGGAAGTAAAAAAAAAGATGGTTGCACCCTGTTAGTTTCTAGAAACAGGCAGACGAAGGCTCATCTTTGCATGCATGCTTGCTTGCAGCCAATGGATGGTTGGTCGGTGACCACTCAGTAGACAGGCAATGGCAACCACACTTACCCTTCCTGGCTGAGCAACAGTAGCGGTGACCCATATGATGTAAGCCAGAAAGCGTTTACAGAGTTCCCCTTCATTGTCACGTTTGGAGCTGTCTCCGAGGAGATGGAGGTTCACGTGGAGGACAGGAGGACAGGAGGCGGTGTGGGAGCGCCCTGTATGACAGCAGCTGCATCGATGTCCCGATTCACTCACAGATGAGGTCGCCGAGGCCGAGGAGGTGTGCTCGGTGAAATAAAAGGCCTTTGATGGAGAGACTTACGGCAGTGAAGCGGAGGCAGGGTCAGGGGGGGCACGGAGCTCCGGGGAGTCCCCGCCGCTTTACTGTTTTGATGATGTCATCCACATGCAGCTCCGGCGTGAGTAAACTCCCGCTTCAGGCAGAATGTCCAGACTTTGATGGCAGCCGTGTTCTGCCCCATGGTAGACGTTTGTATGTAGAATCCAGGGATCTGTGGCTGTACAAGGGATAGTGCGGTCGCCGGGTGTAGACTGTGGGTATGGGCCTGCCATTGGCCGCCTGTTTCAGCGGGCATCTATTTTGCGTCATGTGCTTAGTGCCGCCCAACAAGATTGTGATTGGTTTAAAGAAATACAAACAAGCCAAAGAGTTTTTTTTTTGACCGACTACCAAAGCGTAGTGCATTAAAGATCTGCACTAGAGCCAGCTTCTAAATGTTTTGATCCGGTCCTTATCAAATATCAAACTCATTGAAACTCAATACGCAATATTTTTCAAGTTGGGAGTGGGAACAGGTTAAGAAACAGTGAGGGCATGGTTTAAAACATAAACTAAAAAGAATTTACATGCATCAATCGACTGCATTAACCCCTCCTCAACACTGATTGGACATCCAGATGAAAAGGTGGCGAATGTTGACTGAGCAATGTACATGCATAGACCATAGAGGTGAGGAAATAAATGGCCAAGCCTTAAGAGCTCCATTGGCGGCGAAGCCCTTGTGAAATAGAGCTGAAAGAAACTAAAATCTTTAGATGGGGTTTAGTGTGATGTATGAGGTGCCATCTACAGCAGATGAATCCACCCAAGCTTCACTTCCGAGTTTCCGTCGATACAGGGTGCCGTCGCGGTGAACCAGTTGGCGCTCACAGCGTCGGTGTACCTCCTTTCAAAGGAAAAGTTGTGACTCCCATCGTGTCTGTGCCTCTCATCACCTGCCGCATCCTCAGCACGAGTGTGCTGAATGCTTAACTTGGTGCTCCGGCGCCGCGTGTAGAGTGTGGCTAATATTTTCTCAGGAATTGCCTGAGCCGTATCTGCAAGGTTTCAGGGCCCTGCTACACACTCGTGCCGCATGAAGCTCCAGCAGTGCTGCTATTTATAGACCAGCCTCCCCTTCCCCCATTTGCAATCCACCTCTCTCCCTATCGTCGTCAAACATCAGTGGCTGTCAGTGATGACTCTGAGCACTTTAGCTGTCAGCCTCGTTGGCGTTGAAGCAGCGCATATAGTTTCCGGGTGAGATGCATACAGATAGTGGGTGAGAGCGCTATATCGCGCTGATGCTTTTCCTCGACAAATTGACACCTGTGCTCGGTTCCCCGTGAACTTGTATCTCCCTCAGACTCCTTCGGGACTGAGTGTGAGTAGGAGACCAGGATGAGCCGGGAGAGAGGAGGCTGGGTTTGTAGGAGTGATGTAATTATTGTGCAAGATATGTGCTTCAATGGAAGGAATGCCGGACCAGTTATTGCATGGAAGAGGCGTTGTTGCAAAGTGCTGAAAAAAAAAAACCTTAGCTGCCCTAAAATCCCTGTAACTCACAGCCTCTCGCGGCTTATTGCTTTTATAAAGCGATTACTACACATACCTGGCAGGGTTTCATAAAAAAAAATAAAAAAACCCAACAACAACAAAAATGCAATCATCTATTATTTACAAATTCTGCCAAGCAAGGTAGTTCCTCAGCAAACATAGCAGAACGGTTGCCAAGTGACGCACGAAGAAAGCATGCTTAAAGATTAGCGTGATCATTAGCATTTATCTGGATGTCACGCCATCAAATTGTGCAATCGTTGAAGTAGCTTTCAATCATGTTAGCGTTCTTCTTTGCTGGTACAGGTGGGTTTTAATCCCCTCCATTGGCTCTCTGGGAGACGTAACGTGAGGAGAAAGAAAGAAAGAAAAAATGTTGTCCCCATGTTGCGGTACGATTATAACATCATGAATCTACCATCAGCGACTATTATGTTCCAAACGTAGCGTGAGAAACGTGAGTATAATAGGCTACAAATGAAAACGTGCAAGCTAGCTAGAGCAACGTGGTTACCTTACCAGAGAGCGCTGGTGTAGTTTGTCCGCTCTGGATGGAGCGCTGGTGTTTCTCCAACGCGGCGACAGGACGAGGTCGGTTCCCCGGCTGCTCGCTCATGAATCCCCACAGTCTCTCTTTGTTTCCTTCACCAGCATCTCTGTGGTTCGTTGTGCACTCATTGATTGACGGTCCCAGAAACACCGTTGACTTTCCCAGCTCTTCAATTCTCTGACGTTAACGTCAGCGTGTAACGCAGCGCCACTGTTACACTGTCACAGCTGTGTGTTTGCAACATCTTTTTACTACGGGTTAGAACGCGGCTCAGACAATCTCTTTGCAGTCAAGACGCTGCTGTTGTGAGACAGATATGCAGTTTTTTTACCCACTAAGCGGGTTACAAAACTGATGTATGGATTTATGGACGGAAGAAGAGGATCACTGTAACTTCACACAGTCCTGTGGGCAGCATCCCAGTCTTCTGCCTTCTCGGGGCATTACTCCTCCTCTTTTTTTCCTCCCTTCTAAAATGATTTGGACTCCCGCTGTTTGCCTCGCTCTCCCTCACAGTGTAGGCCCCAATCCAGCACGAGTTGATGCCAAAGAAGCAAGGTCCATATCTCCCAGGGTCAGTCTTTAACTGCTCCCCTTAAAAATAGCTTGTATTCTGCAGCAGAACTCTGCAGAGGCTGCATGCTGCACAACACCTATCTCTCCTCTCTGTTGAGTCTCCCCCCTCACCCACTTTCAAACACACATACAAACACTTTCCTCAGCACAGGTTGAGGTCATTGAGGAGAATGGGATAAAAATGTAATTTTGCCCCACTCCTTGTCATGGTCTAAAAACAGATTTAGACATGACCACTGGCCACTGATTATCCCATATACTGACAGATTAACACGCTCAGCCCTGAATGGAGTGTCCAAACCCCCGAGACAAAAAGCTGAAAAAGATTAAAACCCCTACAAGTCTAACACGTCAATCCACCTTTTTTTCCCCTAAATATAAGAAGATTTTACATGCAGCTCTATTCACAACTTGTTTCAGAATATATTAAAACCCACTTAGTCTAAGATATTATAGAATAATAATTGGCCCTATATTCATTATGAAGCATTGTGTTTGCCTCACTTGCACTTGTTTCATATTTGGGCGGCCTGATGTGAGGGATTAATGGGGCGACATGGAAGTAGAGGTACTTCATGATACTAGATCAGTCTGGTAAAACAGTCAATACTATGTATATATTTATTTGTATTCGACCTTCATTTAGTCAGGATAATCCCATCAAGATTTTGAAAGTAGTTTACGAGGGGGTCCTGGGCAAAATGGCAGCGGAAAAAGTTTCACACAAGCACCACATAAAAAACACTGATCACAGGATCAAAACAGAAAAAAAAGTTAAAAGCAACATAAACAATTTCACATGATAGAGACGACAGAAATAAAAAAAACAGCAGCAAACCAAAGGTTTTTCATTCAGTGTCAAAACATGTATGTTCAGTGCTCAAAAGCCCCTTAATCCTGACTTTAAAATCTTGCATGCTTTTTCAATAATCTAGTTTAAAATCTCTCTGTAGCTCACACCAGGATGAGGGTTCAAAAACTTTAAAAGAAAACGGTGCAGATTCTAGGGGGGACATACTGAATTCCTCCGCATGATCGGCGGTTGCATTCGCTGAATTAGCTATTAGCAAGTCCTGCTCGTAACGTACCCATGAATGTACAGAAAACTATCACTGGGTTACTTTGATGCTGAAGAAAACCTAAAAACATGATGAATCGTTCAAGTTCTTGAGCTGTAAGGAGCGTCTTTTTTTTGCCAACGTTGATAGTGGTGCTTTTCCTAAAAACTTGCCTCTAACGAGACACAGACAGAGGATCCGTTGTGAATGTTGCCAGGAGGACATACACAAGCAGATACAGACACAGTGAGCTCTGAGATGAAGAGCTGCAGGATAGGCTCTTACTGTGCTTTCTTCAAACCAACAAACCTCCAACGGGTCAGCTGTGCCTTTTAACTTTCTCTAATGTGGGAAAACAAGCCTTGAATGGTGGTTGTTCAGAGATCAGCTCTGCGTGAGTATTTCCAGCCCTATTAAAAAATGGCCAAAGGGAATACGAACATCTCTTTTACTATCTGCCAATCTAACATTGTGCAACAACAGAGACAAATCAGATAGGAGTTACTGAACAGCAACAACAAGAAGCTCGTAGATTAAAGAGACATCCCAAAGTCAATGTTGTTACTTTCTCAGTATATAAGCAATCCAGTCGCCGGGAAGAAAAGATCTCGTCTTTTTACGTTTCTGCAAACAGCAGGATACGTCGAATGTCAGCTTGTCTGAAATACATTCATAACCATTTTCACATTACGCCTGCAGAAAGGCAGGTGGTTTAGGTGGAACAATCGGTTAAGTTCAGGCAACAAAAGTACTTGGTTAAGGTCAGAAGAAACAAGTGTAAAGACCCCGTTTATTTCCACACAAACAACGCTCTGCTAGGTGAAAGTCCAGTGTTTCTTTTACCCATCCACCACCACTCCACACCCCGTAAAGTTCAATAATGGCAGCTCAATATGCTACGTCACTTAATCTGTGCGTTGCTCATTGGACTACTTCACTTTCTCTGGACATGTAAAAAAATCCAGAAAAGAAAGAGAAGAGCAGACTGTGTGTTTGTTTAAACGTTGACATTTTACTTATCCGCAGTTTGCAGAAACTGGGGCCGTAGTTAACGAAAAGAAAATCCTGGTCAACTGAAATTCTACCTACTCTTCTTCTGGTTGATGGGACAAAAAAGAAAAAAAATAATTCTGCACGATAGACTAAATGGCCACAGTGCCCTGAGTGCACTCTACATGGTTGCTTGAATTAATTATAAATATACATAAAAAGCTTTTTGCCCAAATTAAATGATTGTTAAACTAGGTCAGGGTTACCTAGCCGACCTGACATGACCTGCAAAAACATGCATTAATCAATCAGTATAGTAGCACTATTGTCAGGACTGAAGACCGGACGAGGACAGAACTAACCGAGGAGAATTTGGTCGGACACGAGCATATGGACCAACCAGCCGACTAGACGGCGTCGGCCCTGACAGAGACGTACAATGCCTGTGTGTGATGCCTGTTGTTGTTGTGATCGCTGTGACGGCCACAGCAACATCTTTCATTGACATTTGAGTCCGTACACACCCGACACTAACTTCCTCTATGCCGGTCCCTGCAGTGGAGCACAGTTGGCTCTGAACATTTCATCGCCTGTCACATATGCCGCCACTCAGTTAAGGTCAACGGTACCCTGAACTCATGATGGTAATCACTGTCATGGCAGATTTATGAATCACATCCCATTACCTGCAGATTTTTGACAGTACAGTATCATCAAGCACGGCAAACTCCCAGATCACTTCTTCTTGCCTTTCAGTCACGCTACATTAAACACACCAATATTTGCAGATATCTTTGCATTACTTCCAGCAATTCTCCTGAGAGCCACCTGTCTACATTAATTATGCTGCACTGAAATGTACAGTATGAGTGAACCTGCAAAGAGTTTACATTTGTTTGGGAATGGCAGTCCATCATGTAATTCAAACTATTTCCTCTGACTAAAGGCTGTTCTCTCTCGCCAAAACAAGAAATTAAACGTGACTTCTGAAGGCAATGCTTTGGCAAAGCTGGCTATCAATTATTGGGCGTGAAAGTGCCCTTGAACGCACCACAGAGGAGTCATATAAATAGTACCTGCTCTCTACTGCAGTTCACATGATGACATGGACGTAACTTTGGCAAATGGTACAGTTGAATGGTCTGAAATGTTGTTTACAGTCTGCAGTTTGTAGCTAATGTACTAAAATATGAAAAACCCAACTGAAACAATATTCTATTATTACAATAAAAAGTAATTCCAGAAGATATCTGCCACATTCTAATGTGGTAATATAGATATTAATACATATCATATATCTCTGCTGCTATTGTCCAATATGCAACTACTTCTAGTAAAATATAGTGATATAATCATATTCATTGTTTGCATACACCAGTCTCAAGTTGCATGGTGCGAGTGTCGTCATGGTTGCCACCTCTGGCGTGGCAAAGCACGTGGCGGTGGAATTAGCACTATGGCCTGGTTTATGGTTGCAGATAGAATGACATGTTAGCCACTGAGAGGCTAGTGGATTACACACGTAAGCAGATCAGCTTCGGTCCTAAGGTGATTAGATTGAGAATATCAAAACAGGAATTATGACCAAACAAAATCTGCATCAAATCACTGACAATGATCTCGCCACGCGTGCGCGTTGACTGGGGTTGGTTCAGGTTGAACGGGGGGGGCTTAAGTATATTTGGTAGGAAGACGTGCCAACTGTCTTGTGTGATCATCCGTCCTCATAATCTAGAAGGCCTTTGAGCTAAAGAGGATTCTGAAAAATGGTTTTACAAAATGCAGCATGCCTGGCACATCACCACTAAAGAAGCACACTTGATTGGAGTGTAAAAGCCCCGATAGGCAAGGAGATTTCTTTTTTTTTTGCAGTTTATCTAGCTGAAATGGGTCATTGGATATTAAGACGTACTCATTTCTCACCCTTCACTCTACTGTTCAATTTATGCAAAGAAAATTAAGTCTGATTATGAATGGATACTTTCAAACAAGAAAGTTTTCAACTCTAAATACAAAGAACTCGTGTCCTTGAAGAAGAAGTAGAAGTTCTCCTATTTATTAAAGATGTGGATTCAAACATTAAGGCTTTTCATATAAATGCTCCGTTGGTAGGGGGGTGGGTGGGTAAAAGTAATTCAGGTTCATTCCTCAGCGCTCGCCACAAGCATTCCATTGCTACCTGGTGTCCATCGCCTCATATTTCTCTGCTGATACAAATCTAAAATTGTGAACCCTGAGACTTATGCAACCAACAAAATAGCAAAGGCAAAGGTTTACGCTCATGCATTATTGAGTGGTCTCTTGGCCACCTGTCAGATTGGCCAGTCTCCTGCTATTATGAACACTTGGCTTCTTGACTTCTGCTGCCAATTAAGAACATACCTTTAAAGACTTAAATGTCTCCTATTGGAAATTAACTTCTCCACATCATTATTTTGTTTTTACGCAGTTTAAAAAAAGTCTTCTTCAAGTGAAACACTTTTGGGTTTATCATTACAAACCAATGTGTGAAAAAGGGCTTTTCAAGTAGAACACCCATCCTCGTTCATCCATGTGGCAGGTAAACTGTGAAAAGGATGATATCCCAGAGTCACATTAGATGATATTAAATACCATGGTCTGAAACATGATATGTTATAGAAAAAAGTTATTCTATAAATGCTGGAATAATATCACAATCTCTATAATGAGTGTCAGTAAGGTCGTTAGTTGCCACCATTACAAATCAACCACCGCCCAAAAAGTCATTTCAACCGGTCTGAAGTCAGTGTAAACCATCAAAAATTAAGATTGTATTTTTATGGATTAAAACTAATCTTGTCATTAGTAGTTTAAATTATGTATTATGAACTGCTTAAAGCTAGTCTTTAAACGGCAGTTAAACAGCTCAAAATTCCTTTCTAATATCTATTTGTGTGAAAACATCTACTTCAAACAACTGGATTTATTCAAGTTTCTCACCAAGGTACATTTTACAAGATTACATGTGAGTACATCATGATAATGTTA
This sequence comes from Ophiodon elongatus, assembly GCA_016806645.1. Classification (NCBI taxonomy): domain Eukaryota; kingdom Metazoa; phylum Chordata; class Actinopteri; order Perciformes; family Hexagrammidae; genus Ophiodon; species Ophiodon elongatus. The sequence continues at coordinate 1,103,711 of JACSYO010001904.1, forward strand.
TAATTTACCGTCGCCCAATTTCTCATTTTCACTGAACAGAGCCTGAACACATCATAACGTCGTTTGTTAGCCGTTAGCGGTGCTGCTAACGTTACTAGCTCTCCTGTCAATCTAAACACGGATTAGTTGTTTACATTGTGACATTATCAGAGATCTGCACTGCTCACTCACCGGGCACTGTGGTTGCAGCGAGTGCAAGAAAGTCCAGCTTTGTCTCTCATAGTGTAAACGTAGCGCAAGAGTTGTCATTGTCTGATGAATGATTAATGCTGCCGACAGTATGCAACAGTTTTTATTGGGTCAAATGAAGAAGTCTACAGAAGGAAGTCTGTAACTTTTGTTCCTTCTTCTCGCTTTATCCTTTGGAAACATGTTTAACCCGTCCTTGTTTATTCCTTTTCTCCCCGTCCTCTGACTCCTCAGCTCCCCCCACGTTCACGGATACACCACCTCAGTATGTAGAGGCCAAGGAGGGGGGCAGCATCACTTTGACCTGCACGGCCTTCGGCAACCCCAAGCCCTCGGTCAGCTGGCTCCGGGAAGGCAGCCTCATGGTCAGCAGTGCCAAGTATAAGGTATTTAACTACACGTTGCCTTTATGTCTCTGATTACTGATCGTGTTGCGTGCAGGCTGACAATGGTTCTGTGGGACAATACCTCATGGACAAAAAGACGCAGAGTCGTTGATGCATCTGGTATAAAAAACAACCTGTTCCATGCTTGGTTCACTGAGAATGGTCACCTGGATTATTATTATTAATTTGTTTTTTCTCCTGGGCACTCTCAAGCTGGCTGTGCTCAACCTCCCATGACCTTCACCTCCCAGCAGAATTAAAGAGCCATACCCATCAGTAAGATCAGAGCATCTGAAATGGCAAAGTTCAGTGAACATTCTTCCAGGAACCTGGTCTCACTCCCAGGGGGTCAGAAATGGATTATTTTGCGTCTTGATACCTGGGCACCGGGCTTTGAACTAGAGCTTGGGTTCTCTGCCCAAACCCGATTGGCCCATAACCGACCCTCAGGTTTTGGGCCAGGCCAAGCTGTAATTTTTCAAAATTCCCCCTCGTGTTAAACGATTCATCATCAGTCTCCAGAATGTTATAACATCGCCAGTTTAGGGCTGAACTGAACGGTTTGAAGCTTCATTCTTAACATTGACATTCAAATCTACATTTGAAAACTGCACTGTTTTTTTCTTTTTTCTTTTTGCATGTATATTCATTCTGTTTATACCTGCTATTTAGTGCACAGTTTCACATAAAGATCAAGTTACACTAATATTATTAGTTTTATACTACTTTTAGGTCGATTGCAGTGGTGGCTGTGTAGGATTGTTTCCAACTTGTGTGAGCCAAACATTCCAGAGTTCTGTTAGATCCAAAAGTCAACCTTTATTAAAAGAAGATAGATGTAACATTTCCAAAATTCACAACATGTTTTTATCTAACGAAAAGCAACCTGACGCCAATGTGGAAGTGCCTTAAAATGTGCATTCTTTCTCATGGTCAACAGGGGGCAACTCCCAAAAAAGAAGTCAGATTGTAAAGAAGTCTAAAACAATTACCATACTTCTCACTTGGTTTATAATTCATATGATTTACATCAATATCAAAAGTCTTTACACTATACAACACCCTCTGATAATGAGAAACTGGTAGAAAACTTAGGAAGAGTAACAGAGGAGGGATCCAGACAGGAAGTAGATGTCTTATGTACAGAACAAAATTCCGATATGGAAAATCGGGAAGACCATATGTAGATTGCAAACATATGAAGAATATGGATCCGGGAGGACGTCAGGTGACTTCCAGGAGCTGCCGAACAAATAGGACCTGAGAGCCCCGACCCGTCTTCACCACGGAGAACCTGGAAGAGGACAGACAACACAAACACACAAGAGGTCAAAACTCAAGCACCGAATGTCGAGGACATCAACGCACACGAGGGAGAGACGGAGATGAGAGGGGAGGCCCAATCTCCTGGAGAGTTTGTGAATCTATTAATGAGGAGGATCCTTGTGGGATTTCTCTGTCAGAGCAGCAGCTCAGTGAATAAATTGCCATCGCAATTGTGATTTCTATATTTACTCTCACTATGTGAGAGTTTGGTTTTAGTTTTTAGACTTTGTGTTTAATGAGAAGAAAGACGCCTCCGTGTTAAAGCTGTATAGTATCGAGCATCGAGTGCTGCATGTAAGAATGGAAATGACTCCCCCACATTAGATCAATTATTTAAACTTGGCTCACAGCAGAGTTATGTATCAGTCGCAGGCAGCAGCTTTCCACAAGTCGCCAGACTACACTGTATACTTCCATCGGCTGGTGGTCGAACATGGAGACGTGCTCTGTACTGACTGAAGATTTAGGCAATGCTGTACTCAGAATAACCGACTGGTGTCAGTGCAGAAGTCTGCACTCTGATCTCTGTTTGAAGCTGCTGCTTCTTGCTGTCAGATGTTTTAGATTGAAAATGAATTCCTCTGAGTCCGTTTTTGACTTCAGTAGTGTTGATGGGATATGACACGCTTACCATAGAGATGTGAATTTGGTGGGGGGGGTTCAAAGCTTCTGCAAAATCACAAGCCACAACCAATCTGCTTTTATCCACCAAATAAGAAGTAAAACCACCCGAGATCTGCAATATGCAGCGTTTCACTGCCTCTCAGCTTGGCCTGTGGGTGACTGTGTAGTAGATGCTCCCTCAGCTCGGCCTGTGGGTGACTGTGTAGTAAAAGCTCCCTCGGCTCGGCCTGTGGGTGACTGTGTAGTAGAAGCTCCCTCGGCTCGCCCTGTGGGTGACTGTGTAGTGAAAGCTCCCTCGGCTCGGCCTGTGGGTGACTGTGTAGTAAAAGCTCGCTCGGCTCGGCCTGTGGGTGACTGTGTAGTAGAAGCTCCCTCGGCTCGGCCTGTGGGTGACTGTGTAGTAAAAGCTCCCTCGGCTCGGCCTGTGGGTGACTGTGTAGTAGAAGCTCCCTCGGCTCGGCCTGTGGGTGACTGTGTAGTAAAAGCTCGCTCGGCTCGGCCTGTGGGTGACTGTGTAGTAGAAGCTCTCTCGGCTCGGCCTGTGGGTGACTGTGTAGTAAAAGCTCCCTCGGCTCGGCCTGTGGGTGACTGTGTAGTAAAAGCTCCCTTAGCTCGCCCTGTGGGTGACTGTGTAGTAAAAGCTCCCTCGGCTCGGCCTGTGGGTGACTGTGTAGTAAAAGCTCCCTCGGCTCGCCCTGTGGGTGACTGTGTAGTAAAAGCTCCCTCTTTCCTGTTGAGCGTGGAGTAAGTACTGGTTAGGTTCTTGGACAGGTAGTCTTGGCTCTCACAGCTCACTTTCCAGCTTTATCAGACGTTCTTTTCTCTTTTTTTCATTAGTGAAACAGGTGGAAAAAAACAAGTTTTGCCTGAATAATTTTTTGGGGGGGCATCTTATTATTATATATATTTTTTTATAAAATAAAATGTTGATCTGATGCATTTCTTCACCTTACATTATATGAAGCTCTTTGAATCGCGTCTGTGTCTGAAAGATGCCGAAGGTTACTGTGTGCTTTGACCTTTATGAGTGTATTCCCTGGTTCCATCTTCCATTTATCATGATGTTTACATATATTGTAAAATGATCTATTGGAAATATATTATTTATATTTATTGGCTTTAATTTTTAGAACTTTATTTGGACTCAAATCTTAACATGTGTGTATGTTTTCTGTTGTGTAAACACAGAGTGACTCACAGGATAAAAATAACATTATTTGTTTGGAAGACCAAAGTTTAAGGCCTTAACAGTAGTCCACCTTAACAGTAGTTAAATGTGTGTGTGTGTGTGTGTGTGTGTGTGTGTGTGTTCAGGTGTCTGATGGGAGTTTGACGGTGCTCTCCATCACCAGGGAGGACCGTGGGGCCTACACGTGTCGAGCCTTCAGCCCCCAGGGAGAGGTGGTTCACACCACACGGCTGCTAGTACAAGGTAGGCACATGTGTCCGTGTTGCAAAGTATTCATATGTGTTCTCATGGCACGCGTGTCTTTTGGTGAAGACATGGTAAACAGGAATGTAAACAGCAGCAACAAAAACAAGGTCTCTGTGAAGACGTGCGCTCAACAGTCACCGACCTCCCGCCCGCTTAGCCTCATTCCTGCGACCGGACTTCAGACAGCCAGGAGCATGCTGGGTAGTGGAGAAGCTCCTACCTGGGATAGCTTAGCTTCCATCTCGACTCTCCTCCCTGCAGCAGTTCGCTGGCGTTCAGTCCGAGGGCCGCCGCAGCACCTCTTTCCGATGTTGAGTGTATTCTGTCATATGCCGCTGGTGCTCCAGTAATTAACACGAAAAAAACAACAAATTAAGACAAGAAATGTTACAAAATTCATTACCTCTGAAAAAAGACTAACAACATGAGGCATTTTCCAAAGCTGTTATTCTGCAACTCTATCAGCTGTCAACAAGTCACAGAAACTAACTACACGTCAACCTGAGCCTGACTTTTGATGAAGCCTGATAAAGCTTGTGTGCAAAACTATCCACCAGCTCATCAAAATCCAGGGCTCTGACTCATCAACACTCCAAATGTAATACACTGTGCAGAATGCAAAACACAATTACAGTCGTTGGCCTTGACTTTACACAGACAATATCTGCATTTAGGCTACGAAATGAGTTTGCATTCAGTTCAATGTATCTGGGTACATTTTGTGCAACATAATGAGACCACTGCCGGTACTGTGAAAGGGAGCAGAGCAGGAGGGAAGAGGGAGAGGGCAGATAGTCGTAAGAGAGACATTGGTTTCGAAAGAGTAGAAGTATAGAGAGAAAATAGAAAATAATTGTTTTTTTATAATCCAGAAAGATGGAGCAGATATCTGGGTTTACTATTATTTCGCACAGACTAATCGATAAAGTACGCAGCGAACTACCAGACCTGTGCACCAACAAGGACTCACAACATGATCTATATTGATCCACAACAACAGAAACTACGTGAGCCCTCAAACCACAGTTGTTCTTTTTGTTTTTATCTCATGCACCACTGCCTGTTGATTCACCACTCTTAACCGGCCCCCGGCCAGTAGGGGCTGCGAGTGATAACACACGTGGCGGAGATCTGCATTCTGCTAAGTGTACGTTTTTACTTTGTACTTAGTACTTAATCAAGTCCGTAAATCAAATCAAATGTTGACGTGGCGATAGAGGAGGTGGACCAGCTGACAGGAACGCCAACATCGCTGGCCCTTGAGCCAGGCTTTTGCCATGGCTAAACCATAGAGTAAACAGTATTAAGTCTGACTTCATTTGAAATGTATTAAAGCTAAATATATCTCTCCCCTGCTGGTGCAAAACAGTCACAACCGTTGTGATATCAGCTCGCTGATCCCCCGAGCGTGCGATCACATCGGTGCGAAACACACCAGGCTGAGTAGAATTTACATAGTGTATGATGCAGCAGTACGTTTAGGAGCGGGACTAGACTGGGACTGAAATTAGTTTGGGGGCGGCTAACAGCTGCATTTTACTGCAGCAACGTTTAAGACGAGACGGCTGAACAATTGTATTCATATATCTGAGCAGTTTATTATTCATAGAGGCCTAGAGTGAAAAGAATCAGAGGATGAGAGCGCTTCACGCCCGCAGCTCTAAGTGAAATGTCAGCTTCCGTAACTACAACAATCTGTCTGTATCCGTCCACGCTTCGCCACAAAATCAAGACACATTTAGCAGATTAATCATTCATTATCTGCAACATCATGCACACATCGGTGCTCAAAGTCACCTTTTTTTTCTCTCTTTCTCTCTAGAAATTGAAAGTAAACACAGTATCAAATGTGTGTCAGTGCAGCGACCTTAGATTTGATACGCCTCACCAAAGAGGATAAATGATAAAGCAGCAAACATGGCATTCCAGGTCATCTCATTTAAAGATTGCTGCCCCAATCAACACAGTTGAGTGGTCATGACCTCATCTCAACTGAGGGGGAATTGAGGCCTGATCTCTTTAAATGAAACATTTTCACTGCGTTTTTCACCACATTGATTCCTGTCATTCTTGTGGAAGTTCAACAAAGTAGCAAAAGACATGCTCACTTCATAACGAATGCCAGTTACACACCAGAAAAGGGACGAAGCGAGACGGGACGAAGCGAGACGGGACGAAGCGAGACGGGACTATGAGACCGTAAGCTGGCTGTCGGCCATAACGCTCTGCCAGGCCAGAGAATTATGCTGAATGACTTCTACGTCTCGTTCCTTCACCGTGGTGTTTGACCTTCACTGTGCAGAATGATGTGCAGTGTTTGCTTCACATCCATCTGCTGATTGGCCTGTCACAATAATGATTATATCGACACATCGTAAGACATATGAACACGGTCGCCATAATTTGTACCCTATAAAGTCCTTGTGCGATATATGGACATTGTAAATGTTCTTTACCCTTTGAACTTATCTTGTGAAATATGGGCATATGTATATACTGTATAGATATTGACTTATTGTATGATATATGGAAATAACCTCAATCATTTAGCTTATCGTGCGATCATTTTTACATAATTGTCTTAACGTACAATATATGGATATGACCTTAATCATTATTGACTTATCGTACGATATATGAAAACCAAGCTATTAGGAGTATGAAGAATGAGTTAACCCCAAGCAGTTTTGGGGTGCTTTTCGGCCTGCTCCTCTATGGAAACATCACAACCATGGCTAGAAGTACAGAGCACTCAGACATGTATTTAGTGAAGTATAACACAGTTACAATGATGTAAATCATAAAAAAAAAAATGAAAGTTGAATTTCGTTGATCATTTCTTTGACAAAAATGGCCAAACAACGTAATATACATATCTAACATTGTTCCAAGTGCCCATAAGTGTGACCAAAGTAGGGGGAAAAATGGAGGCTTTACGTGCTATATATATTGAGATATTCAAAAGTTCTACTTACCAACCTCTCCTCTCCTCTCCTCTCCTCTCCTCTCCTCTCCTCTCCTCTCCTCTCCTCTCCTCTCTGCTCAACAGCCACCAGTTCAGTCAAAGTTTCACAGATTCTTTTGACACGTGACTGTCGGTCTCAGCCGAGTCAATCATGGCTTTCTAGTTGCGTTGAGGAGCTCAGAATTAAATGCTTTTCCCACGATCTGGTTACTTCAAACGGTTTATTCGGGGCGAGATTTCAAATGAGACACATAGAATAAAATGTTTTTGATAAAATATCACAATTTTAGGCTTAGTTTCGGTTGCGTTTTCTGATGGAAGCGTTCGTGGAACATGATATGTTCAAGGACTCTCGAAAAGATTCAAATCAGACGATTATGGCAATATTATTTTACAGCTTCTGGCTGTGATAAACGGTGTGGTTTGCGTTTCCATCCGGCTTTTGGGGTTCAGAGGGTGAAGGAGACTTCTAGCCTGAGGAAAGAAGCTGCCCTGTGGTCTAAGTATGAATATGAGCTCGCTTTCAGCGGCTCGGTGCTGGATAAAAGAAGCGTCTGCGCTTTGGTGTGTCGGCCGTCGGTCGCTCATATTCGTCATGAGAACAGACGGCGAACGTTTTCACAGAGGTCGCGTATTTGTTTTGGCGACTGAGCACCAAAGGCGGCGCAGAGCCGGAGCCCTTGTCTGACCCCGTCCTGTATAATTTACGGGAGAGACGGATTAATAGAGGCCCTCCTGGAAAGCCACTGAGCAGCAGATCAGCTAAGAGACTACAGTGCCAACAAATCTCCAGCACTCAGCTGGTTCCAAATAGGGCGGGTTGGCACACACACATACACACACACACACACACACACACACACACGCTCAAATACCAACAACACAGTCATCCAACACAGCTCTCGCCCTGCTTGTCCTGCTAAGGGGCTGGCAGATGGAAATGCTGTGCCTGTTAAAGGATCAGGCCGTGGGCTACAGATCAGTATTAACATATGGGACTAGCAGTTTATAGTTGCAACAGTGGCTAAACACAGCTGTATGTGTGTGTCAGTGGTTGTGTGTGTGTGTGTGTGTGTGTGTGTGTGTGTGTGTGTGTGTTTATGCGTACATCAGTCGTCAGGACAAAATCTTGAAAGTTTATCGTAAACCAGCCTCTCATAAACGCTGTCTCACCGCTGAACGTATTTATATCTGACAGTGTGGGTAATATCCACAGAGTGGTGTTGAGGGGTTTCACATGATGCCGGAGAGAAGGGTTCCGACGAGGTAGTGCTCTGTGTCTACAGTTCCTGGCAGTCGTCCTAATTGGAGGAGGAGACGCTGTTTTTGTATCGTGTCTTGAAACTATACTGAACATACAGGATAAAGCACACTTTCTAAGAGAGCTCTGTGTTTGCTATAGATCATATTGGGTCATATTGTGTAGCAATGATGATTAAATACATTTTGTATTCATACAATGATATTCTTTCATTAAACTATTTTAAACTGATGTAGAATTATAATGATTAAATGTTGGCCTGAGATTCCATACCGTACTCTCTGAAGTTAACATTTGTTCTCTTTACAGTTGAATTGCATCAAATTTGCAAAAGTCCAGATTCATTGCAGAAAATCAGCTAGATTTTATTTCTTGAAATAAACACCTATTGTGATATAGATTGTTTGACTCAAAGGAATCTTTTGGGCATTTTACTGAATGCCTTTATTATTATCAAGTCATTGGTAGAGTCAACAGGAAATGAAAGGACAGAGACTGGAAATGACATGCCACAAAGGTCCTTTATCTGACATGAAACATCATGGTGGCATTTAGTGATGCTGCATAGCGCTCTGGTAGCAGCAGGGACCTGTCAATCACAGTAAGCCCCACTCAAGACCATAATTTACTAAATGAACATCATGCTGTATTGAAGAAGACTTGAAACTAGAGATTAAGACCATAAACTCATGTTTACAATGTTTACTGAGGGAATAAATCAAGAGAGAAGTAGAGTCATTTTCTCATAGACTTCTATACAAACTGACTTATTTTTGCAACCAGAGTCGCCCCCTGCTGGTCAGTAGAAAGAATGTAAGTTTTAAGACACTTCCGTACTGGCTTCACTCGGGCAGAACTGGAGGTTGCTGCCTGGTTTCAAATGAAGTAGAAAAAAAGGTATCAAATGAAGAACTCAACTGGTCTCGGTATCACTTTAAGTAAGTTTTGTAATATTTTAAATGAGAAAAAAGCCCTAGTGTTCAGCGCCTTAACTCCTCTAGTCAAGCCAAGTCCATTTTATTTATAAAGCGCCAAATCGCAACAGAAGTACACTCGTTACACTTTTCATATACAGAGCAGGTCGAGACCATAGTCAGCAGCCAGAGAGAGGCACAGAGATGCATAGAAAAAAAACAATAATAACCATAACAACTGTACAGATAGTATCGATATAACCAATTATAACAATAGTAGCAGTGGGCTTCAAATAGAACTGCCAGACAATCTAGTCACCAAAAATCATTATTTGGTATCGGCTTGTGCACTTTAGACATTGGACCTCTGGCAAGAACCACTGAGACATTTGCTCCTAATTTGGCACTGATTCAAGACAACTTTTGGCATTAATCACAACCCAAATTCCAGAGTGTCCCAGACATTAGTTACGTAGACATGCCCATCTTTCTCTGCGGCAAGAATGGAGAAAAAGTCCTAATGCTGTTCCTAAAAACTAAAATAAAAACAGATTTAATCTATTATTTAATCTTCATGCAAAACAAATGTTCCCGATATCGTCATCACGGCATGGCAATTTACTGAGAGCTCCCACAATGTGGCAAGTTCTCACACTGCAACAGCTGCCTCTTTGTCTTTATACAAGTCCCTGTTCAGAGGAGCATCCTCCCTTTCACCCAGTTCGTCACTTCAGCTCTAGCTAAAAGTGATTCCTCCGGTGTACCTGGAGATACCAAACAGTGTAAATGAAAGTGTCTGAAGATTTCATCTGGATTTTATCCGGATACGAGACACTTGAAATGAAATTAAGTTTAAACGGAATCTAAGTGAATCAGCTTTAGAAAAAACGTATAAATAAGCCTCACAAACAAGCAAGAGAGCTTTTGGATAATAATAAGAAAATGCCCTTGCAAAAGGCGAAATTAAATAATACAAATAAAAAAACACTCTGCAGTCCTTGAATATCAGTATTTTCTTTCCTTCTTTCAGTTATTTCCTGTCTTAGCTTTTCTTCACTGACTGCATGTTCAGCTGCTCCTGGAGCAGTCAGGTTTAGAGCCATGAACCCAGAGAGCACTGCAGCCGTTTCATCAACCTCTTCATCACCAATTACCTCCTCAGCCTGTGGATTTAGGGTCTGGTGGCACTACTCCTCCCTTTTGACCCTCGCCAATAGTCTTTTGAGTGCGAGCTATCGAGTCTCTTCGTCCTTTTGCTTCTTTGGACTCATCCAGGCCAGTTGAAGTGGTACTTGATTGATACCTGCTCCCTCTCCAGCGGAGTCTCGCTGAGATCTGCGCGGCCCACCTCCCCGTCCATCTCCCCATCTGTTGAAATTCTTCGTCGTAATTGGACTTTTTAAGCTTATGCCACTTTTCCTGTTACGTAGAAATTTGCATTCAAATGAGATTTTTTACACAAAATGGCTCAGTCTGCCTGAGCGGTACTTATGTTTAGTATCACCTATTTTGGGTGGCACTGCCATGTACACTCACACATTAAAGTGGGCCTCTTATATAAATCCAAACACCCAGTGTGTGGTAAGTAGCTGAAAGTAGACGAAGGTAGAATAGGCTGGCCAAACTCGGCACGCGTATGGACGTATTATGTTAAGAAACGACTGCAAATTAAGTGTAATAGGGTAAATATATATATCCATGCGTGCAAGGACGATGATCCATCTGGCACAGCGAGGATCACTCAGTAGATTCTCATAATCCTTTACTGAGTGCAGAATAAGTATGTAATATGGATCTGAGGTCTGCACCAGTGTTAATCTCTGTGTGTCTTCGCAGCATGTGCACATGGCCATAAATACCCCAGGAAGACCCTCGCCAGCTGTTAACTAATTACCATGTTGTGTCTGCAGTGGGTGTGGCGCGGCTGAGGAAGTTCCCAATGAGAGAAGTCGTATCCGCGCCACGTCCTCGTGGATGCAGCACATTCAGGATTATTGTCCTGAATGTGCTGCTCATGTCTCATGTTTTAACATAGCTCTGGTTCAAGAACAAATCGTTCCGTTGTGCTTGAGAATTTAGAATTCGAACCAATGATTAAAGATTGAATATTTGATATTTTACTCTCGTTTGAATAGTAGTTTAAATTTTTAATAAAAAGGGACAGCCCTTGTGTGGTGGAAATTTGCTTGTGAGAAATCAAAAGTATCTTAAGCTCATTCGTCTTTAAGTATTTATTAGAGGATAAGATATGGAAAAATTATAAAGAGTACAAGTCATCAAACATGAACCAATGAGCACAGACCAAAGTCGTAGCATTTCATTCAGCTGAATGGAGAATGTTCTTCCTCCCGGGGGAGCAAGAAGACCTGCTGCTCTTCTCTGTGTTGAGTTGAGCTTTAAACAGAACTTGTCCAGCAACCAATCGATAAATGTGACCATAAAAGAAGAGGAATGCACCCCGTTCCCAAATAGGAGAAACATAAACGAAGAGGAGCTGAACCCAAAAAGAAGAATGCCCCCGTTCCCTCACGCAGGGCAAAGTTCAACAGATGAGCTAGGGACATGTGCTCCGGAAATACAACCACCAAAATAGGTTCAGCTATAGAGAAGTTATACAGAGTTCACAAAATCAATTTTCCCCCGACACCTTGTCCCTAACTTTAAAGCAAGACATCTTTGTATGTCTATCTGTGTCTCCATCGCATATCCCAAGAAGCCTTCATCTGAACTACTTCACACTTGGCGGGTGTATTGCCGGGGACCCAATGACATGCAGCGTCGAAGTTGGTGCCGTTTGGACTCGCGACACGTTCAATATTAATAAACTTTTGATAAACAAGCGATGGCGCATACTCTGCTTTATGGTCTACTTGACTCTAAATGGACCATAATTTACTAAATGAACATCATGCTGTATTGAAGAAGACTTTAAACTAGAGATTGAGACCATAAACTCATGTTTACAATGTTTACTGAGGGAATAAATCAAGAGAGAAGTAGAGTCATTTTCTCATAGACTTCTATACAATCGGACTTCTTTTTACAACAGGGGTCGCCCCCTGGTGGTCAGTAGAGAGAATGCAAGTTTTAAGACACTTCCGCATCGGCTTCACTCGGCAGAACCGGAGGTTGTCGCCTGTTTGTACCTTAGTGATATGACGCTGTGTCCTCTATTTCACCCTCATTGGAACCAAGAAATCTACTCAACGTATGTTTATCAAGACTGCTTGTGTTTTTTTTCCCACCAGGCCCTCCGTTCATTGTATCGCCACCAGAGAACATCACAGTGAACATCTCGCAGGATGCCTTCTTCACCTGCCAGGCGGAGGCCTACCCCCGCAACCTGACCTACACCTGGTTCTGGGAGGAGGACAACGTCTTCTTCAAGAAGTAAAGTTATGATCCGTCTCCTTATTGTCTCCCATATCGCCTCACCCGTCTGTTCACCGCCGCCGTCAGGAGTCCTGTGTTACGATGGTGTTTTTGTGGTGGACATTCACTTGAGAGGAATGATATAACTTTCATTTCATTTTTCAAAGACACAACCAAATGCCTTTTAAACTGATGATCAGGTGAACAGTGTGCAGACAGAAATATGCCCTCTGGGATTAGCAGTTATTTAGCTGACTAACGATGCATTTACTTTTGGAGTGTAAAAAAAGCTTAACTGATTGCTTAACCCTCTGAACCCCATGTTCATGTCACATTTTACTGCCTTGATTTTTACTGCAACATTTAAATCCTGCACCTCTCTGGAAACAGCAGAATCATGGCTGCTGTTTCCAGAGAGGTGCAGATAACTAAAAAATGAAAGAGATAACTAAAAAATGAAAGTAGATTTTTTTTGAAAGATGAAAAGCTGACGATTATGACTTCTGCTTCTGGCTTTGATAAACAGTGTAGTTTGGGGCAATTGTTTGAAGAAAACATGCTTTTCAATCATGCCAGCGGGTTTTGGGGTTCATAGGGTTAAAGTCGAGATGAAATGAAGAATGCCCTATTATACTATTATACTGTGTACCTATTAACAATATATGCAGAAAAACTACAACAAATCTATTTCTTTGTATTTTTACGTGATACAGTAAAAGCTCCTTTGAGACATGTGGGTCTGATGTCTAAAGGCCTTTACAGACTGGCACACTTAAGTATATTTTTTTGGACTGTTGTTTTTGTCATGAGTATTTTCCCACAGAACGCAAATACTACGCAGCCAAAATGCAACGTGATTTATTTATTTTTTGAGATTTTCTGAGCTTTCGTTCTCCTAATAAAGGGAACAACCAATCACGTTGTCCGGAAAGGAGACATTCAATTTGTACACTTTTGTGTACAACAACACAGAAGCTCCGAACCGAGACGGCAAACCTTGACAAAGGCAGTGCAGACCAGATCAACTCTTTCCGTTCTTGCTTTTCAAAATAAAAGCACTGAACAGAGGGAACTCAAATTCACTCAGAGCATCTCGCTAAAAAGAAACTCAATAAAGTAGCTTCCAGAAGCCGTGTCATTTATGTGTCACCCCCCCCCCGTGTGTAAAGTCCTTTTATTTAAAATGCCAGCAAACTTCCAGAGTAACATTTCTGCAAAACTTTAAACATCTGAATGAAATGTGGTCAGATTAATGTAAAAGTTGCAGCACAAGGTTAAACAAGTACAGAGAGAGATTAAGGTATTGTTGTAAACCTTTAAACACTGCCAATGAGCAGATTCAGGTCAGGTATTAGTCCGTAAAACCATTTCCCCTCATGGTGCGGGGCAGTGGTGGAATGTAACTAAGTACATTTACTAAATTACAGTACTTATTTTGCAGGACTTGAGTATTTCCATTATAATGCTACTTTATACTTAAATCGAGTTTATAATGAAAAGAGAGCGTGTCACTCATCCTGTGCGATGGATCTCTAGAAATGTCCGTCAGTTGGCACATCATCCTCCGTTGCCACGAGCGATGATGACATTTCTACCGCTAATGTGTGGAAGCTGTTCAGACAGACACAATGCACTTGTCCATTCTGCTCACCCATAAAGTGGCCCTCAGCCACCGAAGCTCCAAGTAAAGTTAGGTTTGTGATGCACATTCACAATGCATCATATTGCATCAACGTCTGCTTCAGTGCACTGTTTTTCTAAGGAGACGGAGCAGACAGGGATGAACCCAGCGCTCATGCATAAGTGTAAAATAGCCGAACAAAAGGGGGGAGCTTTTCTCTTTTTTTACTGGTTTGTCCATTTCATGCCGGCTAAAATAGTATTAAATGATGGCAAAATAGCAAATGGTCTTTAAAGATAATACTGTAACAGAATGTCTACACTTTAAAAAAAATGTCAAATAAGGACATGAGGGTAAAATCGGCGCACGTATGTTTATTGCTACAGCTGCAGAGGTTAAAACAACACAGTGGAAGTTACGTTAAAATCTATTTTATCGTTCAGCAAATGCCAAATAAATGAATGTCTGACTGATGCCTTTAGTGTCACCTGGAGGCGGAATGGTCGCTGCACTGCAGCAGGTCACAAACTCTTCACACTTCTGGTGGCTGAGGCCGAGCGCAGCTGCTTATCAAAAATGCAACCAGTTTTGCAACTTTAACACGATGCAGTGTAGATAAATATTTCAGCGGGGACTTGATCCCTCCCCGTTCCTGAGTACTCTCCTGCAAATATGGCAGTCGTTTGGTTGACATCGTACATCCGCACTCGGTCAATGTTAATAACAACCGATGTCGCTCACTTTGCACATGTTTGTGTACTTCAGCAGTATTCTGTCTTTGCAGATGTCTGAAGCTTCACAAATAACAAAAAACATAGTAGTACACTTTAGCATTGCAATATTATGTTTTGTGATTCTGTATTGATTCTCTAAAACACGATTGATTTTTAATTAATAGTTTAAATACAAAGATGTGTGGCAGACAGTGGCCCTTTTCTCAGATTGTATGCACATGGTGGTGTGTTCTTTGTACTACTACAGTTTTCCTAAAATTAGATAAAAAAAATGCAATATTTTGCCTTGCTTACAGTATCGCAATATACCGTGATATATTGACTCATAAACCCTGTATCACGATACGTATCGTATCACCAGATTCTTGCCAATACACAGCCCTAGAGCTAAACTTACCAGATAAACTATTTTACCAACTGGGAACCAGGTTCCAAAATGGAACCGGCTATCCGTCACACGTATTCTGTCACTGATGTATACTGTCACTGATGTATACTGTCACTGATGTATACTGTCACTGATGTATACTGTCACTGCTACACATTTTCTTGCCCTTTTGTGATCATGTTCCAGTGGCTGGAAAGCTCTGGTTTTCATAGTAATGCTATTCTACACACAGCTTGATTCATGGTCCACAGACTGGAAATGCATTCCCCTTCTTTGTTATTGCCCAATAGCACAAACTCTTTAGAATATATATATATATATATATATATATATATATATCTCATTGTGAGGTTGAAGGATTTATTGATACCGATACCAATGATAACTTTGCTGGATGCAGAGATTTCAGACTTTTAAAATCCCTCTAATCCACCCAGCTTGTAGGCTTTGTGTTGGAACTGAAGAAGGGGATCACAGAGATCTTGGTTCATGCTTGACTCATCGTCACACACAGTGCCTGCAGATTTTCCAGCAGCACATTTATACTCCAAAAATCCAATTTTTCAAGGTGCTTGACTATTGAGAGACCTGGTGTGTGTGTGTGTGTGTGTGTGTGTGTGTGTGTGTGTGTGTGTGTGTGTGTGTGTGTGTGTGTGTGTGTGTGTGTGTGTGTGTGTGTGTGTGTGTGCGCGTGTGTGTGTGTGCGTGCGTGTGTGCGTGCGTGTCTCAGGAGAACTACACTTAAGTCACAGTCATGTTTCTAGAACTACTTGTATGAAAAGAAAAGTATTCATTTAAATATGGTTAGAATGTGACGGTGGAGGAATTTTGTTTTTGACAAGTCTGGCATAAAGTAGCATAATTGCATAATTCCTAAATTAACCATAATTTAATATGGTCAACAAAAACATGTAAATGTGAGTTTGATAATCCACATGTATTCCTATTTTCAATGCAACCGATAACTTTAAATAAAAAAGCACACTTTGTTTTTATTCAGTGCTGTAAGTCTGATGTTTTACAGAACATAAAGCTCGGTCTATAGTGGCATCTATCCTTGTTTTTTCTCCATCAGACATATGTTTTTATTTGGAGTGAGGGAGCGGGGATGAGTCTAAAGCCAGTCCAGAGATTTGGGTCTGCTGACTTTTGACCAGCCACTTGCCGTAGCCAAGGCAACAGATATTTTGCATTCATTCGCTTTGCTCCCTCCTCTGCCTCATTCCAAATCCGACTGGGAGAGTGCAACGAGCAGAGGTGGGGAGGCTAGTGAGAAGATATGACACCATCCCTGATGGAGACAACAAACATTTGTTGCCATTTAACGACTGTTGTGGTGTCACTTTCACGGGATCTTTTTTTAATTTTTTTATTAAGCAGTATTTCTGCTGATTGAACATAGAATATAGAGGTGTTAAAAGCAAAGCATCAAATCAGAGATCATTTGCAAATTGGTCATGATTGCAGCTTTTAAAATGGTCTGTGTATTAGAACTCGCATTTTAGAGAGCAACATGAGGGAAAAACAGGGATTTGTTGGCAAAAGCAATCATTTGTCATAAGTCCACCATTCAGTCCTCAGTCATTAAAAAATGAGACTGCCAGGAGCAACAGAATCTGCATCACTTGCCGTGTCTGGAGAAACTGAGACTCGGCTTCTTCCAATCGGCGATCGGATTCTATATTGAAGATTGAAGGGATGATTCATAATTGCTTTTTTCCTGCACCAATATTAAAGTTAATTTTAACCACCTTACAAGGAGAACTATAAAAAAACGTATAAAAAAATAATCTCCAAACTGTGCCCTGCTGGGCATTTGGAGATGTTTCTGGTGAAGCGACATTTCCATTTGTTAGGTTAATCAGCGCCACTGATGATTGATTTTAAATCCTCAATTACAAACCGGTTTGTCGTCTCTTTTCCGTGGGTCTGACCCCCCACATCTCCGTTTTCCATATGCCAGCTCACTGAATGTCATTTTTTCACTTTCAAAGATTGAGGTTGTTGAATGAAGCTTTGAATGTCTGTTGTCACATTTTATCACTGTTATCACCCCATACAAGTCTGGAAAATATGATTTTATGTTTTATTGTGATTATATAAATGTAATTAATGGTGTTGTTAGAAGGCTGCCCGTGTCTCGTTGCATGTCTCGCTGGTGCAAGCGAGCGATAGTATTTGACCGCAGTGAAAATGTTGTTTTTGAAAGGCTAAACGCCAACAAATATGGATTGTAGCAGAATATTTCGTTGTATAAAAACATGTTGGGAATTTTGGAAACGATGAAGCTGGAATTGGACATTGCATGGAGTGCTTAATAATAATATTAACATAAATGTCAAAGTCAGGAAAGAAGCTTCAGTTAGGACTAAGCCCCAGTTATGGTTATGATTTGGATTGTGATATTAAAGTAAAGATAAAAACGGTAAAGGTAAAATGATGCCATTGCATTGTCCCACCAAGCACACACACACACACACACACACACACACACACACACACACACTAACACACACACACTTTTAAAAGGGAGCAGTTATTTGAATAGAGGAGTCATTGCCTTTACGTAGAATGTTGTTAATGAAGATGTTTTAAATAAAATGTTCACGCGCTTTTATATGTGTCGATTCACGTTACTTTAACTGCATTGCTTGCAAAAAGCTGAAAGGTTCAAATTATTCCAAATGATGTGTCAGAGCTGAGCTAGACTGCACACCGTGCTGTCTCTCTCAGTAGCGTGGGGAAGTGACTCAGAGACTGATGAACCTTGAGAATGAATTACTCAGCTGTAAGAATATGCATCTGCTGGGTCTCCCGTCCACAGGATATCAGCTGTGCAGTGTTAGTGGGCGACTGACTCACATCTCATTTATCTTTCGCTTTACCTATAGTAGCACTTTCTACTCATCTTTTCCATCTTTTTATTGGTATAATGCTTACATGTGTCTTCTTTTTCCTGTTGATGTTTTTATAGTCGTGCCAGCTATATTCAGATTTTGTTCAGAAGTAAATGATGGTGGAGGAGTATTATAGTACAACAGAGGCCAGTGTGGTGTTTCAGCACAATACGAGGATCTTGGGGAAAGATGTCTGCCCGGTCCCACTGATGTAGGGACGGGTTCAGATTCAATTCAATTCATTTTGTGTCGCCTCAAGTCACAAATCACAGATTTGCCTCAGAGGGCTTTAAAATCTGTACAACATACAACAGCCTCTGAATATCCTCAAGTGAATGACCGTCTGATGAATGTAAAGACGTGTTGAAAAAGTATTCTGTACTGGAAGATAACTGTTAAAATCATTTTCACAGTTTCTGCATTCATGTCTTATTCTGAAATACATCCTCTGTTTGTTATATACCTGGCATTTTTTTCTTCTCTTCACTGAATTCTTCAAGATGACATAAAGTTAATTTAGATGCCAATCTAACCGTTTTTGTACTCTCCATTTTCCCAGTGACCTGAAGCGCAGAGTCAGTATTCTCATTGACGGTTCCCTCATCATTGCCCAAGTCAAGCCGGAGGATGCTGGGATATACACCTGTGCTCCCAGCAACAGCCTGGGCCAACCACCGACTGCCTCTGCCTACCTAACAGTGCAATGTGAGTGTCTCTGACTCTTCTCTTTCTGCATGTGCTGAACTCCAGAGTGTGTCCTGCTTCATTGGAAGGGTCCCTCTCTCTTCTCTTTGTCCTTTCTGTGTATTTGGGTCAAAGTGACGGCCACCTCAACTCTGTACTATTAATACTTAAATCCAAGGGCTAATCATGCTGGAGGTTCACTGGAAAGGAACATGGCCGAGCATGTCCACTGCAGGAGCATGGATAAATTAAAGCCCTGGGAAAACTGGGCTTCAGATCTTTGACATTGAATGTAATAAAACAAATAGGCAACAATCCTAACACATCTTTAGGTGTTATTTATTAAGAGGTTGACATTAAAAAAGGTCTGTTTCTTCAGGACTATAAAGGTGTGATTTGATCACATTTGACCAAACCAACTTTCATCAGATTCTCATTAAAATGTTGCTGAATGCTGATTGGTCGTGGAAGAGATCACGAGGGCTGCCACGTATTTTCTTCTTGATTTTTTTATCAACTATTTTACCGGAATTTATTGAGTAATCTAAACGATTAATTTTCCTCCAAACAAAAAATCAAATTTACCATTTCATTGAAGTTCATTTTATTTTGAAAAAACTGTAGGCTACGTCATGAATTCTTAAATAAAACGTTGACGTCAACGATTGACAACGAGCACGAGACATAACTTTTATTTCCAACTGAGCCCTGCCCACTTCCAACGAGCGAGAAAAGGACTGAAAGAAACCCAGAAATAGATTTTTGTGAGGTGGGTTCAAATTAGAAGTTCGTGGCTTCGTGAAGCATTCCTCAGAAAGTTGGTGAGGGAAATGCTACATCAGGGACTTTAAGTAAATAAACTCTGGAAAAGTGACCCCACAAAAGAAAATGATTGAGGATCTTCATTGAGCATTTCACATAGTGCTTCATCGGACTCACAAACATTCAGTAAACAGGCAGTGACTTAAATAAGATGTCAATAGTCATAAATAAACAATTGCACTCAGGGAACACAGTAAAAAAGAAAACATAGAAATGTGTATTCAGTAAAACCCTATGGGCAGACCACTTACAATCACTTAATTATTGTTATTATGTTCTATTCTCAACTATTTTATCATTACAAAAAAATAATATTTGTATTATTTTGGAAATGCATGTAGATTTAGCAGTGTCCACAATAAACAGGGTTCCCGTGTGGATTGATACATTTGATAATATCGGACATTAAAAGAAAAAAACTAGTGGGGAGGCTGAACCAATTTGGCTCATTACTAGATATATCTAGTAATATATCTTTCTAGATATATCTAGTAATGAGCATATATGCCAATGTTTTGGAAGGCATTAAAAACTTCATTCAATAGTAATGTAAGGGACAAGTTGGAACGCTCTAAATAAAAAATTCTTTACAAATTGTTATCACGGAGGTCCCCGGTGGAAGCTGTAAATGCGGCGCTTGTGCACAACGCAACAACACAACTGGACAAACTTGGTTCAGCCGCCCACGTACAGGTAGAGTGTATTTGTTCACCGTTAACAGGATTTTTATGAGAGCAGGTAGAAGTGTAGTCCCTGGATGGATGTGTTGAGTTCAAACATAGATGGACTTTGACATTGGTCAGCGTTATTTGTAAATATTAAAGGTGCTAGTTTTGAAATTGATAGCAGACTCAGGCTCGCATGTACTATTGTCTATGTAGAGATATAGTGGAGTGATGTCACAGGTGAGCAGAGAATGAAGTCCCGCTTTCTTTACACAACTGGACCACATGTGCATGTTAGACAACGCCATCCAGTCCGGCTAACCGCCGGCTCAGCCGTGTGGAGGCCATAGATATGCTCTGAATTTGGAATGGCACCCTTAAGTGATGAGAGGTTTAAATGTGCTATCTTTTGAAAAGGAAATACGCTGAGTAATTATTTAGAATAGATAGACTTGTATTGAAAAATGTACATTCAAACTTTTTGACCCACTGTGGATGACTGACTGTGCACCTCCGTGTCTGTCCACGGCGTATCTCGCATTCTGCTCCAGCAAACTGCATCATATTTTGGGTGGCCAGTTATGGCTGCATGCTAAAGGACCTCTCGTGGTTGCGGCGACTCACACTTACCAAAACATTGTTTATTGTTTGTTTTATACTGCCATTGGCTGCCTGCTGACGCCTCACTCACTACTCTCCATCGCTCTCTATGTGGATTGGCATTTAGACTTGTTCTCTTGATTATTAATATAAGTATAATTGTTCCCAGTGCCTCATTAGCATGCTTTCATGCAGCCTGCCTCCCATGCCTGGCCACTGGACTTGTTTACAAAACTTGGCATCAAACATCAAATAGTTCGACTTCACAATAAGTGTAGACGGGTCCAATAATAACCGTGTTGCAACATCACAAGGCTCCTGTTGGAGAAAGTAGGACATACTGGAGCATTTAAGACTTCCTCATCTGTTGTTCTCACACTTTCTACATCCATCATGACAAGTTCGACAATATTTGATTTATATATTTATATTTGACAATATTAACAGCTTTAAAGTTTGCCAGTATCTGGCCCAACAATAACGTAGTTTAGTAGGTATTCGTAGGAGTTACTCATTTCCTAAAAAATAAAAGAATGTTGATGACCCACTCTAACCTGACTGGTTACAGAGAAGTCGTCATCGGACACTGTTTGGAAAAGGCCGGGCACAGAAAATATACGTGGCAGGTGATTGGATGTGTGAATCAAACTCTTAGTTCTTCTGCTCTTCTCGCGAGAAGAGCAGAAGAACGTGTTTTGGATGGAGAAAAGCCTTCAGTGTTGTTCTTTGCTCTTCTTTCAATGAAGACATACCCTCCAGCCCCGACGCGGTCGCAGCTTCATTTTGCATCTGGTTTAAAAGCTTTAAATACAAACACAGGGCTACTGTTGGGACGAGCCTGCGTCTCTCCTTCACCAGCAGCTCGTAAGGCGCGCGGCCTCACTTCTAAAACGACCTCTTCTTCCCCCGTATCATCCCCCGTCTAATTTGTCGGCGGGGAGTTTTTTCATGTTGAGCTGGAAGCTGCTGTCCATTTGAAATATTCAGATTCAGCGTTTTTTGGCTACTGTAAACGACAATCGTAATCCCTCCCTATCTTTCTTTTTTTTACAGGCATCATGTAACGATGCAGAATCAAATAGCGCTCCGCTAGCCGTGTCATGGAAACTTAAAAAGAATGTAGCTCAAGAGGATGATGTTTGATGACTAGTTGTCGGGACCCAGTTTTAACCGAAGCCATGTCCATAATTGGAAGTTTCTGGCCGGCAGCAGGAGTGTCCAACCCGACACTGCTGTCTGGCTGCATGTCCGAAAAGTGTCCTCTGCACTGTGGAATGGATTTGGACACTCCACCAGTCTCCAGGCGAACTCTGCTCCACCTCTCAGCCAATCCCATCCCAACACCCATTTGCTCTCTCAAATCCACTCTTCTATTTTTTCATGTTGGCTTTCTGCCTCTCCCTTCTACTTACTCCCTCTCTCTCTCTCTCTCTCCTCTGCCCCCCACCCTTCTTACTCTCTTCATGTCTCATTTATGTATATGTATTCACATGCACACCCTCTCTACCCCCTCCCCCCACCCCCCCTTCCCTCTGTCTTCATCATGGGTTGCCGCCTCCTGGTTCTCTCCTCCCGTAAAACACCCAGCTCAGTCCGTCACTCACTCGGAGCTCCAGAATCGCGGCGGATTTGTCACTTTGGAAAAGCATCTGGCTCCCGTCGGGAGGCGGGCAGGCGGAGGCAGGACGAGGCAGGACGAGTGTTGAGATTTTTTGGCCCCGTCGACCGGTGCCAGCAGTAGTCAAGGCAACAGACATTTTGCATTCCTTCGCTCTCCTGCCTCCTTTGATGCCCGTACATTAAATCGTGGTGTGTGTGTGTGTGTGTGTGTGTGTGTGTGACGAACAGAGGCGGGCAACACCAGTCGTGAGAGGGGTGGGGGGGATTACATCATTGCTGTAAGACTAGGGACTTTTCTCCGTCAGACTGCAGACTGCTCTCTCCGTCCTATTCTCGCCTCTTTTCTCTCTTTTTTCTTTTGTTCATCTCTATCCCTTCCTCTCAATCCTCGACATTCGCACTTCCATTTGTTTTATGCCCCACCACCCCCTGCTTCACTTTGATTTTCTCTCTCTCTCTCTCTCTCTCTCTCTCTCTCTCTCTCTCTCTCTCTCTCTCTCTCTTTCTCTCTCTCTCTCTCTCTCTCTCTCTCTCCCACAGTCTCCGTCTTACTCCCTGAAACGCTCACCAGTGAATAACCCCCCCCCTAAAGCATCTTGCAGTAGGGAAACCGGCGTGTCGTGAGCGATAGCGCCGTCTGAGGGCTATATTTAGAAACTTGGCTGATATTCTTGTCTGTGGTGCCGGTGGCGGCGCTCCTCTGGGCATCTTTGCGGCCGAGCGCTGGCGTGGGGGCCGGCGGTGGTTAGGGCGTCAGAGGACAGCGGCTGTAGAACAAAGTTGTTCTGGCGACGGTGCGGTCATTCGATCCGTCGCTGTGTTTCAGTCCCTCCGTCTCCTCGTGTCACGCAGTCATTCGCTCACTCTCCACTCTTTTTTTGTGATGCCGGATGAACGCCTTTTTTTCCCCCCGACGGCTTTATCGCGTTCACAGTTCATGCCGCATCATCCTCCTCTCTCCTCCGTCGGCTCCTCTCCACCTTACGTCATCCAGTCACATCTCTCTCACCTGTCCTCTTTCCCACGCTGGGGCTCAGCCTCGCTCGTCCGCCAATAGTGCTCTGCTCTACCCTCCTCCTCCTCCTCCTCCTCCTCTCACTCACAACATATCTCCTCCTTATCACCCACTGCCTACTTTGAAGCTATCCTCCTTGACCTCATTTAGGAGCCACGCTGTTCTCTCCCCTCTTCAGAATTCAGGATTTAGAAAGGAGAAGCTTTTTTTTCTTCTCTTTTTTACCCCTCCTTTTCCTCCTCTTAGCCCCTTTCCTCTGCCAGATGGACTCCCTTTTCTTCTGGCATGTCCCCGTCTTCGCCCAAAGGGTCTTTAGCTCGACCATATCGAATCACAATTATTTAAGACTTAAAGTACAGAGGGGGAAACGTGGAAGGATGGCCACTAATGTCGAGCAAATAAAGTAATAAAACTCAAACGCTTGGACAGATTGAGGTTGAGGCTGGTCAGGTCTGATGTAATGCCATTTTTATAAGCTGTCTATAACTGAACAATAATTACATTTGGTCTATACAGTAACACATTTATATCAATGACCCTTATGGAGACACATTCAATTCGGATCCACACTTGGTTAGATTTACTATCATACTACTTTGTTGACATAGTATTTAATAGTGAATAGACCAGCTGGGGAAACACATATTATATATGGAATAATTTCTATCGGATGACATAATAGTTAAAGGTGCTATATACCAGATCGGAGCATTTCTTTTGCTTCTCATCTTAACGTCAGTCGGGACATTGAATAGAACAGTGAATCCAGTATGTTGCACCTTTAAACCATTTAGACCATTTTCCACGGTATCCTATGCCCTTGTCATTGGTTACTTGAAGATGGGGTTGGTGATCTTCTGATATTTGTGTTGAAATTCTCATCACATCCTGACAGCAAATGTAAGAGTTACTAGTATACGGGGCACAGTAACCCAAAAGCACGACACAGAGACAGATGGACCAGGACAGTTCAGTTTACTCAAGTTCAGACAGGGTCAACACCAGGAGATCAATCATAAGGCAAAGAAATCCAAAAGGGGCAGGCAGAGAATCCGTAGTCGAGAACAGACAGATAAGGGACAGTGATCGGGAGTGACGCTGGAGAGCTCGGCAATAAAACACGAGATGATCTGACAGGGAACAAGTGGAGGGCTTATAGTGAGGGACTGATGAGGGGATGTGCTGCAGGTGAGCTGGGCGTGGAGAAGCAGGTGAGGGGAATGAGAGCTGATGCTGTGGGAGGATGTGAACTGACAGGAGAGTTAGTAAACAGGCAGGTGGGATGAAAACAATATGTTGCTGTCAGCAATCATTGCTGTCATTGTGACAGCAATGATTGAATCAAATGCTTTGACGCAAAAAAGGATTTAAAAATAAATCTGGTTCCGTTCCAGGACTGTCATAACTTGTTCAATTTATTTTATTTGAGCCGAATGTAATGATTGGACGGGCCACCTGCCTGGCTACCTGATCGCATTCTGCCCGTGCACTCATTCTGCGACACCAGTCTTCCACAAGCTGCTAGCTTAACAGCTGTGAGCACTAACAACAGCCACGTTTGTGCTCATTATGGTAATTTGGGGGGAGTGGCTTTGGAGGGAGGACTAAAAGACTGTCAGTGTTGGCGGCTTGGTGACTTTATCACTAGATTTAGCGACTTCAGGAGCTAGTGCTGCTAGCTGCTTTCACTGGACCGGCTTTTTTTTCTGTTAAATCATTTTAAAATCTAGCGTACTCTTGCTAATTTCTCAAGATTACCAACCCTAGCTTTAAATTATGATATTTCTTTTTACATTCTCAGTTTTAACAGTTGTTTTTAGGTCAGTCCATTACTTTTTTGCAGACTGTAATGTATCAACAATGATAATTCAGATGATGACTCTATTTCTATTGAATCCTAGTAACAGTGAGCAATTTAATTTGATATAGCAATGATCCATACAATTACCATCTGCAGTTAAATACCACTGTACGGTAGATGAAATGAAAGTAGAAATAAAAATGGGGTCTAGCTGGTTTCCCAAAGAGATATTTTTTCTCTCCTGTTTTTCACCAGATCCTGCCCGTGTGGTAAACATGCCATCCGTCATCTACGTGGCCATCGGTCTGCCTGGCTTCATCCGCTGTCCCGTAGATGCCAACCCCCCCGTAACTCTGGTTAAGTGGAAGAAAGATGGCCTCCCTCTCCGGATCGATAAGGTGAGTCGGTGCAGCTCGGGGTTCCGCTCACTTTACCCAAACCTTTTTGATTTCAGTGTGGTCCTCCGTCTCTTATTAGAGTTATCGTCGGCCTTTGACAAAAACATGACCCTTCCTTACACACGGCCAATGACTTCTGCATCCACAGTACCCTGGTTGGAGCCAAATGGACGATGGGAGCATCCGTGTGGCAGAGGTGACGGAGGACTCTCTCGGCACCTATACCTGCATGCCTTACAACTCCCTGGGTTCCATGGGATGGTCTCCTCCCGCTCCCCTGGTGCTAAAGGTACGCCCACAGTCACATAGCCGGTGCATTTAAATGCATCCAGGAGGCATCGCAGCTCATCTGTTTTGTACTTACCTGTTTTGGCAGGACCCTCCCAAATTCTCAGTGGTTCCTGGAGGGGAGTACAGGCAGGAGGCTGGGAGAGAACTGGTAATCCCCTGTGAGGCGGAGGGAGACCCCTTTCCCAACATCACATGGAGGAAGGTAAGACACCCTCCGAACTCCCCACCTGCCTATGTGTAAACACGACGTCGCGTTGTGTGACGTCACATGCAGGGTTCTCTATCGAGAAGTCTTCACGTCTGAAACCTGTGCCTGTAGTAAATTGCCCGAATTTAATCACTCAAACTGCTGTCTGTCATTGTAGTATTTTTAATCAAATTTTAATGACGTCTATAAAATATGCAATCAAGGGAACATATTACATTCTCTCAATTGTTTGCTTGATTATGAGGCATGTTTAATCTCGCTCAACGACTACTGTGTGGTTAGCTATTGTTTTTGCCTCCCACTTGTGAAATTCACCATTCTGTGTAATTTGATACTCAAGTTAGAGATTGAAATCAATGTTATTGATGTAGATGTAAAATTGTGGATTGATATCTCAAACGGTCCCTGCTGTATGTCATGAATTTAGAAGTGCGTCTCTCTCTCTCTCTCTCTCTCTCTCTCTCTCTCTCTCTCTCTCTCTCTCTCTCTCCCCTCGGCGGACTCTGTGTTTCCTTGGCTGGGTCGGGCTGCAGGTAGGGAAGCCCAGCAAAAGCAAGCACAATGTTCTGCCCCGAGGCAGCTTACAGTTCAAGTCACTCACAAAGGAGGACCACGGGGAGTGGGAGTGTGTCGCCACCAACGTTGCCACGAGCATCACTGCCAGCACGCACGTCCAAGTCATAGGTACCCCGACATGTACACAAATTCACACAAACACTCATTTACATGTAGAAACCTACATATATTACTTCAGAATCTCTGCAGTGGTGCAGTCGTGGGCTGTTCACTTAGCCCTGCCCCCTTAGTTAGTCTACGGACTGCAGTTTTGAAGCCTTGATTTCAGTTGTCACCATTTGGCTGTCGCCATCTTGTTTATGTGCAACCAGAAGTGACACGAGGGGGTGGAGCTAAGTACAACTGATTGCTGAATACGACATTTGTAGACCAAAATGTTAACTGAAAACACACTGTGCAAGACTAAAACACGGACAACTCCCAGTCCAGACAACGCCTATAACGGCCCGTCGATCACCTTGTAGCTCCGCCCTAAAGCATACTCTACTTTATGGTCTATTTGACTCTAAATGGGCCATAATTTACTAGATGAACATCATGCTGTATTGAAGAAGACTTGAAACTAGACATTGATACCATAAACTCATGTTTACAATGTTTACTGAGGGAATAAATCAAGAGAGAAGTAGAGTCATTTTCTCATAGACTTCTATACAATCAGACTTCTTTTTGCAACCAGAGGAGTCGCTTGATTTACAAGAGCAAAGGCTTTTAGGATGAAGCGCAACCAATATGTTTGGTGAACATAGCGCTTTGTCGTATAGCAAGTTAGACCGGGGTTTGCTGGAGTGCAAACTTCCTCAAATCTGATACAGAGCCTATAACGTTACAGAGGTGGTACAGATAGCCGTAGTATCCAGGACCAGCTTTGGAGAAATATTACAATATTTAAGTGTATAAATCTTCCACGGCCTTGAAGCTAATGCTGGATTAGGTTGTTACTGCAGATAAGCTAGTTGGCCAGCCATGCTAATGATTGCAGTTTACAGTCCAATACAGTTTAATCCATTCTTCACACTTTTACTCTTGTGATTTTGGTTTTGCAAAAGCAAGAAAAAAGACACTACTTCAGTAGTTACAGTCGCTAAGGTTTGATTGGACAATCGCTGTTTAGGGGGAGATGTTTAGCAAACATTTGATACAGGTCACATCAGCACACAAGTGAGTTGGCTTTGAGGGTCACTCTTGGCTCATGCTGACCGTCCTCTGGAGAGAACTGTTGAGGTGAGTCTGTCAACTCCTTGACCCTTCCTCCTCTGAAGAGCCCAATCAAGAGCACTCTGAAACAGAGGGCAGGGTCAGAGAGGAAGTTTTAGAAAAAGGCCCTTGTTTCTGAATCGCCTGCAATGAGTAAAATAATATCACTTTGGATGGCTTGTGGCCTGAATATGCCATCAGAGGCCAACATCATGGATGATGGTTGTGCAGTGGTTAATAATCCCTTTTAGAACAGAGATGGGGAGAATGGTCAATCACCTCACAAAGTTATGAATATTCTTCTTCCTTGTTAAAACCTGGCAGGTTATGCTAGTAGCAGCTAGTGCAGCCCCACAAACCTCCCTCCCGAACACCTGTAAACACACTTTGTATTTATACCGAGGGTTAGTTTAGAAGGTCGATGCCACTCATGTTTGTGCGTACTGGAAGCAGGTAAAAGTTAAAGAATTTTTACCTGCCAGCGTCTCCAACTTTCACCGATCAACAAGTCGTATTTTTGTTTAATTTCATACATTCCACAATGTAAAAGGGGAAAGTTGTGAGGTGGTTCGTGCCATACATCCCTCCGGGCACGGTGACTTCCTCGAGCCTTGTCGTCTCTGTGAGGTTGTCAGGAAACCAGCGGAAACTCCTGAAAGTCACTGCCCCTGGCCGCTGGTCAACCAAAGAATAGTTACGGCATGCAACACCCACAACCCACTAAATAAGGGAGAAGTAGAGGTGGTGGGAGGTGTATGTTAGAACTTAGGTGTGAGCCAGGCTTGCTGTATGCTCCTCTTTCCAGTCTCCATCCACAGCTAAGCTAATGGACTCCTGGCTCCAGCTCCATATTTAATCCACTAATATACGCACATTACCAATATTCTCATCTTACTCTTGAAAAGAAAGTGAACAAGCACATTTCCCAAATGATTCCATTAACAGGAGTCTGTATGCTCTGCTGGGGGGCTTTAACTGACCCAATAAACTGTGTCATAATCCTACCAGGTAGCACACATACAATGCTGCAGCAGTGGTTGCATGCAAAGCATTCAGTTCTGCAGGTGAAGATGAGGTGGGGTTTGTTGATCGTGTTCACCAGAAGCTGCTCAGTGGTGGATACTTTATGTCTCCTTGACAAAACCTGTTTGGAACCGACTTTATTATTTAGGTATAATTGTTTCATTTAACCTTTTCTTTTCCTTTTCTCTTCCGATTGAGTCCTGGCCAAGCATAAAGATTTCGCATTAAAAGGAACATATAACAGATTTAAAAACGAAACAGCACAACATGAAAAACCACGTAAGAAATTTAACACAAAAGAGACACGAACCAGACAAACAGCAAATTGCATTAACCAATGAATTAGCAGTGTTGCTCAGATGCTTGCGCATATAGGATGGTAGTATGTAGTTCAATGTATCATTCTCTCAACCTCAAGGAGAACACACTGCAAACTCTGCGGGAGTAAAATGATTTTGCTCCAGAATTTGTTTTGAAATGCTGGATTCCTAAAATATTTGAATGTGTCTGGTAAA
The DNA here is from genome assembly GCA_016806645.1 of Ophiodon elongatus. Classification (NCBI taxonomy): domain Eukaryota; kingdom Metazoa; phylum Chordata; class Actinopteri; order Perciformes; family Hexagrammidae; genus Ophiodon; species Ophiodon elongatus. Next base: position 1,133,238 of record JACSYO010001904.1, read on the forward strand.
AGCAGCCATAGAGCTTGTCTGTCCTGTTGTCCATCTCGGTCCCTTGCTGACCAATAATGTGCTCTGTGGATGAGAGCCAGTCAAATCAGAGCAAAACAATGACTGCAGTGAGCTGGCTCCTGATTGGTTTCCTGTTGCTTTGGTTCCAGTACAGGACCGTAACAATGGAATCGGAAATGAGCAAAAATGCATATTGAGAATTCTGCCTGGAGAAATGATTCGAAGCACTCTTACTTACATTATTAACATTTGACAGGTCACAAGTACAAAAAAACTAATTTTGGACTCGACCATTTTTCAAGATTACATTACTCGTGCGAAACCAAATTCTTTTCTTTTTCACAGTTGGATGTTACATTGGCTGGCTGCTTTAAAACACATTACCTGATCCCGCTCACAGTAAATCCATTTGACATTCAAAATGAATGTAGTATATCACAGAGAGGCTACTCAGTGACTAATGTGGCCTTTTACCAGCCCCTCTCTCGCCGCTCTCTCCCTCCCTGCAGGCACAAGCCCCCACGCCCCCACCAGCATCCACGTGGCGGCGTCCTCCACCTGGGCCAATGTGTCCTGGCAGGTGGCCTACGATGGAGGCTTCCAGCAGACATTCTCAGTCTGGTATGGCCATGTGTGAGTCATCCCAGCATGCTTTGCTTCCTGCTTTTTCTTCTTCCGGTACTCCCTTCGTTTTGTCTGAAAGCGTCTTTTTCCAGGGTTGTGTTCAGAACAGTTGTGAGAACGTAGATGTGGAAATACTCGGGGGATCCAGATGTGTGAGTGAGTCTTTCAGCTCTGATCTTGAGATTTTCTGGAGGAACGGCGTAAAAACGGTCGCAACTAAACTGAACATGACCCAAAATTCTCTGTCCTGCTGCTGCCGCCGCTGCTGCTGCTGCTTCGCCGCTGCTTGAAACGTTGAAACGTTTCATTTATTTAATGACTTGAGATTTAAACAATGACAGTAAGTACAGTGCTTGAGTAGATGTACTTAGTTACATTACACCACTGCATTCAAGTAAAGCTCCCTATGACCAATGACAAATGAGGAGAGTGGACGCAAACCTATTGTCGCAATGATGCTTATTTAAAGGTCCATGGGATTTTTCATTGCTGTCGACGCAGGTTGATTTTATACTAACCAAATCCTCTACAAGAGCGTTGACTCAGATGAAGATGTAGCAACGAATGCGGTTATTGGCATGAATTTAATATATATTTAAGACATTTTATTGTGATAGCAGTAACTGCTGCCAGTAATATGTGCTGCAGACTGTGTAAAAATGGTTAGTTGGTTGTCGTACTCAGAGGTTAGATGCATTCTGAGTGTCTTCTCTGTCATCATCTGCACCCTGCTAGAGAGACGCAGCATTGATTAAAGTTGAGTTTCACCACAAATGGCTCAGCCCTCTGAAGTGTTCGTCAAAGTCCCTTCTTTAAGCTTCCCAAACACGATGCAGGACACCAACACGCAGTAAATAGTGCCATTTTTCTTTTTAATTGGGATGTCCTGAACCGATCTGCAGCATCAACTATAAAAAGCCCAACTCCAGTCATGCTTTATTAAAACAGCAAGGGAACCGCAGAGCAGCACAAATATAGAGAAAAGCAGACAGCAGCTTTAATTAATGATATTCATACTGACAGCAAACATCAGTGAGTGATGCGAGCAGAGCAGCTTTGTGCTGCATCCATCTCAGTGACATGTCTCAGGTACTTCTTCCCTCTGACACCCTGACTTCGGTTAAAGAAGTGCATTTAAACTTCAGCATTGTCTTCATGCTGGGGACGATGAGTTTTTTTCCACATCCTGTTTCAAAACCTTCCTGCCAAAAAAAAAACCAGCTGCACACTGGCTCTTTTGGATATTACTGTGTAAAACACTACAGCGCACTATTCCAAGTGTCCATGTTCTTAATACAAAGCCATATCTAAATTAGATTAGCATTACTAATTTTAATTAAGGCCTACTTTAGGCTAAGTGTGCACTGTGCAGCTGTTTCAAGGAGGGAAAACAACTTAATCAGATAATTCATATTAAGGAACTCTGGGGCAGAAAAATCCTCCCCTTATATTGATACTTTTAAAGGGGACAGATCATGCTCATTTCCAGTGTATTTTGGGTTTCTGCTAGAACCTGTTTACATTCTTTAATCTTCAAAAAACACAATATATCTCTCATACTGTCTGTCTGAATATACCTGAATTCAGTCTGACTGAAACGCTCCGTTTTAGCGCCTGTCTCTCTCGCCCAGTCTGCTCTGATTAGCTTGCTGGAAAAAAATGGAGCACCTTTGCAAAGGTAGTTGTCAAGCCGTGGGTGGAAATACTCAGATTGGGGGGGTGGGGGGGGGGTATTCTAATAAGCCTGAGTGTGACATAGGAAGAGGAGTCAAATCTGATTGGCTTGTTGTCAGATCCAAGCAGCCCACAAAAAACTATATGTGTCCCCTTTAATTCATACATTGAATTGTACTGTGTGCACTTCAAAGTGCTACAGTAGCTATGTTGGTGAAAAAACTGTCTCAGTAGGTGATAGCATAAAGGAAGTGCTTTACTATCGCACCAGGTATTTAAATAGTAGGCGTCTTGCATGTGTAGCGTTTTCTGCTTTATCTGGTGATCAGGTGCAGCTGAATGTATGGCATGGGCAAACCGCAAAGCTGAGCGCAGCATGGGCTTTATTACCATCACGTGAAAGTCCCGTTGTCAATGAAGTGAACAAAAACACACATGATGTTGGGTCAATGATGGAACTAGAACTGTTGCAGAAAGGACCTCACATTATGTAACACCGTAGTGAGTGAAACTGTGTGATCATAATGGTGCTGAGAAAATACCTGTCCTTGTAGAGACCTCTTTCTATTATCAACATGAAGTCGACTTTTACCTCGGTATAAAAAATTGATCTTCTCTCAAAATCTCTCCTGTCCGTCCGCTCACCTCCTCTCATCCCGCCCAGGCTGAAGAGGGAGCGTTTAGGTCCACACGACTGGCTTTCCATACCCGTGCCTGGAGGCCACGACTGGATGGTGGTGCCCGGCCTGGAGCCAGAGACAACATACCAGTTCAGCATCCTCGCTCAAAACAAGCTTGGCACAGGCCCTTTCAGCGAGGTTGTCACTGTGAACACACTAGGTGAGTGTGATCACTGCTGCTCGACTGAGACACACTGCTATAATGAAATGGCTTCACCGGGTTAAGCAAGTGGAAAGCCTACTTACTTACTTGAAACAAAGCATTTCTTATCTTTTTGTGAAAACCAAAAATGTCCTGGATCACTAAGGACCATAAAGCTTTATTCTCATTTGTATTCTATCATTTTCAAATTTTAATTTGCCCCGAAATATAAAAGAACAATGTTGAAGAACTATGGAAAGTGCTCAGGTTAATCTATAAATACTAAAGTAAGCCAGCTCAAGAAACATTCCTGGATATCCTTCCAGAAAGGATTGGCGCTCCAGTGTATAGACCAACAATTTTAGAAATTTCCGTGCTGTAAATGAAGTCTGACAAGTGAATGTCTCACGCCTCCGCTCTGGGAAAGCCAAACAACACCTTCTCCGGCGTGAGTGCCGGTCGTGTGATGTTTCACATCTCAGCTGGAGAGGATCATGCTGATGTTTTATGAGCTTTTCATTCCTGTATTGGCTCCATGTCTACAGGTGTTTAGGCAGAAACTCTACTCATAAACAATACTACATAGTTGAAGAGTGTTCAGGGAAGGATTCTGGTGAAGGGAACGTTCATAGATTGTTAGCCCTCCTAGTAGCCACTATGGACCAGTCAGTCAGTAAGTGAGTGAGTGAGTGAACGTTTTATTTTCTGGAAAAGTTATATTGTCAGGCTAAATTATTTAAAAAAAAGTATATAGATCAAATTTTGTGTCTTGTATTTTTTCTATGTTGTTTTGTCTATGTATCAAACTGCAAGCCTATATTTATATATCTGTTGATAAAACATGATATGACGGAACCAAACATCACAAAGAAAGCACACCAAAATGAGGACATTGTTCAAACCAGTCAGTTCGAGGAAAGGCTAAAAACATATAATTAATCAGAAGACTTGAGCAGTTTGAGTCATATTATTAAGATATTACTGGTGGTATACCGTACAGTACCCAATAAAGTGAGATTATATTTATTGATTGGCCATTCACGCCACAACTGCCTGTCTGAAATGAAGGTAATGTCTGATATCATGCATGTGTAAAAAGAAATACAGACTAACACAGAGCTCGACAGTAATGGCTACCTGGTTGCTATTGGCAACCATTTTGAGAAATTGGCAACCAATTATTGGCCTTTGGTTGCCATCAGTGGCTAGCAAACACCAAAATGTGCATCCCAAAATGAATACATTGCTAAAATGTGTAATATTAGTAATAACATATTACTAATGTTCTTACTAACATTAGTAATATTTAAACATTGCTGTTAAAGTCATAACCAGAACTCGACGGCGCTTCACGTATGTTGGGGCTTTCACACGTGTGCTACAGCTTGTTAAGACACTGCCCTGTTATATTCCATCATATATAAGTTTACTGCAATACAACATATAACTTCACGACACATATTTTCTGTGGATTTAAGACTTCTTTTCACAGGAAAAACCAGAACCCCAATGACAAAGCCTAAACTAGGCTGTGGTTGAATCATTCATGACACCGTACCATTCCTCCTAACAGTCATGAAAGGGACATTAATTAAGTATAAATTAAGCTGTCACAGATTATTACTTAAAGATAAGTGACGTGCTGAAAATTGGGGTAACCATTCAGGCTGCGTCACCTTCCGTGTCGGCCGACGAGGAGAGACGGAGACAACAAAGCATTCAGCCCAGGGGCTGCTTGTTTTCCTTCTACTTTAAAAAAACCATTTTCAAGTCACAGACAATGACAATTAAAACGTAATGATTATTTTTACTGAGGCAAAAGAAAACAGTTAGTAGCTCACATGTTGGATACCACCAACTGTTTGCTTTTTAATGGAGACAACCTCCTGAATTAGTAAATGAGGGCAATGGCAAGGACTTGAAGAAGTCATGTGAAGTAATGTTCTGATACAGTGTCAAAGTGTAAAGGGGGGTGGGGGGGGTGGGGGGGTGATTCACTGGTGGAACTGCTCACTGAATGTCTAACTGAGTGACTCACACACACATTCCCAACCCAAATGTCCCTCTTCCAGTATTTCCTATAAGTACCCCTGAACCATTGGTGCTGCTTACCCCACCACGGTGCCTCACAGCCAATCGCACGCAGCAGGGAGTCCTGCTCACCTGGATCCCGCCTGCCAATCATACAGCACCTATCCAGCATTACGTCATGGAGTTCCGTCTGGGGGAGCGATGGGAGGTCTTGGACGACAGCATTCCTGCTGGGGAGACGGACTTGCTTGCCCGAGACCTAATCCAGGTAAATGCATTACATTTGCATTGTGATCTTTGAGTGGGAGCAGCAGAAACAGAAATACTTTTTGTAATATGTGGGCATACCAGTGTTTGATGTCAAGGACTGTAACGTCGAAGGTTAATGGGGAATGCGGCCCCTGAACTGCGCTGTCTTGCGGAACAGCCCTCATTATTTGTCTTTCCTCCTTCATTTAATTTAGCTCTTCGGCTGTTGGGAGTTGTCCTCATTATAGTTTGCTGGGTAACCAGCCATTGCATGTAGTTTTCTTGAGTCTCTTAAGAAGACGACGGAGTAAACAAACCTCACTATTTCTCGAACATGTACACGGCAAACTGACAATAATCCATAGCCTCTCACATGTATACAAATCAGTGTGTGCAGATGAACAAGTCAGCTGGTTGCCCTGGAAGAAGATCCCTATGGAGTTAGTCACAATAACACATCCAGTGAGATCATTTCTGTGTTCATTTGGACGTCGAAAATTCTAAATGACTTGAATAGAATTTAGGTTTATTTTGGAAAAGCTTAAACCATAGGATGACCATATTTGGACGAGAGAGTGGGAGGTGCTGTTGGGATAGCAAACGCTCACTATAGCTTTGGTTTGCAAGGTGCATCTGTAATTCTTTCATTTTCTCCTTCCTTGTGCTGTTGGTGCGTTCGTCTCGTTGGCGATGAAACAGTCCTGCACAGAATCGATCACCGACGATCGCCGCACAACGCATGCTGGTTAGATTTGTGTCCGACTTGTTCTGACGTCGTGCACCGCAACGATAACCTTGCGAGATCAAGGCAGCCATAGTTTTTAGAGCCAGGCGCCGGAGTTGCTCTCCACCGACTGCATGACCCAGGGCATGATGGGAAACGCCTGGCTGTCGCCAGATCAAAGAGCTGATTGGCTCGTAGATCTGACAACAAACCCCACGTTTTGTAGAAAATCCTATTTTTCTGTGTAATCGCAATACTTAACACTGTATTGTTGGCTATTAGTCTCATGTTGTGCAATGAAGGTTTAATCTAAAAACATATCTTGTGTGATTGAAAATAATAGTAATAATAATAATAATAATAATAATAATGTCAAATGTTGACAAAAGTATACAAAGAGTATCATATTGAGTTCGCCCAGGTGTTTCCATTCAGACCTGAAAACCACAGGATGCTTAGGTGAATACTTTTAAATACATATTTCAATACAATTTATACAAAATAAAAAACAGTTGTCTTGTTGCAGGAGAGTTAATCTCTGCCTGTCATGATATGAGGGATCAGACAGACATATCATATTTATGTCTTTTATCAAGCCTTTTTTTCTTTTTACTCAAGAACACATTATTTATATCTTGTAATATTGTTATTTGTGTTTATTGGTAAATCATACACAAGCAGAAAATACAATAATCTGATGTGGATTTATTCTAATGTGTGTGCTAATGTGCTAAAAGATTTAATTAAATGTTGCAGTAAGATTTTAAAAATACTAATACACACTTATATTTTTGCTTTACTTTTTCCCTATATTCTTTTCCTGACAATATTCCTACTATCCGTAAAACAGATGTCAATATTTAAAGTGGTAATCCTTAAGATCAGTTCTGGTTAGTTTATAATTTCTATGTCAGTCATAACAATGGAATTGTGTTTATAATATATCAGTCTGTGCTCTTTTTGTTGATTCCTGAGCTTCAAGAAGTTCCATTTTTTTGTGGCGGTTTGTAATGCTTCGAATGTATAAATAGAGCAATAATTTCATCAGTGGGCCATAGGCTCAGTCACCATTAAGTTACCTCCTTCAACGATAGATAGTGACTTAACAGACACTAAATTAAATTAAACCTTCAAGTTTGCCACTTTAAACAACGCTTTGGCAATACTATAGAATATATATAACTAACTATAACTATATATACTATTTATTATACTATATACGAAAAATTAAAAAAAAAGAATTTAGAATGCAGAGTTGGCTGATGACATCACATGTGGCTTTAATGTTCCAGACCTAACGTAGTTGCTAGGAGACAAGGTTGTATCTTTTGTTAATTTGATGACATCACGATGACGTTCGAGCAGAGGTTATATATAGACCCAGATCTACTCAACTTGTTTCTTTTTTGGAAACATTTGATAGCAAAAATGTCTTCACTAATCTCATACGTAGAAAACAAAAAGAACATGGACCAGGAGTTAGCCCCTGCATCATTTGAGTTACAAAAGCATGACATACTCTGCAACAAATCTATACAGTACCTTGTAGTGGACTTTATTGGAGAAGGAGGCTTTGGTAAAGTTGCCAAATGTGTCAATTTAAAAACATCCGAGACTACAGCCATCAAGATCCACAAAGACATTGAAGATCACGACATAGAAGTAAAAATGCTGAAACAACTCAGGACCCTTGACGCAGAGAAAAACAACTTGGTGACATTCATAGACAGTTTTATAACCCACGACATGCCTTGCGTCGCCTTCGAGATGCTGGACAGGAGCCTTTGGGATTTGGTGGTGCAGAGACGAGCGCCACTGACTCTTAATGAAATCCGCCCCATAGCACGTCAGCTCCTTGTAGCATTTGAAGCCCTGAAGAGCATTGGCATCCTCCACACAGACCTGAAACCTGACAACGTCATGCTCGTCAACCACCAAGACGAGCCCTTCAAGGTGAAATTAATTGACTTTGGTTTGGCCATGCCAGCCTCCGAAGTAAAGGAAGGAATGATTATGCAACCTTGTTCATATAGAGCTCCAGAGGTGAACTTGGGCCTTCCCATTACTGAAGCCATCGACATGTGGGGGCTCGGATGTGTCCTGGCATTCTTGTATTTTGCCAAGGACATCTTCCCTGGAGAATCGACATACAACACGATGAGAACTGTTTGCAAACTCGTCGGCCAGCCAGAGGACCACCTACTGAATGCTGGGAAGAACACCTGGCAGTTTTTCAACAGGGAACACCGCTCTCCCAATTCAGGATGGAGACTCAAAACACCAAAAGAGTACCAGAAGGCAACCGGTGTCCGGCCACAAACTTCAAAGTGGAGTTTCGACAGCGTCGGATGTTTGGATGAAGCAGTAATGTCCTGCTCAAATGCAAAGGATTTGATTGAACATGAAGACTTGATGGCATTTTCAAATCTTCTTCAATGGTTGCTCTTTCCAGATGCTGAGACAAGATTCACACCTGGGCAAGCCCTACGACATGATTTTGTCACAATGTGTCACCTGGTAGACGACATGGAGACAAGCTCTTATGTACAAGCTGCCTATGAGTTGATGGTGGTCTCCCCCCCGTATGATTCAGATGAATACGATGAATCTCTCTGCGATTCCGAAAGTGACATGGAATCAAATGACTCAAGAGATGGATTCTCAAGCACACACAGCTCCAGGTATGACGATGCAGACCCCTTAGGATACAACGGTGATCCTCCAACTCCACGCGAACCATCTCAGGTACAAAAGCATGACATACTATGCTACAAATCTATACAGTACCTTGTAGTGGACTATATTGGAGAAGGAGGCTTTGGAAAAGTTGCCAAGTGTGTCAATTTAAAAACATCCGAGACTACAGCCATCAAGATCCACAAAGACATTGAAGATCACGACATAGAAGTAAAAATGCTGAAACAACTCAGGACCCTTGACGCAGAGAAAAACAACTTGGTGACATTCATAGACAGTTTTATAACCCACGACATGCCTTGCGTCGCCTTCGAGATGCTGGACAGGAGCCTTTGGGATTTGGTGGTGCAGAGACGAGCGCCACTGACTCCTAATGAAATCCGCCCCATAGCACGTCAGCTCCTTGTAGCATTTGAAGCCCTGAAGAGCATTGGCATCCTCCACACAGACCTGAAACCTGACAACGTCATGCTCGTCAACCACCAAGACGAGCCCTTCAAGGTGAAATTAATTGACTTCGGTTTGGCCATGCCAGCCTCCGAAGTAAAGGAAGGAATGATTATCCAACCTTGTGCATATAGAGCTCCAGAGGTGAACTTGGGCCTCCCCATTACTGAAGCCATCGACATGTGGGGGCTGGGATGTGTCCTGGCATTCTTGTATTTTGCCCAGAACATCTTCCCTGGAGAATCGACGTACAACACGATGAGAACTGTTTGCAAACTCGTCGGCCAGCCAGAGGACCACCTACTGAATGCTGGGAAGAACACCTGGCAGTTTTTCAACAGAGAATACTGCTCTCCCAATTCAGGATGGAGACTCAAAACACCAAAGGAGTACCAGAAGGCAACTGGTGTCCGGCCACAAACTTCAAAGTGGAATTTGGACAGCGTTGGATGTTTGGATGAAGCAGTAATGTCCTGCTCAAATGCAAAGGATTTGATTGAACATGAAGACATGATGGCATTTTCAAATCTTCTTCAATGTTTGCTCTTTCCAGATGCTGAGACAAGATTCACACCTGGGCAAGCCCTACGACATGATTTTGTCACAATGTGTCACCTGGTAGACGACATGGAGACAAGCTCTTATGTACAAGCTGCCTATGAGTTGATGGTGGTCTCCCCCCCGTGTGATTCAGATGAATACGATGAATCTCTTTGCGATTCCGAAAGTCACATGGAATCAAATGACTCAAGAGATGGATTTCTTAAATACACACAGCTCCAGGTATGACACAACACTTTATGAGTTTTCTCCGGGTGCTCCGGTTTCCTCCGAAAAATTTAAATAAGTTATGTTAATTAGTCTGTCACTGAAAGGGTAAGGGATTTACTTTTTCAGATATCAATAAGACTAATTTACACAACTTTCTTTTCTTTCTTCTTTCAACATTTTATGAGTTTTCTCCGGGTGCTCCGGTTTCCTCCGAAAAATTTAAATAAGTTATGTTAATTAGACTAGTCACTGAAAGGGTAAGGGATTTACTTTTTCAGATGTCAATAAGACTAATTTACACAACTTTCTTTTCTTTCTTCTTTTGTGGTTTTCCTCCGGGTGCTCCGGTTTCCTCCCACATACAACACAATTTATAAATAAAAATTTCAAATAAAATTTTAATGTAAGATTCATTATTGTAACTGAGAATTTAGGAAATATCTAAAAATGCCTAAAAAGTGTTTTATAATGCAAGGTATTTCAAAGTGATTTGCTTCTAAAGGTCTGCAGAGAACAAAAGTAGATTTTAGATTTATTTTTCTGTGCCTTAATTTCGGATGTGAGTCGGTACGTTTACACAAAGATCTGAGCTTTGTCTCGTAGTGGAGCTTCACATTACTGCTTTTAATAATCTCCACGGTCTCTGAACACATGAGACATACTGGTTATGAACTGGTTGTGGGAATAATAAACATATACGAGTCTGTCCACTCTTGGTTAAAGACTCTGGTTAAGCTGTCCACATTTCTCTCTTTGGAGCGCCAAGTGAAAAATAATAATTCAATTAATAATTCTCAATTATCTATCGGTTTTCGGTCCAGGGTCCAGAGATAACGGCGTCCACAGTCCTTCTGTTAGTGACCCCCGCCCTAAAGCATCCCCTGCTTTATGGTCTACTTGACTCTAAATGGACCATCATTTACTAAATGAACATCATGCTGTATTAAGGAAGACTTGAAACTACAGATTGAGACCATAAACTCATGTTTACAATATTTACTAAGGGAATAAATCAAGAGAGAAGTAGAGTCATTTTCTCATAGACTTCTATACAACCAGAGGAGTCGCCCCCTGGTGGTCAGTAGAGCTTAAACCTGCAATACCTGATATTTTTGGTCACTTGGGGGCTGAGGAAACAACTTGTTAACACAACATTGACATATCCATATATTTCAAGTTAATACGTTGAACTTGTGAGCAAACAGTTGTTTATTTAAATCTCCAGCAGTTAGGGAGCAACGTAATTCATTATGAGTCATGTTTGTGTCCATCTGATGAATGTAAGTCCAGCATTCACTCTCTTCTAGTTCCGGATTTCGCTCTAGCAAGTCTTGATGGAAATATTGGGCTCTTCTGTTCCTAAATGCTATATTAGCAAGTCGCTAACGGTGTCCGTCTGCCTCTTGGTGCTGCGCAGGTCGTTATTGTGCCTGAGAGCAGTGAGAATTATCCCAAGCAGTAAATTTCAATGTTCGCTTTCTGCCTAAAAAACTGGAACGCACTGTGGCCTCCCAACAAAACCCACCTGCACTCCAACCACCTCTACGAAACCATATCAATCTTTCCAGACCCCAACACAGCACAGAAACCGCCCGATGAGACCTCTTCCTCTCCACTGATGCCCACACCCTCAACATCTTTTTTACAACTTGACCTCAGTGCTGCCTTCGACACCATCAATCACTCCGTCCTCCTTACCTGCCATAAGTCCTCCTTCAACATCATTGGCACTGCCCTCTCCTGGTTCAAATCTTACCTCACCGGCCATCACCAAATCATTGGTATCAATAAATCCAACGCTAACACAGCCCCAATCGCTCAAGGTGTCCCCCAGGGTTTGGTGCTTGGCCCGCTCCTGTTAATTTTCCAAATGGTCCCCTTAGTAACATCATACACCACCGAGGCCTGAATTTCCACTGTTATACCGACGACAACCAGCTCTAGATCGCCACCAAATTCGTTACTGCCAGCACTCACTCCACCCTCAAAAACTGCCTCACAGATATTTAAAATCTTGCATGCAAGCTAACTCCCTCAAACTCGACAGCGACAAAAACTAAAATCCTCATAATCGGGCCCCAAATCCCTCAGCAAATCCCGCCACGATGTGTCTCTCTGCAATGATCGATGGCTCCAGTCTTCCTGCTTTCGCCCAGCTCTGTAACCTTGATGTAATCTTTGATCAAACCCTCTCCTTCGATCACCACCGTAACCACATAACACAAGCTGCCCTCCTTCATCTTCAAAAGCATTGCCCGTCTACACCCCTCCTTCTCATCCAGGCCTTCACCGGCTCTCGACAGCATCCTGTACGGTACAGTCCACCAACATCCACAACAAATTACAATACATCCAAAACTCAGCTGCCAGAGATCACATCAACCCAGTCCTTTAATATCTCCACTGGCTCCCCACTCAGCAAAGAATCCAATTAAAAAGTCTCCCCATCATCTAACAAAGGCCTACACAGCCTATAGCCCCCTCCGACCCCGTCTTCCTCTTTCATTGTTGAAGTTGTTTTTATAATTGTATTGCTTTTACTGTTTGTATCACTATGTAAAGTGCCTCTGATTACCTTTTAAAAGCACTTTACAAATAAATTGTATTATTGTAATTAGTAGTAGTAGTAAAGTTGCAGTTGGACGGCGAAAGAATGAGCTAGAACTCACTTTAAAGCTCTATACAGCTGAGGGGAGCAGCAGATTTAGGTGACAATTCTCATACTATAATCCCCATTTGACTTAGTGTGAGCGACTTCTTTCATGGAAAGGGCAATGCGTCATTTGATACATTGTTATTATGAAAATTTCCATTAGAGACTTCCAACATTTCACTTCATCCAGTCATTATCTGAGTCTTTAGAAATACTTTGGATTCAGTTAAGTGGCTATATTTAGTTTCCTCCTGCTTTCTTCACTGGTTCCCATCTGTATTGATTCAACACCAAACGCTACCAAAGGTGTAAGAAAAAAGAAATGACAGTCCGGTCTGCTCCGTTTCACAGCGCAGAAACCAAACTTTATTTAACAGCTTACCTGAACAAAACCCAACACTGAGGCTGCTATGTTCAGACTTCAGGCCAAGTTCATTTGTTTTTTTCAAACATTGCTTTAGATTACCCAGATCAGATTCTGCATACGTGTAATTATGTGCTTCCACATCCACCTTGGTTATCATAGTAACAATGCAGGTGTGCAAACGACTGACTCGGCTCACTTTCTGACCACCTCTGTCAGTTTTAATTAGTTTCTCCATTTCTGGTTCTCATGTGTTCCGTTTAACATCTAGAACACACACGTGCTTTTTCTGCTGGTAGCTTGTACCGAGCAAGAAGAGAGACTAGCAACCAAAACATGATATTAGATGCAACGTTGTCTCTATCAAGAGGACAGTGGTTTGCACTGGCACAAAACCTCTTTTTTAAGCATTCCACATCTTCGCGCGTGTCGGCTAATTCTCCCGCCGTGGCACGTTTTGAGCTTCTTATCTTTAATCTGCCACTGTCGGCTCCATGCAGATGCTTTTATATCTCCTTACATTGCACAGCAAACACCCACACACACTTCTCTCCAGCTCTCTCACCACACACACACACACACACACAATGGTACCTAGCTTGTATAACTCTTTTTCCCGCGAGGTGATTTGACCAGGGAGGGGAGTGCTGTGTTTGGTTGCTGATGTTTGGTGTGACACGCTTCCCCGCGTCCTCAATCGTCTTCCTGATGGTGTAGGAAACAGTCGAGGCGACGGCTCAGTCCACAGCACGTTTAATCCGTCGGTTTGTGGGTGTTAAGCCAACAGCACAGTAACGCAGGTATTTCACCCCTGCTGAGGTGTGCGTGAACAAGACTCTGAATCTCTGCCAGCTCCACAGCTGACCCGGCACTGTGGAGAGCACAGGCAGCCACCGGGGAAATTACATAGAGGTATAATATGTCTTTTCATCATGACTGAGTCATGGGTGATTTATCCATCTTAAGCCACATCATTCACCCATTACGACATTCACGTTATTGAGATTCTTATTACTTGTTCCTCCTTATGCATATTGTTCTGATCACAGCAGTCTTGTGATATGATATTGATTTTTTTCAAGCAATTTGAAAAGCCACACTGAGCTTCCATTTATTACAGTTTACATCAATCTGCTGTCCGACTAAAAACATGATTATATATCAGTAAACTTTGAAGTAACTTTTTGAAAACCTTTCTATGTTACCCACGTCTGTAATGCATTACACACATTGTAAGGTGTTATAAGCACTCATAGATACTCATAATGCTTTATAACAATAATCATAGCACATTATAAAGCATTGTTTAAGAACTTTTAATGTCAAGTATCATACTACTTTGTAAATGCTGGTCACTCACTGACATTTTAGATGTTCTTTTTTTTCACTTGGAGCAAACAATGATGACTTTGAGTAACTTTGAATCACAGTATAATGGATTACAACAGTGATTGTAATGCACCATGAAAATAATATTATGTTTTACAAGTATGAGAATTATAAAAGCCTTGCAAAGAAAAGAAATGTCGATGGTGGGTTTCATTGGTTGAGTGGTTTGTGTTTAGTAAGCTGATGTGTAAAATTTGCGGAGCGCCCCTTTTTAATACAGAAAAAAATAATTATCTAAATGCATGACTTCTAGGTTGCATTGTGCCATTTATAAACTGTAGGAACAATTATGTCTTTTTCTAAATCTGTTTAACACTAAAAGGTAACTGTCAGTGACTGAGTGGCACTAGTCATATCCACAAAGCCGTTGTGACTCAGCTGGCTGGTCTCTGGAGACACAAACACAATCCTGCAGCCCGACATGACACCAGACATGAATGTGACCTTCTGAACGTCTCTCTCTCTCTCTCTCTCTCTCTCTCTCTCTCTCTCTCTCTTTCTCTCTCTCTCTTTTTTTTTTTTTCTCTCTCTCTCTCTCTCTCTGCTCCTAGGAGGCGTGGTACGAGTTCCGCGTCATGGCCGTCATGGACAACACCATCAGCGAGCCCAGCAACGTAGTAGGAGTGTCCAGCACAGGTGAGCCCACACAAAGTGCACACGCTCGACTCTCCCCGCTCACGGCCCCGAAAAGTTCCGAGGAGCTTTTCTCGTCGGTGCCGGGACTCAAACTCCAACAACCTCTGGCGGCGAGCTGCAATCTGTAACCTCAGGCGATCTTAATGAGTTGAGCCAAGGAGAGGCTGCAGATGTATTGCACACGCAGCAACTCCCAACTTTACATTTCGCCCACTCAGCACTATTATATGTAAGCTCTCTTTACATGCACACTTCTTTTGTACCGTCCTGAAAAGTATGACATCATCGCTCTGCCTGTCTCCTCATGGATTGTATCGGGCAGCTTTGTGTTAAAAAAAATAAAAATAAAAATGGATTCATCAAAGCCAGTCGTTTCTTTGTCGCAGCGTTTAAAGTCTGTTTTAAAATCTGAAACAAAACCCGTCACAATGTGATGTCACTCCCCTGCAGAGGTCACTGGGTACACATCATTTGGGAAGAGCAGCTGTTGGCAACATTTATAGACAGGATTTGCTCACGGATCTCTGCAAGCACTGTGCTGCCGCCTACTGGTAAATGTTTAGAATTACGCTAAGTGGTGATCAAAGGCTCAACAGTATCCATTTGACTGCTTGTTTCTTCTGTGCATATTGTCAATCAGCATCATACTCCACGCACGACGTGGATACACCCTCTGCTACGGAAGATGAAAGGTGCTCTCTGGCTGATCTGCAGTTATTTCATGAACCAATATTGCCGGAGGTGCAACACTTTGCATTTTGCTGTATCATGCTTCACTGCAGAACATGAGCCACTAAAACAAAGCTTGACACATAATCCCTCTGGTCATCACTGAGCCATTCATTAGCGTAGAGGCCACTAAAACAGCTCCAGCATTAATAAGTGAGGGACCGGCTCTTAAAGTTGGTATCTCGACAGCGGGAGGTAAAGTTGTCCACTGGATGGGTTTTCATTACTGTCATGATATTGGTAGTGCACAACTGTGCCGGTCGCTTTGACGCATCTCTTGGGCGTAAAGAGCTAGTTATGTTGAACGGAGCATCACAGAACAGACAAGAAAGGCAGCGCTAGAATGTAAGGCTGCAGAATTATTGCCAAAATGATCATCGCAGTTATTTTTCGATCAATATTGAGATCTCGATTAGTCATTGATTTTATTTTAGGGCCAAACATTTTTTATTTCACCTCCACATTTTAGATGAACAGAGCACTGCTCTCACTTCTATGTTGTTGCTGCATTCCCGCTATTTTCCAAACCGAAAATAATATTTAAAATATTTATTCGAAGGTTAATCCCTGTTAAGTATATTAATCTTCTTCTCTGGACTGCAGCTGTAACAAAGTTTCAAGTTTTTTCACAGGCTGCAGCTGTAAAGGTGCTGTGCAGCAGCCTGATGGCTCCAAAACATCTGGATCGCCCCCTGGTGGCTGTTGTGAAGATTTCTATAAGCGGTGCATGCATTTTAAACAGCACTCTCGCAGTTGATTGTGTTCTGTTAATTGGGGGAAGCCAAAATCATGATTGCGATTAATATTCAATGAATTAGGCATCCTTATTATAAATGTGGTACAGTTTGTTTTGGCAATCTTGAGCTGCAGAGCTTTGAATACATTTAGCTAAATGGTAGTTCTACACATAGTGATGGTTTATATTATAAATATTCAAGAACATCTCTTAGTGGCGTCATTATCACTTTAAGTTTGAATCCTAATTCAAAGTTCATGTCCAAGTTGAGATGCTATTACTCAGGGAAGGAGACCAATGTAAGAGACTAATGCCTCTAAGATCCTCCTCTCCCACAAACAGGAGCATGTGGATAATAGTCACAAGCCACGTGAATTATTATGATTATTATGGCTATGGTTGATTTTTGATATTCTGTACATTCATTAGGAGTTTCCCCGTCCTATTTCTCTAGAGTTTAAGGTAACTTAATTCTGTTCATTATTATTAACAAGTAGAAACCAGCCTTCATGATCATTTGTATTTCATGTATAGCCATGTCATAGCCAATACATAAAAGTAGCAATAAAACTGTGTAAAAATGTTGTGTTACAACGAACTGAACAACATTTTAACATAAAAATATAACGTGCCAAAACTGCAACTACTCGTTAAGCAGAATGGCCTATTTGAGGATAAATACATTATTAGATACTGTATATGATGCATTAATGTGTTCATCACTTGAGTGACTTTACACACTGCTGGTTAGCTGGTGAATTTCCCCCTGTGATCAATACACCAATAATAGTACAACATAATGTATGTATTTATTATATTGTCTTGCATGAATCTGCAAAGTTAATACAAATACAGTACTTGAGTAAATGTACTTGGTTACTTTTCACCACTGTTCAGGATGGACTGGAGGGAAGTAAGAGACATCTTGTGTCCAACAGTGAAACATATTTGCATATTCATAGATTCTTTATTTTTTTTGCAGAATAGTAGATCTTAAAGCATTGAGGAATTTTGAACTTGGTAATTAACGTAATCTGACACAAAGCTTTAGTTCAGGCAGAGCACAACCTAAAGCGGCAGCAACCAGATAATGCAGAGCACATGTCGCCTCTGCAGCTTTCTACGCTGCAAGGGAGAAAAAGTTTACATTCTGCTGAGTCATCATGGCATGTATCCTGCAGAAATGCCTGTTTTGAAGACACGTGCAGTAGTAAAGGTCAGCTCCTGCATATTTGAATCTCATTGGAAATGGCAGGGCTTTTCCTTTCACTTCAAAGGCTCCTCTGCAGGAACCTACAAACTATTGCACGAGGTGTCTCTTTTTGGGTGGAAATAAGCAAAGGAGCTTATATTTATTTATGATATTAACGTCAAATGAACCCCAAATTAACATCAGAAAACCCCGATACAGTTTCTCACATAGTTAAATAGCGGCTTAATCAGAGCACAGTGTGTTCTCGCGGAGGGACAGCGTGCTCCTTTCCTGTGGACTCTCATCTGCGTGGTAATCTCACGGTAAATATCAGCCCCGATTTCAGAGCCAGGATATGAATGTTGACATTAGCATTAATCTTGAGCAGTGCCATATCAGAAGTCTCGTGAGCAAACATAAACTTTAACATTTGTTTCTTTGTTCTCTTTGCTCGCTCCTCCTTTCAACTGTCCATTTTTTCCTCAACCTCCGGGAAGGCCACGTCTCTGTCGACACCATGTCCAACTGCAAACTGTCACGTCCTTCTTCTTTTTTTTTTTTTACATCCTTTTCATTTTGATGCTACACCGTGACTTAATCCAGCTCAGCATCCCTGACACTTCTTTCCTCATCCCACAGACTTCTTCCCTCCTCCGGAGATAGTGGAGGAACGTGGACTGGCGCGGCCTGTGGTGGCTGGCATCGTGGCCACCATCTGTTTCCTGGCAGCAGCTGTCCTGTTCAGTACGATGGCGGCCTGCTTCGTCAACAAGCAGCGCAGGCGGAAGCTTAAGAGGAAAAGAGGTGAGGGGGAAAGTCCTGGTCATTAATGGCTCTTATCCAATATCACTAAGCCAATGTTTTGGGAACTTGTAAAATATGGCAAAGAATGAGATGAGAAGATTCCTTCATGTTGTACAGAATACATTAAAGGGCTAGCGTGTAGCATTCAGGGGGATCTATTGGCAGAAGTATAATATAATATTATTAACTATGTTGTTTTAGTGTATAAATACCTGAAAATAAGGTTTTCATTACCTTAGACTGAGCTGTTTATATTTACATAGGGAGTGGATCTTCTTGATGAAGTCCGCCATGTTCCTTCAGAAGCCCGAAGTGGTCAAAACCAAACACTGGCTCTAGATAGGGCCATTTGAATTTTCGTATTGGCCACCGTAGTTCTCCAATATGTGAGAAGTTTCAGTTAGTTGCAGTCTGCATCCTCACCCCTAGATACCGCCATATTCTAGACTCTGGCCCTTAAATGTGGAAGCTCTGAGACGGAAGTGAGAAAAATGTATTTATTAAATCAAATTCAATTAAAAAAAAAGGTTTCCAACCGTGAAATAAGTGGGAAAAAAAAGTCTTGCCAGGATAATTTTTTCTAAGTTCGGGGGATCTATTTCCACCTGCTAAAAAAGGTGAAAAGAAGTTTTGGCAGGTAACATTTTTGTGTTTGTGGGTTGTTTTTGTGTTTTGTTGTTGTAATACTCATTTCGGCCACATGAGGCTGAAGTGCACCACTACCCCATGTTCTAAGATAAAGAAAAACAAAAAACATTTAAACAGCTTGCTAACACACAATATATGTAGCTTGAGTGCATGGTGAAATTAAAACTCTTTCCTTGAAGAAAACATGAATGCTTTTAATCCTATTTAGAACATGGGGTAGTGGTGGACTCCAGACAATTGTGGCCAAAATGAGTATTACAACAAACTCAGAAAAATTCCTCACCTGTACTTAACTGATTCATGTACCTAAACTGCAACCCTGTGCTGCTTTATCTGTTTCCAGTTTAAACTGGAAACTTCCATTTCATTGTTTGACTTAGAATGCAGGCGGAAGGAAGCTTAATAACACTTCAGAAAGCAGCCATGCCTATAGTCAGTTATGATTTTTGATGGTTTTTGTTAAAGCCTCATTTGCATTTTACTATTTTCCTTTGACTCGGTATCAAACCCTGCTCCAGGCTCAGCAACAGCAGCACTGATGTCGTCTTCGGGGGAATGAAGTTTCTATAAACCTCATATGTAAATGTCCTGGATCAGTGTTGTTTATCATGAATACCAAAAAAGCATTTTCCTCAGTATAAATACGTTGTGCGTGGGGCTTTGAGTTCTCCTTAAAACATTTAATTTTAAACTGAATGTGAAAGCAGTGTATCCGCTCCGTCTGTCACACTGCTTCTAACTGCCGCTATTTCTCACTCATTGTGAACTTTTTCATTTGAGTAGTTCTGAAGCGAGAGACGGACAACGCTGCAGTAATTATCATGCAAACATACTAAAAACGTACATATAAAATTGATCCTCACTGGCACTAATGGCCTTTTTCTGTCTTTCTCCTGCCTTCCAGACCCCCCTCTCTCCATAACCCACTGCAGAAAAAGCATGGGAACACCGTAAGTAACCCCAACATGACTCACAGCACTGCTTCACTGCTCCACTGCACAGAGCTCTACTGCCAGCTCCAGAATCAAACAGCACACCAGCTTCATACAGGAGCGGCCACTTAGGAGCACATATATCGGCTTAATGACCTAAATGACAACTTCACATCGTTGCGTCAGTGACGTCAATCCTGAATGTTCCTTGTGTTTATAGAAACAAAAACAAAAATCTTCTTACATTACATCGTCCGACATGAATTCTGTCCTTGTCGAACCTGAAATCCATCCAACCCACCATCGTAGCCTCGGGTCCCTCGATAGACTCTTTCACAGCCGCCATTTTGCCATGTCATAGCAGGAAGAGGACAAGTGTGACTTATAACATTAACCTGGGCTCTAGGAAAGCGTGCCAGTGTGCACAGGCTGGAGCCCTGGCTAATATATGGGAAGTATCCGTCATGATGTTGCACCTGTATCAGACAGGGGAAAATGTCCGCCATGAGGAAGGTCCGTTCTGCTCCGAGGAGCGAGGCCTGAGTGAGATATACGATCATCCCATGGTGGAAGGACACACTCCTCCGCTGGCTGTCTTCTTTCAAGGACTGCATACTGGATGCTGTTTTAAAAAAGACATCTTCTCAAAACCTCAGTTTTAGCTCACATTCATTTAATGTCAATATGTAGTTGATTTTCTGATTTGTAAACTAGTTAAACTTCAATGATGTGTCAAAAGTTAAGTCTGGTGTTGAACATTTTTTTTTTCATTGTCTACAAATCGCATATAAAGAATAAAATCCTACAGTGAATCTGTCTACTAACAAGTACTGTATGTATCGAAGCCTAATACGTCCATTGTTGTCCAAAAACACATCACCGACAACACTGTTGCACTGGGTGACATGTTCCTTCATCACCATCAACGCACACACTCTACTTTATTTTGACTCCGTCCCGCCTACACTGCCCTGCTAAGTACTCAGTAGCTCACCTAATCCATGGCTGAAAATAGTCCCCAACAAATGCACTATTTACTGTTTCAGTGGCATTTGTTGTTTATTCATCCTTTTCTACAGAAATAAAGTATGTAGAATTGACGTCTTCAGTAGGAACCAGTGGGCTCGGGTCTGAGCACCACAGACGGGGTCGGGGCTTCAGAATGTGATGAGAGACAGAGATGTGATTTGGCTTTTTATCGTGTAATTTGTCAACCGTTCGATAATAAACAAATGTTCTCTCAGCCTTTTCGGGTGCTTCCACACCTGACCTGTTCGGTTTCGGTGAAAACAAACACAGTTCCGTTTGCTCGGTTAGTGAGGTTCATTTGGGCTGAAACCTGTTGCGAAGCGAACAACCGAACCAAGACCGCCTGAAGAGGTTGGTCGCGGTCCACTTCCAGGCGGTTTGTTTGTGGTGTGAAAGCAAAAGAACCAGACACAGGATTTTTTTATGGCATATTTGTGATGTAGCATGATTTCAAAAGCTAAACTACTAATAAATCCATCTGCTATGTCTTTAGCCTAACCTATTTATGCAAATTATTAAATCCAATCCAATTCTGCATACTTTCTTAGTTCATTAAGTCCATTAAAAAGTGTATGACAGCGACCTCTCAGTAATAAGCCCTGAGTCAGTACTGTCTCTATCTGATAGTAATTATTCATAATATGTGCTCGATTTGCAGTCTAATAATACTAACAATGCTTATACTCAGTTATTTCTTTATTAGCTCTCTGTGACACAAAAGAACATAAATACACACATCAGAAGGAGGATTAAAGTGCTGCATAGTCTGTCAGTACTGGAATTAGTTCCCCACGTGGGTCCTGGTGATGAGGGATGAAAATCGCTAAGACGAGGTACCTTTCATGTTTACTTCTCTTGGTTCGTTTGTAAAAGAAAAAGTCAGTGTGAACAGGAACTAAAATGCAACAATGTATCATTATTTCCCCTCGGTCCGGACCAAATGACCCCGAGTGTGGAAGCACCTTAAGTGTATGTTAGAATGACAAAGAAACCCTAAAGAAAACAGCTTTCCTCTTGACCAAAGCCCCCGTGTTTAGAGCTTGCAAATGTGTGACTAACAGTGAATAATGGGCTGATAGAAACACAAACAGCACTAAGTCGAATTCGGATTGTCTCATTTAGAAAAAAGATGCTCCAAAACCATTCAAAATGTCTACACATAGGGGCTTTAACGTACTTACTCACTTACATATTTACTCGGTTTGACTGATCTGCACAGTCCAAATACAGGCTGTGCTTGTGTGGATGCTTTGAAAGTTTTGCTGTAAGACAATATGCACGGGCCAATGTTTCACAACGAGATGCAACAGAGCGGCGCCACAGCTGTGCGGCTGTCATCAGCAAGTCACACGTGAGGAGGCACGTCTCATTTCAGGAAATGCGCATTCCCTTGATTTCTCCCTGCTCGCACCTCTTCTACCTTCTCTTGTTTGTGGGGAAAATGACACACACCGAGAGAAAACTGTGGAATAGTGCTCTGGTTCTGAGATTGTGGGACTTTGGCCTCAATAAATATGCAGCGGTCACATCTTTACTCATATTTCTTTCCACTCTCTTGCCTTTATCTCCCCCTAGTTGCTCCATGGAAGCCTTTCTTTTGTCCTTTTCTCTCCGATCTTCTCTGTGACTTACTAATGCCTCTTCCCATTTCTCTCCTTTTTTTCAACCCACTTAATAATATCCAGTTGTTTCCTCTCATTTTCTGTTGCCGTTTCAAACATTTCCCTCATTGACGCGCTTCCTGCTAACCTCCATATTCTTCTCACTTCTTACTGTCTGATCTCCCCACTTCTACAGGACCCCACTTAGCCTCATTCCCAGCATTGAACCCTACTGGGAGGGGCCGGACGCAGGCAGGTACAGGCCCCGACCCTCCAGTCCTCAGTGAGTGTGCCAACCGCTGTCCCCTCGTTCTTGCACACAGTATACACCCCCCTTTTGCACTTTGGTTCAACCCCCGGCTCCCCCAGAGTCCTGGCCTGGCTGCATGCGTCTGGCCAAATGTACCCACGAGGTCGACAACAATACCGGTCTGGGTCTTTCATTGATGAAAGATGAAGGATTTTCATCGTCAGAAGATGTAAAAAAATAAAATAAAATCTAAGTTCAGCCCTGATTATTAGGGATGTAAAAGCATGCAGGACAAGATTTAAAGAGACAGGATGACAAAATAAGTTTGTTAATATCTCTTAGCTTAGCACTCATCCCCATTCAGGTCAGCAGGAGTAGATAATGGGACATCTTCACTTTTGTGTTTTCTGAACTTGTTGATGTTTCAGTGAATGAATAACCATACCCGTTACAAAACTTCAAATGGTCATTATACTGTATGTAATTCACTCAGAGGATCTTAGTGCATCACAGCTTTACATCTTGTTTATTTAAAGGTCCCATTTTGCAAAAAGTGAGATTTCATGTCTTTTTTGCTTATAAAGCTAAAAAGATGCTTTATGAATATTGTAAAAGTATCAAACCGCTCAATCCAGGGAGCAATGCACGCAGCGCGTTTTCATAAACTGTTCCTTTAAGTCCGTTATCAGGACTTCTGTAAGGTATACTATACAGTTGCCGGTAGGGGTGCTGCTAAACTGTGTGGTTGACGCACACATCACTAAAACGGAGCGTTTCAGACAGAGGGTGAATACAGGTGTATTCAGACAGACAGTATGAGAGACATTATGTGTTTTATTTACATTAAAGCATGTAAAGATTTTGGGAAAACACATTATTGTCTTTCGGGTTAAAGCTAAATCAGAATCGCTACATCTCTCATGTCTGTACACTATATGAAGCTGGGACCAGGGGTTGGTTAGCTTAGCTTAGCTTAGCATAAAGACTGGAAGCAGAGGGAAACAAATGAGATAAAACATGTTAATTTGTGTACTTTTATCCCCCCCCCACCCCCGGCTTCCTGTCTTAATGCTAAGCTAACCCAACCGTCCCCTTGCTCTTGCTTCATACTGTATATACAGACATTAGAGCAGCATCGACGTCTCACCATGATTGCATACAGTATACTGGTCATTCACTGTATGGTAATGGTTCGTTGAAGCATCAATGAGAGGCAGATCATGAAATGAAAGTGAAGAAAAGAGTTTTATCATGGTAAAGGACTTCATGCATTGCATGAGAAAGGTTATGGCTATTATAAACAAGGTATATATATATATATATATATATATATATATATATATAGCTGGTTTTGTCTGAAAATAATATCTAAATATTGAGGGACTTCTTCCCAGAGCAATGAAATCATTCCTGAGATGCGTTCAACCACAGTGCTTTGCTTTATTTGTTAAAGGAATAGACATTTTGGGAAAGTTGTGCTGGTAGACTGATTTTGTCACCAATGGAGTCTTTATGCTAAGCTAAGCTAACCAGCTTCTGGCTGTAGCCTTATGGTAACCATACAGATATGAGAGAATCACTCTTCTCAAAACTATTCCTTTAACTTAATCCTTGTGTTCTGCATTGTTCACAGCACTGCGTTGTAGCCATTGCTATGGTTTGAGCTGTGTATTCGATGAGTCCTTTCTCACTCCTTTGAATCCCCGTTTCGCCTCAGAGTGACCTGGAACACTTTCTTTTTGACACTTTGGAAATGATTCACGTCACCACGATTCCTTTTTTCATCCCAGATGCTGTCACAGTCTCACTTTTTTCTTCTGCCTGTTAATCTACCTTGTTTCGTAAAATGAAAACCAAGGGTTTCAGTGGTTAATCTGCATTTTTAGCTTCACGATTACAGTGCCAACTGCTGCTACTGACAATATGTGTAAACTTGTGAAAAATCATGTCTGTACTCAGTATTTTATCTAATTGAATGATGATTGAGTGAATTTGAGGGACCTTTCTTTTTTTTTTTTTACTGTATCAGTAGTGATCACTGAATCTTCATTCAGTTGCTAATTCATTTTTGTCGTGAAACAGACAGTTTTAAGATGATCAGCTGTATTTCTTACTGTCGTCTACATGAAGATTCTGATTATACAGTAAATAGCCTGCATTTTATTGTTGTGGCCACTATTCCTCTTGGTTGTAGTCCCAATTTTATTAGAGAAACAGTGATGCAATAGCATCATCGGCTTAACAACATATGTTACAGATTTTGATTAATGTAACCAATAAGAATGATGGTCAAATCAACAGACATAACAGAAAAGTAATTGTTACATTGTATGAGCAGTCTTTTATGTGAACACAGAAAGGGCAGCTCATTATTAAGACAAGCTTAGTTGTTAGTTGTTGTTGTGATGTATGTGTTTCTGTTACATTATTTATATATATATATATATATATATATATATATATATATATAAATTATCACCATAGTTTATGACAACAAGCTACTTTATATTTCAGTATTATTTGTCTCTGTAGCTCAATAAAGCAGATGAGTAGGCATTTGAGTAGGCATCTGAAAACACAGCTGGAGTATCTATCACATGTAACAGTGTTTTTTCAGTGGCAGCTGCCTTATAAAAACTCTACTTATAGTATAAGCATAAGCCTGAGTGATTCCTATGAGGATTGGCTATATGTTATATTTCCCACGAAATAAAGTAACTGTGGCTTCAAAACAAATCATTGTTTTCATTTACTCCTTCCTGTTAGAAGACATGGTCATTAGCAACAAAATGTCTTGCGAAATGGGAACCGAGTTTCATATCATGTACTTTAAAGTGTGCTGTGTACTGGTCATATTCTCAAATACAAGTACACGGTATATTTTGTGAACTTGAATTCTTTGATGCCACCCAGAAATCTCAACCTCAAAGCCGGCTACAGGAAAAAAAAGACAGTTGCAGCAATTGGTTCGTCTCAGCTGGCTTTTATCAGAATTACCTTTTGACCTGGTATTGACACAAAGCCAGTGTCACTCCCAGCTGTGGTTGGTTATATTCTCACTCCTCATTGTCATGGATTCTTACTTTTTGGCCCTATAGGGATTAAGCAAGCCGTAACTCCCAAGCCTGACTCCAGACAGTACTGCAATTAACATGCTAGCCATCCTAACATATTCACTGCGAGCATTAAGTAGTGCACATGGAATTAAAGGAGGCTTTCTTCCCAACTCTAAAAGAGCAAGGGGTAGTAGACATGCTTACATATTTATTGAAACATGTATGCCACACACTGAAATGCACCTATATTTTATAGGCATTGTTGACAGAAAAGTATTGCTTATCTTCAACTTTTATTTAAGAATGTTTATATCCATACGTACCCCTGTCAATGTTTAGCATTGTCAAAAAGTTAGGGAAACTATGTATGAAAAGGCTGAAAGTCTTAGTATAAACACCCTTGAAGGCCCTAAAACACCCTTTTCTCTGT
This sequence comes from Ophiodon elongatus, assembly GCA_016806645.1. Classification (NCBI taxonomy): domain Eukaryota; kingdom Metazoa; phylum Chordata; class Actinopteri; order Perciformes; family Hexagrammidae; genus Ophiodon; species Ophiodon elongatus. The sequence goes on from JACSYO010001904.1 coordinate 1,159,726, forward strand.
CAGCTTCTGAGTGTTAGTGATGAGTTCCTACATGAACACACACTTTTCAGTCAAAGTCTGAACAGTGGTTATTTCACTCGGAGGATATGATATTTCTATTTTTTCTCCGTACTCTTCACACGAGTTTGAAATGAGCGGGGATGCAAAAAATATGATATCACATCCTTCTGGACAGTTGGTGCTTTGTTTGTTCACTGTAACTCAAATATAATCTAACCACACTCGCACAGTCCTGTTTGACTGTTAAATTCTCTAAAATAATACTGAAATATTTTTCTTACTTATGCTTTTTTAGTCATGGATATTTAATATTTTAGATTTGAAGCTACCTTTTCAGAGGCTTTAAAGCTGAAACACAGTTCTGTTTTTTAGCACGTCAGTAATTATTTTTTATTTTTTTTATTTTATTGCTGTTTATTTTGCAGGGACAATGCACACCAATCAACAGTAAAACTGTAAGTGAGCCAGAGTTAGCCAGAGAGGCTAATTTTCATCTGCTGTTTCTTCAAGTCAAGTACACAGCAAAAACAAAAAAGGGTGTCATTGTCCAAATACTTTACACTTCAGATAGCTACAGTGAAAGGCACTGTGTCTGTACCAACAAACCAGTTTGTTGGTACATGCTCATTGTCTTTTTTAATGGAATTGCATGATTTGATATAATGTATCTTACCCACTGGCCTATTTAGTGTGTGGTTTCCCCTTATTGTGTGCACCTTCCTGACTACTTGACAATTAAAACAATCATCTTGTGTCACCAAACTTCTGCATCTACAGTCTGTGAAACTCACTGTTCAAGAGAAAGTATCTGTCTAATTTAAGTTACCAAGTTGGTGGCAACAATGAGGCATAGAAGCATGTGATGTTTTTTTCAGACCGTTGAATGAAAAGTTTAGATGGTGCAGAAGCAAATACACATGAATTCCCGGCTGTTAGGCAAAGTTCATAACATTTAGTATCAAGAGAAAAGCTGAGACTTGTATTAAAGGAGTCATAATTCTTCTCAAGTTCCCATTGGTCACTCCATGTTTATGTTCGAAACATTAAATGGTTGTGATATCCTTATCAACTTGTGAAGATGTTTCAAACAGCACACAGTTTAGTTAGGGTATTTCCTTATTCTTAATAGTACTGATTGAAAATTAGCAGGCAACATATTTCGCAGGATCTCTTTGTTTACTATTGACCCATAATCAAGTAGAAGTCATAATCCTGTCAATGGAGTGCAGCTGTCATTGATGTTATTAATTAAACCTGTGATTTTACATCCCATGTTTCTGTGCAAGGTGTGTTGTCATTTTAGTTTTATTGTAGCTGGATCAGTTTTCAGCGCCTTCAGTGAAGCTTTGCGCAGAGTACTGGCTTCATGAATATTTAAAGATTCACTTATTCTGTATTCTTTTCTGTAGGTCATCGTCAGGAAAGGTGAGCCCAGAGAGCATTCGTTCAAAGGCATCCCTGTCAGAATCATCTGAAGATAGTCATGACCAGCGTGGGATGAAACCACCCCCAAGTCCAGGGAAGAGAGAGGAGTTGTCTTTATACAAGAAGACCAAAAGAGCAATAACGAGCAAGAAATACGGCATTTCCAAGCATGAAGCTGAAGCAACAACACCAATTGAACTCATCTGCCGAGGCCCAGATGGACGCTTTGTCATAGATCCCACTGACCCAGAAATGTCTATTAAGCCCCGGCGAATTGAGGGCTTCCCCTTTGTGGAAGAATCAGACCTCTATCCTGAATTCCGGCAGTCAGACGAAGAGAATGACGATCCCAGACCTCTTCCCCCAATTATGGCACCACTTCGGCCTCACCAGATTTCTCCAATCTCCAGTCAGGAATCCTACCTGCAACCTCCAGCCTACAGCCCTCGTTTCCAGAGGCCCTTCGAAGGTATGACCATCATGGAGAGCAGTCGGCTCCAGGCCACTGGGCAGATTCGAGGTTCTCTCCACCACAGAGCTTTTTATGGCTACCTGGGCCACCCTGGAGATCATGATCCTCCACCTCCTTTTTACATGCCTGATACAAGCCCTCTCAGCTCAGTCATGTCCTCCCCTCCATACCTTGCTGAAGGTCCTTTTGGTCATCCCATGATTCCTGAAGAAATGGGGGAGGGTGATTTCCCACAATATGCTGTCCCTGGTTTCTCACTTCCTCTGACACTCACCTCTTCCTCTCGTTCCCCGGAGATTTGGCAGGGACTGGATTTCACCTTTGCAAGTCTGGAGGGGCCCCAGTTCATTTTTCCGCCCCATCACCCTTTGCATCTCCGCCACGACTCACCCTATCCTCCTCCGCCTCATGTTCTTCCCCTGAGTGCTTTCCAGCCCTCCTCCCTTCCAATGCCTACATACCCAGCTGTCCTGCCACTGGAGGCCCCAAAGAGCCGCTCAAGCAAGTCTCCCAGCAGGGCCAGGCCTCGTGGCTCCCCAGCCAAGCATTTTGCTATGCAAGAGGCACATTTAGGGCAGCTAAGACACACAAGCCACGGTATGGGTGTGCCGGTTTTGCCTTACACCGATCCAATGGCCCATATTATCCCTAGCACATTCAGTAGCTTGGACACACGATGGTTTGAAACCACCCCTCGTTTCAGTCCCAGACAGGCTCGTAGGATGGATTCTGGCATGCATCAGGTGGTTCTCCATCCCTCCCGACTCTCACCCCTCACCCAAAGCCCCTTTAGTTCTCACGAGGGCTCCCCAGAGATTGTAGTACGTCCCAGGCCACGTCCCAGCATTGTCCAACCTCACATACCCCCAGAGATGTCTGAGATTACCCTCCTCCCTCCTTCCACAGCCAGCTTCTCAAGGAGATCTACCCCCTCCTCCTCACCTGCCCAAGGCCTGGGTAGCAGGAGAGCAAGTCCCAGCTACCGTTCCCAAATGGCCTTTGCCACCTCTGCAACCAGCTACCCAGCTTCCCAGTCCCCGTCACCCCCCATGGAAAGCAGCAACATATTTGGGCAGATGCCATCTCAGAGGAGGACTGAGGAGGGGATCCTTCCATCTGTGCCCTCTCCACCCCAGTTGTCAGCTTCAGGGTAGGTGCATTAGGCATGCAGAGAGGGATACCATTTGAGTCATCTGCCCCAACCCATAATGCTTTGATGTATGAAGTTGCTCTGACATTTTGGTTAGTGAAAGTGCTGTCTAATATCCATCCATTTTTAAATCATCTCTGTGGCAAATTTGTTTTGTTTTGTTTTAGATGCTTTTTTCATTTATTAACACTTTTATGTGAAAAATGAAAACTGTATGGTTGAAGGAAACCATTTGGTTGTGATGAGTCATTTGATGAGCTTTGGAAGTTCAGTTTAGTTTCAGTTTGGTCAATGCTGCTTTTCATGTCAGACATCAAGTCAGAGGTATTCACCCATTGAATCTGTGAAGCATTGTCCCAAAATGATCACCTTGAAAAATGCATTGCATTTACCAGTGAAACATAAAAGTATAAACTGTGAAACAAATTATATGTTGAATTGACAAGACAATGCATTTGCTTCACAGATTACATTTCAGACCTTTTGGGGCTACAGTCCACCCGGATGAAAAACACTATTGCCAGTGCACATGTAATGTAATTTGCTTGGCACAAGCCCCTAAAGGCCAGGGAATTTGCAGACATCACCAAAGGATCCCTGTTTTTCCCATTTGTACCATGCGTTACCCTACTTTCACCTAACAGGAAGAATCCCATAATATTCATCCAATTGATTCCCCAGACAAAGCAAACACCCATTGTTATGTCTAGCTCCAAGCCTTTGAAGATGCCTTTATCATGCAGAGGGGTGCTTAAAGAAGAGTTCATCTTGGCAGGCCCTGCGGCCCATCCTCGGCCTTAGTAACCTGACTGCATGACCAATTCTCCCTTACCTTGCAACGTCTCACATTTTCTCCTACCCTACTTCCCCTTCCCTTTCTGTAACATTCCTCTCCCAAACCCCTTTAATTGCCCCCAGGACTACCAAGGAAAGGTTGTTGGGCAAAGTGTGTCACAGGGCCTGTCCGCTTCTCATGTACTGCAATGTCTCCATCATTATGAATTAGGGGCAGTATGGTGGTTCTTGATGGCTCCTGGAGTCTTACCTGCTTTGTTTTTGATTGATCTCAGCTATCTGGGCAGCGTTGTTGTGACCAGGTCCTCTACACCGCAATAGGTAAGGGTTGGATCCATGTCTGAAAGGGGGGGGTTAGCAGGTGGGACTTTTTTTGATCACCTCGTCCTTTAAAGGGGAATACAAGACACTGAGTCTTTGTTTGATTTGTTCCTTCCTTCAGTCAACACGTGTAGTTCATTTCAGTTCTTTCCTTTTTCCTTTTTCTTAAAGTGGCTATGCATTTTAAGTTCTGCAGTCTTCAGTATATTATGCATTCTGATATGCATATGCCATCAGTTAGCCAATGAATTAGGTCGGTTGTACCACCAACATGATTTCATGCTTGAGTGGTTTGCTAACTGACCACGTTCACGGATAACTCTACCACCGGTCTACACATAAGCAAGGCAATGGTGCTCTTATCAGCCTAAAACCAATTTAAATATTTATTTTTCATTCACATTTATTCATTGCTTACTTTGCTATTCTAAAAATTGGTTCAGCAAATGTCACAAGGGAATATAATACATTTCATTATAGTATTTGGTGCAAAAAAGCAAAGCCGAACTGGACTACATTCCAATTGACTAGTTACAAGCTTTTCTTTTTTCTGAGCCTTTAGTCTCAAGATAAAACCACACTTAAGTTGTCATGGATTTGACATCAGTTAAATGATTGTCAATTCAGACAAAAGCCCATGAAAATGACAACGTTTTGAAAGTGTACCGTAGGTTGATAGTATTTTGTACGAACTTGGACCTCAACTGATTTCTCGATTGACTTACCCTAAATAGCCTCCGCCTCAGCATCCTGAGGCAGACCAATTCACATAATTTAGTGGGAAGATTGGTGTTTTCCTCAGTTCCATGCGAAAGAAAGACCTCTTCAGCAAACGTGACAAAATCCAACGTCATTGTAAGATAGCATCATAGAGGAGAACTACTCCTTCTATTCCACTCCCATCTCGGCTGAAAACGTCAAGTACAAGACCTGGGTTATATGTCCCCATTTTTCACTGCGCCAATAAATAACAGAATGCATTGCTAACTGCTGATCTTGTGGCAATATATTTTGCTACCAAGTGCATGGTCATGGCCCAGCAAACAAACAAAGGAATTGCACATCAAGAATATGGTCAGTGCCTCCTTCCGTCTTCCTTCCTTTGGCCCAGTGGTAATCCATTTCCTCTGTTTGGTCATCTTCCTCAGGAAGGAATCAATTGCTGCTTGATCCTGTCCAATTTCTTATATGTTAATGCTGCTTAGGGTGCAGGTCTAGGCTAGCCTTCTTAGCAGGCTCCCTCACTAGTACAAGACCCATCTGATTGCTAAGGAAATTGTCAGGGATTAACACACTTCTTACCAGGATGTCTCTGGTGTTTACTATCAAATGTGAGAAAACTGTGTGCACTACATACTGTAGGATGGACACAGGCACCTTTGGTTGAGCCATCTAAAGCTCAACATGCCATTCCTCCAACTCACTATTCTAACATCCAGCAAGATGTTAATCTGACATCCAGCTGCTCCAAGTAATCCTTGCCCTTCCTCTGAGTCTGAAGATGAGCCTCGTAGGGATTTGGAGGGCCAATCACATCCATCCCTTGGCCCCTGGCCAGAGGCCAGCAAAGAATAGCGCCCAGGCCACACATCCTTTGTGCTTTGGGTAACCTCTTGCTTTTTTATTTTGGCGCCCATGTTAACGGATTACAGCAGCCTCACGGCATGCGCGCACCTGTCTTCTAGACATTTTAGGTCTCGCCTATTTGTTTCTGCGTGTTCACAGCAATAATATACTGTGAAAATGATCGGTTGACAGTGTACTGACATTATACCAGCAACATTACTACAGTTTCGATGTATATAGCTGTTGAACATGTCACAGCCATGACAAAATAATAGCACAGCCTTCGGGAGCAATTTGGGTTTCACTATTTTGCCCAAGGACACCTTGACACGTGGAGTAGAGGAGCTGGGGATCAAACCACCAATCTTCCAATTAGTGGACAACCCTCTCCACCTATGAGCAACACCCCTAACATATGTAGAAAGCAGGGCTTGCACCAGCAACGCTGTCTGTGTGGATAACACATGTGTGAGAGAGGTAGCAGTTCAGCAAGGCAGCCGTCCCGCACTAATAATAAAGAGCGCTGTACCACTTAATACTTCCTATACTTACTATTCATAGAACTGGAGTTACATTCAGGTAATGTTGATTTATCATTATAAAAAGCAAATGTGCTGTTCTCAGCAAGTATGATCACCAATTTATGATGGTGTCCTGTGTCTTTCTGTTCTTTATAGATTATTACAAGTTGTGACATACTGTTTATTAATTTAAGGGTGGTCTATGTGGACGTCCACATTGACATCCTTCATTGTCAAATGATCACGTTCTAAAACGCTCTTAGCATTCTCCTCAAGCGTGACACATTCCGCCATTTATATATTTTTTACAGATGCTTGTATTGTATGACACCAATTGAAAATATTTTGGACCCCAATCTCTAAGAAATATTTTGTAAGATTGTCGTTATGACGTCAACTTAAGCTGTGTGTCCACTGTGATCCATCATTCACAGCTCCTTTTTTTTGCATTAGCAATGAAGGAGAAATGCTGTTGCATGTTCCTGGCAGTGATGATAGCTTAGCATGTGTATAGTTCTCATCGTACATTTATGAGAAGTGAAAAAAATATCCCAGCTTTTGTCAGAAATGCACCAGATCCTTAGTAGGTTTTTTTGTACAGCAACAGAGCAATAGCAGGAGCAATGCCAACGCTTCCATCTCTATCTAGCCCTAGTAACTAAAAGCAGATTCCTGGTGGACACATGGCCTTAATCCCCTGTATAAAGCATCTGTATAGAGCACCAATCAAACCATCTATTGTAAGTATACAATTGCCATTTTAAGTTTGGACTGCAGAACAGTTCTCACTGCCTTGTGAAGCAAAGTGTCCTGCCAAAACAACTTTCGCACTTCTTTTTATCCTAAGGAACGAATATTTTGCCACGGGCTTGCAGAGGGGGGTGGGGGAAATACGGGGGGGCTTGAGGACCCCCTTATGTGTGAGTCAACTTCCCAAGTGCTTTTGAATGTATTCCCCTTTAAAGTCGTGTTCCATGTGCAAACTGCCATGCATGCCATCGCTAAATATTGCTCCTCCGTTTAAAAAAAAAAAGAAAAAAGAAACAATTCTATGGATAAATTCTTGTTACATTTGTTGTCCTAGTGCTTCGCTTTTCTTTGGCTTATTTTTCATTATGTGACTGTTCCCGAGTAGTCATTTTCCCCTCCCGCCATCTCTCCCCCTGTCAGCATGGTGAAGCCCATTGTAGACAGTATCCATGTCTATGAATACATATTGATGATGCTTTGTTGCTCAGCTGTGATTCTCCCCCTCTACTAACAACCTTCGGTTTCTCTCTGCAGCCACGGTGGGAAGATGGCCTCTCTGTAATGCTAATTGTTTTCTGTGCCTTGGGAGAACCGACTGTATGTTTGTGGCAGAGATCTGTTGGGTGCCAGGTCATATAATGAATGGGAGGGAGGTCTGTGCAGTCATGAGCAACTGAGAGATATACACTCAACACCAAGGAAACATTTGTTCTGTTATTTTCAGAGAGGGATAGATTAATTTTAAAAATCTGCCAAACGTATCATTAATTCAAACTCTTGCGTACATATTGTTAAAAAATAATCTTATTTTTTTGAGAATTTTCCTCTGAAACCAACAGCGCAAGTCTTTTTTTAAATGTTGTATCTTCTCAAAATGTACTCACTGTTCTGATCTGCACCGTGAGTTAAACAGATGGTTTTCAGGGGTCATGTGATACTTTGCTTTCCTTTGGATAAAGATTGTTTGGATCAATTTGAGCAAAATATCTAAGATGTCCCTGAAGGGCAGTGAAATTTCAAGGTGCACAATTTGATATACCATCTGGATTTATTAACCCATTTTGTGAAACATAATCATCTTTGAGCTAAACATAACTGTTCGTAAATCCAGATGATGTACAATGTTTTGGCAATAGTAGTATTAAAGGTTCTTCAAACCTTTATGAAGAAAACCTTTGCTAGTTTCAGAGAACAGCTCTTTCGGTGTCTCATATTGATCCTTTGGCAATGTGCTGCACCTCTTAGCTTAGCACGGGCCGTGCTGTTTTGAGATTGTGTGGGTTTCTGGCTCCGTTGCACTCCGTAGTGCAGAAACAGTCCACTGACTATGTTTTTGGCCCGGAGTTACCCGTTCTCCCTTCTCTCTGCTCTTTATCCAGAAAACATCGAGGTGCGCCGAGTGCCCTTTCGGGGTCTGAGAGGATTGATGCACTGAGATACCAACGTATTAAAAAGGCCAAGAAGATGATGATGAACAACAATAACTCCAAGTCCAGAAAGAAAGCAGGTGTGACCCTTGTTCCTCTGTGTTCTCACTTTTTACACAGTAATCATTATTAAACCTGCAATGTCATGATGACCACAGGTAAAACCAATAGTGTTTTTTTTTGCTTTTCGAAGATGCATCTGTATGTTTTTTGTGACCTACTAAGGATGTTTTTATTTTCGGTTTTCTTTAGTTTTGTGCTGGTCAGACAAAAGAGAAGCAAAACTTTGCTATTGACTTAATTGGGGGGTCAGTACTGATTTGGCATGTGATATTGTAAAAACATTGTCATTGCAAGCAGCGTTGTCGGGGGGCGAGGTCGTTTAGAATGTGTGCCCGTTCGTAGCAGCTGATCGCTTTGCCCCCGGACGTGCTGGAGGTGGAGGTGAAGAAGATTTCGGTTGTATCGTTAGTATGTCCAGCATCAAAAGTGAACTGCAGTCAACGAGCCGCGGCCTGTAAAGCCCAGCTGTTGACATGAGGCTCGACTCCACAGAGCCCTAAAGCCCCTCCCCCTACTGCTGAACTTGTTTATTCAAAGTTTATTAATATTGAATGTGTCGCTTGTCCAAATCTGTATTGCGTGTCCTTGGGTCCCCAGCAATACACCCACAAGTGTGAAGTAGATCGGAAGAAGGGTTCTTGAGATTTGCAAAGGACACACGGACAGACAGAGATTCCTTGCCTGGAAGTTAAACGTGTTAACATTTCTAAAAAGACACTTTAGAGGAGTTTTCCAGCAATTAGTACTGCAATTCCATCAAATTGGAGGGCTCACAAGAGACAGTTTAAAAAAAAAATGGCCAGGTTTTGTTCAAGTCCTATATTTCCAAAATAACACAATAGCTTATTTTATTAGACCGCCCTGCTTCATAAATGCCCACCTCCATGCAACTTTCAACGATACTTTCTCTTAAAGATTTAAAGCCCAAGTTAAGAGGTTTGGTTTGAGACCCAAAAATGTCAGCTCTGCCACATCATTTTAAAGTCTTAAATGGGAAATGGACCTGTACTTGTACAGCACTTTTCTAGTCTTCCGACCACTCAACATGCTTTAACACTACATGACATCATTCACCCATTCACACACTGATGACAGTGGCTAAGGTGCCACCTGCCATCAGGAGTAGCTAACATTCATACAACATTCACACAGCGTAGGCACAGCTATGGGAGCAATTTGGGGTTAAGTGTCTTTCTCAAGGACACATCAACATGGACTAGTGGAGCCAGGGGATCGAACCGCCGATCCTTTTGAAGGACGACCCTGCTCACCACTGAGCCACAGTCACCCCAATTAAGAAATGTTGCTGCCTCTAGCGGTCCTTCAAAACGTGCTATTTGCTTTTATTTATTAATCATGTTTTACTTTTGACTCTCAAGATCATTTCATGATGAATAAATAAGGAAACATAACTCAGCTTTTGAGCTGATAAGCAGCTCAGCATGAATTGACCTGGAAAAGTAGTACTTGTTTAATAATTTTGTTGCTGCAGTCTCCAGAGATGGAAGGCTAAGAATTATAGATACAAGTTTAAAATGAACTAACACATGTCCAATGCTTACTCATTAAACTTCTACATTGAGCGATCCAAACAAAAGCACACAAGACATGTACAGTGCAGTTCACAGGGTCTGACAAAGGGAGCCCATGGATGGGTGTACACTGGAAATGTTAATCACTAGTCACTTTACTGATTTGTATCCCTTCGTTCAGGTCTATTCAAAGATTTGTAGCCACTGACTATGTAGTTTGTTCCCGTTTTTTCTGAGCTAAGTGAAAACATCGCTGTTCAAATGCAATACAGTTCTCAAAGTCAAGGATGATTGGTCAGACGGGCCATACAGAGGCTCGGCAAGACTCCTTCCTAGTATTCGGAGAGCACATAATGGAACAGTCTAGCGTGTGTGCAGGTGTGCATCATTGAAAAGGTCCCGCCTTCAATTCCGCAATCCCCTCATCCCCCCTGAAATCCCCTACTGCCGCTTATACAGCTATTAAGCTACTTCTTGAGGAATATAAACAACAATGTCATTACATTTGCTTCTCACCAATATCCAGTCTGTGTGTGACTGGCCGGCTGGCAAGCTAGCGACCGCCAGCAGTTTGTGGAGCTTCTTGACTCCAAAAACATTGGGGTACATTTTTTTTATTTGCCATCAATTGGAAGCAAATTGATTACTTGCCTCCAAAATTCTCTAATGTGACTATACAAATGAAGTAGCATACGGAAATTGTAAAAAAAAAACAGGTAAACTTGCAGTTGTTGGCTGTCCCTCTGCCATCAGGTATCTTCAGCCCGGGTTGCCTTCCTTCATAATACAGGAACAAAACTGGGTATAGCTAATCAGAGGCAGAGTCGGGGGCGGATTTTCCAGCAAGGCATACTGGGTAGGCGCGATTCCAGCGAGTCATTTGAGTTTCTCCCATGCAGCAGTGTCTCTATAGATACTCATTGTATGTTCATGTGCTAAGAAGACATTGTGTTAGGAGAAAAAAGTCAAAGGTACAGTACGGATATTGGTTTTCATCTCTGCTTAAAAGCAACAGTTTGACATTTTAGGAATTACACTTATATATGTTAAATATAAAGCTAGAGTCAGCAGGCGATTAGCTTAGCTTAGCATAGCATAAAGTCTGAAAGTGGGGCCAACGAGCACCAGGAGACTGGTGAACATGTTGTTTTCACATACTATATCTTGTTAGTTTAATCTGTACACAAACAGATGTGTAAAATTGTTTAGTCATGTTTTTACGGGGAGTTGGAACTTTTTCTCGGCTGGGACATTTTTCTTCACTAAGAGGTTGCCCGGCAACCAACGGAGACCCAGGAATTAGATGCTGGTAGGTGAATTTTGTTCTAATTGGACTGACTAGCTGTTTTCCCCCTGCTTGCACTTTATGCTAAGCTAAGCTAACCGTGTGCTGGCTGTAAATTCATTCTATGTTCAGCATCCAAACATGGGAGATACAGCCCAGATTGTACACTGAACTCCCTCGATCATTTGTCTGAAGCCTCATGTCATGTACTCCTTTAATTGCATTTTCAGTTGCAATAGATATTGATGTGGACTCCATGATGATTTCACACAACACGGTGAAATTAGGGCAGGAAACGACGACTCCAGTCATGTCAGTGGGGTTAATGTGCAGAATTGCCTGTAAATATTGGCACCGTGCTTTCCAGTGGCCATGACCCTGCCTGTCCTCTCCCCCTCCTCTAGGTGTCGCCACCTCTCAGACCCAGCAGGCCTACACCTCTCAGGTACTCCAGCCCGAAGAAGCTCTCTACCTCCGCAAGAAGAAGAAGCGGCCCATCCTCCACGACCCATACACTCGCTTTTCCGCTCTGTTGTACCGCCGCCCACCCCGGGAGGACCAGAAGGCTATTCTGGCCAGCATGGACAACATAGACCTGGACCACGCAACACTCCTCTGAAAGCCCTTGAGGACAAGGTTACGATCATGCAATATGCCCTCATTCCAAAAATAACACTAGCAACATACCAGATGGTTAAAAACAAACAAGATGTTTGCAATGTATTGTCTATAAATGGGGGAGCGCACTACATTTCAGCATTCAGATTTGGAACATTCGATAGCTATACGGGCCTTGGTCCGTTCAATCCGCACTAGTAAGCATTCTCCCAATGTTCCATCTGTGATCAAGAAATCAAGAAACCTACAAAAAAAAGTACAAATTAATGATTGTGTCTGAAATGCTGCTCCAAATTTACTGATAGTGACACAGCAGACACAGCTCTGAAAAGTTCTAATCATTTGTACTAATGCCCAAATGCACAAAGATCTGTGTGTGCTAAAATCCAGTAGCATTCCCTATAAAACAAAATCAAAACAACAGCTGCCACAATTTTCCTAAGTTTTACTCCAGTGCAAAAATATGAATTCAAAAAGAGGCAATACGTTTTCCAAACCAAACCAAATCATTTTTCCCCCGCCAGTGTTACCGTTTTTATTTTAAAAGGCTTCTCCAGATTTAGATCATGTTTCTCTTGCTGAGCCAATGGCCCCCCTCCCCCACCCCTAAAAATAAAATATCCCCGCGGGTCTCCGTTTACAGCACCTTCCACCGGATCCTCTCCGCCAGCAACGTCTCCTATCTGCCGAGAAACTCGCCTCACAAACATGGATGTTCTCACTTCCTACCAAGTATACCTCAGAGCACAGGACACGAGACCACACGACCACCAGGGTCAGCCAGCAGAACAAACTAGCCTTTCACCATCTCTTTAGTCGTCTTTGCGTTCCACTCGCCTCCCTTATATTGGCATGTTAAAGTTTTCTTCTCTTTTACGTACTTATTTTGGTTTGTTTTTAGCTGTACATACATTCAGTTCATTTAGCTTACACAATGATTTAATCGCAATTTAATCGCAAAATTGCTTTACTCGGCCGACTGAAGGAATTCTATTGACTTTCACTACATGTCATTTCTTATTGAATAGATGTCATTCACACAGGGGCTTAGCCCACATTTTCATTTCACACACTTATGACGAACCACCAACGGGGCGATTCATCTACTTTCAGTTACTCTATAAAAAGTCATCCAATTGCTCCAATCAACTGCTCCGTCTTCAGCTTCTCATACCTCATATAACGGTTTGCACTGGAGCAAAATCTTCTCCATTTTACTTCCACTCGTGTGTCTGCTTCTTTACATCGCCAGTTCTTCTACTTTAGGTAGTGTAGAGGGTTCAGAAAGAACTATAGTTATGCCAAAAACAATTCAATTAAAAAATATATATAAAAAAACAACCATACATAGTGGAGGGTAAGATTGTGTGCCATAGTATATTATAGTATTTTCTTCATACATATTAGAGGGCATAAAAAAACAATGGCTTCGTTTGGCCTTAATGGAGCTTCTGGTTGGTTGCCTGCTTCACTTGTGTCTATTTTTTATTTCTACTTGTATATTTTTTGTTGTTTTTTAAAATGTTATTTGTTTGTGCATGCTTATGTAAGTACCCGCCTCTTTGTATTTTGTCTCTTTACGTGCTTGTCATTGGAAACGGAAATGCTGAGAGGGAAGTCACCTGTTAAGAACTTGGTTTGTGGCATTGAGGGTAACAAAGTGAGCCAAACGTTGTTTTATTGTTATATTACCACGCTGGTATACGCACTTTTGTTTACACTCAATTCAATTTGTCTAACTGTAATGGAAACGTGGTCGCTAAGGGGCAAATCTTTTTTGGGGATGAGTACAGGAAGTGCCATAACATCAGAAACGCAACTATATCACCCATTGCACATGCTGCAGCTCAGTCCTATTTCAGATGCGACGGAGAGCGGGTGTGTGCTGTAACAGTTTTATTGCTGTTTTTCCAGTTTTGCTCAAAAGGTGCTCCCATTCTTCAGAAGTTGTATTCATTTATAGATGTTACTGTAACATATCTCGGGTTCCTGATACGAAAAGAAAGCAGTGTCCATGTTCTTCTGAAGTGTGTCTGGAGTGGCATTGCTCATAGGTATGTTCAATGGACTTTTATGCATTTATTTACTTGTGTGATTTTTTATTGTGATTTTTAACAGATTCTCAACTCCATCATAGTCTTCTATAATCCACCAAACTCTCAGTGACTGAACTCGGTTGCTTGATTAAGATATTTCCACAATGAATGCTCGCAAAATGAGCGGTTTCAAGATATAAAACAAATTGTGACCTGATTTTTGATATTTAGAGTGCAGGAGAAATGAAGAAGAGATGTGATGGGATCTATTTACATAAAATTATCACACATTAATAGTCTTGACTCACAACCATATCCAGCCCACTGGAATCAAGTTGATGAAGTCATCATACACATGCATTGGGGTTGCTTTAGTTAAAAAAAAAAAGCAGCAATTTTAGTAAAGAAGCTAGTGCCTTTAAGATGGAATTATGATGTCTGCAATTGCTAAAGCATCTGGTAGCTAACAGTAAAGAATGTGTCGATATGATGCACTTATTGTGGAAATAACTTTTATTCAATTTAATGTCAACATCTCATGACAGGGTGCTTGATTGGTCGTGTCAAAAACTTCTTGCGGCCTAAAGGTGCTAAGCGAGCCGCGTGTGTGTGACGCCGTACCAATGGGTGTATATTTAAATGATTACAAATGCCACTCCCAAGAATGGGCGGTGAGAAAGCGCTCGTTGGAAAAATGTGGTTGGATTCAAAATCCCACTGAAAGAGAAAAGAGGACCTCTTCCTCCTCAAAAAGCCTTTATGTGTGGCATAAAAACCGCGATGTCGCAGGCACTCTAATGAGTAATGTTGTTACTGTACCTTGGTGCTTTTGAATATCATTGGTTGTATGCCATTTATACAGCGTATTATGTCAGATATGAGGAGGAGAGGGCCATTGTTTCCTTTCGAAGGGACATGTTGCTTCATTGACTGTTCCACTGCAGACCTTCTGATGCTTGTGTTGCTGTGGGTCCTCTTAGCACAGCTCTGAATGAAGGAAGTCACCCTGTTTGTTCTCGTTGAAAGACCTCGGACATGCTAGAGGGGACAGAGGACGTTACATGTAACACTGTGTATGAAAAGACAAGGTATCAATTAACAATGAATGCCCCAATAATTACTAGAATTACTTTATTTACATTGCTTAGAAGTTAGCAACATATTGGTGACTTTCCCAAATAGTAGCAGAACATTGCTGAAAACTAATCTCAAAGCAATCTCTCTTTTCTACCAATGATAGAAGCTTTTCAGAGTGGAATCAATATTATTAAATGTCCTCAATTTCCATTAAATTAATTTAACTCAAGAATTTAAAACAAAAATAACTGTATTAACATTAAGGACAGTACCAGTATATTGTCCCAGTATACATACTAATGATATTGTTTTTTTCTGTTGAGGAATTAACTTTATGAATGAATTGCATATATAGTGTCTGCGAAACCCTAACTGGTGCACTCTGGCAAAGTAACACTGAACAGGACTGTTCCATGTTGTAATTACCCCACATTTAAAACCCAAACACTGACAGATGTGGGGAAAAGACCTAAATATACAAAAGATTAACTATTGAAATGTGTAGATACAATTAGTCTATATATTGTAAAATGTAATAAAAAAAATAACAAATGGAATATTTGATTAAAATTGGGCAATAATATGCATGCAGTTACAGAAATCAATCTGAAAGATATATCAAATTTATTTGATGTGAATATGAATCAGTTCTTATGTAGATGCTGCTGTGAGTTGGACAGTGTCCCTCTGAGCACAGTGGAGGTCTAAGTCAGTGGAAATAAACAGGGTGAGCCTCTACATCCCCTCCAATGCAAAGTGATAAACCAACCCGACTAAAGCACTGAAATGTGCATCGGGAAGCTTCAGAGGTAGGATTTTGTTTTTATATGTCTCTGGTTGAATGTAGAGAGCATGAACACCTCGAGTACGCCAACAAAGCTCAAAAAGGGGAGTTGTTCCTTTGTCTGCAGGTGTTACCAAGGGCTTCAATGAGACCTGTGAGCGAGGACGGTGTGCGCTGGATGAGACCAAGTCATAGCATTGACGAGGGCCAAGTCAGACCTGCCTCGGCGTAGAAGTACTGTATACCTCTTAATGTGCCACTCAGAAACATGTACATAGTGTATCGTGAAAGATATTCTTTGCATGGTATGAAACATTTAAATGCTACTGACAAAAATGGGGAATCGCCACTTCCAGAGCAAACAGTCTGTCGTTGTTATGTGTAAGAAAAACATCTGTTTGGTCCCGAATATTAAAACCCGACCCAATGAAACAGCTTTGCTTACCTGCACGTTAAAAGGTAAGCAGTGAGGCTTTTAAAGTGACGACAAAGCGACAACATCATGGGGAAACAATTCAGTTAAACCAGCCACTGCTTCAAGTTGGACCCTTCAGGGGAGACACTGCAGGAGGATGGGGTACAAATTTAACATATAGTTATCAACGTGAAACTTCTCCAGTTTCTTACTTACATTAAGACAATTCTGTTTTGTATTACAAGTTTTCTGAAACGTTATGTTTAAATAAGCAAATGAGGCATTTTAAAAATTCAGGTTCAGAATTCTTGTTTTATTTTGTTGACATATTAGAGTCAAAGGTTTTCACAGAGATAATTTTGAATATCTCTTTGTATCACTCCATAAATCAGAAAGTACTGTCAACACCCATACATAAAAATATTTTTTTGCCATGTGTCATAAAATGTTCAATAAATCAGGCTCGAATGATATATGTAAAGGTAAAAACCTTCAGAATATAAATCGGAATGAATCTGGGAAGTTTGGCGTATGTAATGTATGCTGAACGTATTCTGGCTCATTAGAAAACATCCTTTAATTACTTACATTTTGATGTCACTACAGGTAAAAAAAGAAAAAAAAAAACTTTGATAACTTACAGACAATTTATGTAGTTTTCTCAAATGTTATGTTAAAATGTACAAATGAGGCGTTATCTAATGGTCCCTTTTGGTGAATGTAGGAGAAATCTACAGACGCAAATAGACAAAGTAGTAAAATAAACATTTAAATGTGTATTTTGGACATTTTCTTTCCACTAGTCAGACAGAAGACATGTTGTGGGCGCAAAATAGACCAAAATCTCTAAATTGACCAGCGCACGTAAAACATTATTTTCTTACCAAGAGTGTCTCCCCTGCAGCAATAAAAGAACATGTGATCAGATGCATTCAGTGGAGTTGAAGTCGCAACACCCCAAACAGAGTCCAGATGAATTGGTAATTAGGACGTGTCGAGGTGCTCTTTCACTACTTCTGTGATGTCTATCAATTGAATTGATATTTGTATAGTACGTGTTAGGTGAGCGTTACCTCACAAACTGTTAGTCAGGAGTAAAAAGAAACCAAGTCGAGTCTAGTGGTCCAACCGCAGTCTGACTTGTGTTAAGTCTACGGACTGTGTACCATGATGACGGTAACTCTTAGACACACACGTATACTGTAGCTGTCGTAGGAGCTCTCCCAGCAGAGCGGAGATTACAGCAACGTATAACTGTACAAGACTCTTAAATAGCTGACAAGTAGTTATGTTTGTGGTGACTAAAGAAAACACTTCTTTTTTTTTTTAAATCACTCATTTAAAAGAAGAGTTTATTAGGAATATCTCAGTACTGTATCACTCCTAAGCTGAGGAGAAGCGGACGTTCTGCTCATTCTGCTCTGGCTTCACATACTTTAAGATGCACTGAGAGAGGGAGACTTATCGCAGCGTGGAGAATCTCTGGTGCTAACACGTGCCGCACAGTTTTTGTTTTTGTTGTCACCGCATTGTAACCATATTCGGTTGCTCTTGAAATGCACCTCTCTGAGCTCACTGCATCTGATAACTAAAACTGCCAAATATTATGAAAGAAAATATATTTTCTTTTGCCCAAACGAGCAACGAACGCATGTGTTGTGAAATAGGCTTTAATCATATCACTGAGATCTATCACATTTCTGTAAATAAATAGACATATTGCCATGTTGACTCACGGTCAGAGCGGACACACTCACGATGTTATTCAAATGCAAATTGATACAACATAATATGTCACCAAAAAAATGCCATTCAAATGAAATGACAGCTCACAGGCCGGTAAAATAAATCAATAACAATAAACAACATGATTGTCAGAAAAGGATGGAGACCTTGATCTGATGTAAACTTGATAAAGGAGGATAATTGAGTTGTGACGGATCTTTTCTCCAAATTAGAGTGTACAAAAAGGCATTAATTATTTGAGATTTAACGAAGAAAACAACAACATTTTCTTACTCTGTGTAAATATCTCAAATAAGCTTACCTTGTCATATATCTATTTTTTTGTAGAAGAAAATATGATGCACATTCAACCCTATTGAAGACTGAGCGGGAACTGAGTAGCCTGCTTCAGTGACACATTATAACACGGCGTAACAGAATTTAGTTCAAGACTTTAATATCCTAGAGGCAGGAAATATAGATATATAAATAGATATAAATATATTGTCATGGAACCAAAACGGTTATATGAGTATATATATATATTTGGGGACAGTACTTGTTTTCAAGAATGTATAAGTCTATATTCTATTATTTTTATATCCATTTGTTGCTCTTTACTGTAGCAATCACACAAAGTAGAGAAAATGAGTTTTTTAGCCTGTGTGCAAAACAAAAGAGAATGGTGCACCAACACCAACACTGTACTGTATATCTCACCGTCTGTCACACGGACGCCGTCGGAGAAGGATACAGCAAACTAGTTGTCATAGCAATGTCCATTTGGTGTGAATAGCAAATGTAATTGTTGCATTATTTGTGGGCCATCTTCTTACCTTTACTACCTAATCTCTATATATATATATATATATATTTATTATTTTTTTCTATCACCTGGCTGGCTTCTGCAGTTACACGTTCATCTTTAAAAAAAATATTATTATGATTATTTATTTATTTTGGGCATGAAAGAATGGCGAGACTCTCTTCCCCAACCATGGTGCTCCCTTGCGATGTGTATCACAGCAGAGCACACGGACATAAATGTGTAATCCACAGATAGAAACATATATATTTACAGTATGTGTGTAACAGGGCGCAGTGCTTCATGTTGCTGCTTTTGAACTGACAGAAAGAGGGGAGGTGGTCCACATGTTTGTTGTAAAACGGGGAGCACGTGCGAGCTAACGCTAACGCCCTGTCGCCTTTCGCTCAGGAGTGGAGGTCGAGCGTTGCAGCGGCCGCTAAACGTTTCTCCCAGATATTCAATTCAGTACTGTACATTGCCAAAAAAAAAAAAAAAAAAAGAACACGTCACATACATTCTGACAACTGGTGCTATTTAAACACATCTGTGGTGCTTTTTTTATTATTTTTTAAGTTGGATATTTCCTTGCTTCAGACAAAATGTAGCTACACAACCCTGTACTGTACTGTATGGTTGGTGTCGGTCAGCGTTCGAATTTAGATGGTTTGCTTTGACTGCTCGCTGTTTCAGGGAATACACAGATCGGATGGGGCTGACATTTTGAGTGGCGAATTTAAAAAGCAAGGAAATCGAAACAGGGCAGTTCATTCGAATACACGTGTCATAACGTTGTTGTTTTTTTCAAACAATGAGTTTACAAGTCTCATGTTCCTTTTTTTTTCTTCTTTTTTTTTTTGCTCTGAACTTGCTTCAAAGTCCGATGTATTGGTGGCTGCAAATAGTGTCGCCACGTTGTGTTTGGTGCTGAGTGAACAGATATGCTCACCATGACTTTTGATACGGTAGTTCATCTTAGACATTCAGCTCCCTGTCTAGTCTTTCTATCAGGTCTGGTAAACATACTAACCCAGGTGCCCTTTTATTGAATAAGCAACATCATCAACGAGTTCTTCTGCGACCGAGCTGCTCCAAATCCCACCACTAGGTGGAGGTTGTCGTTTATTAAGGGACCTGTAGTGTTACTATGTTTGAAGACCGGAGGGAGCGTTGAAATATTGTCTCATGAAGATGTTTAAAAGTAGTTAACACTCACCTTTTTTGGAGCCTCTGTACATGAAAAACGTCATGTTTTCTTTAAGTTACCTGTTTGGGTTTTTTCAACACAAAATGCAATACAAGTGGAAGAAGAACAAACTGAAGTTGTCTCCTATTCATTGTTGGGTCTTCCTGAGATGTGTAGAACTGGTTTGAGTTACAGACCTTTTTCTTTTTTTATGACTATCTGGAAAATAACAAAAAGAAAGTGTGTGAGTGTGTTCACTGTTCATTACAGGCGTAGACAACTCTGTACCTCAAATTGTCTCTTCATGGAAATCTTCAGTCCAGATATGTAACCATTCAGTTTTCTTTTCTTTTTTTATGTTCACCATCTCGGAGAAGTCAGTACTATGATGCTTTTTTTTAATATTTGTTGGCACAAACACTAACAAGAATGTATGGCTATTGTAATTCCTGCTCACTCCCACTCTTTCTAAAATTGAAGCTTTTCAAGCAAACAGTCGTTTTTTTTGTATTTCAAATGTCTTGGTATGCTTGTTGTAGTTGTATATTCATAATGGTGTATATTACATCAGTTTTTATTTATTAAAATGTTTAAATTTTCTAAGATGACTGATCTTTTTATTGAGCAAAGTGGCCTTAATCATTTAGAGATGCAGAGAGGTATTTACTCAGCACTGTGAGCCATATCAGTGTTTTTCTTTTTACAATACGTTCCCTACTGTTTCAGGCAGCTAGTACATTTATGTCTACATAGAAAATACAAATATCTAAAACACAACATCAAGATCTGCAAAGTTGTTGTGTGATAAATGTGATAAAGCATGCAAAACCACTAGTAGGGTCCTTTAAAGCAATGTCCATCAACATTTAGATTCGCAAAAAATTAGGTCAGAACAAAAGTTAGCTACCAGCACTGTTATGATTGCATGTATTTTCTTCTATCGCCATCATAAGGTCATCATCAATTTGTCCAATACTTTGCTTTACGACCAAATACCTGCAGCTGCACTTTGTGTTTAATGCTATTTGGCAACTGTTTATTATGCTAAACCCGATGAACATCAGCGTGTTGCCATTTGTCAGTAGTAGCGTGTTAGCACGCTGACATTAGCATTCAGCTCACAGCACAGTTGTTCATAGTGCAGCCCCTCAGAGCCACTAACGTTTGTTTTAATCGTGTAATTTGGTAGCTGGTCCAGGGAACTCTCAGCATGAGGACCAAAGAGGTGTCAATGTAAGTGAAGGAGGCCATTAAAAGACTGACAAACTACTCAAACCTATCAGGCCGATAGCAGAAACATTAGGGTGGACCAAATCAACAGTTTGGTACATTCCTAAAAAGAAGGAATGTACTGTCAAGCTCACCAACACCAAAAGGCCCGGAAGACCACGGAAGACATGTAAAGTAGATGTAGCAGAATTATTTCCTTGGTGAAGAAAACCCCTTCATAACATGAATACTGAGGTCAAGAATACTCTGGAGGAGGGAGGCATGTCATTGTCAAAGTCTACAATCAAGAGATGCCTTCATGAATCCGAATACAGAAGGTTTACAACAAGATGCAAACCACTGGAACCCTGAAGAACAGGAAGGCCAGATCAGACTTTACAGAAAACATCTGAATGAGCTGATCAGTTTTAGATGAAGGTTCTTTGGAAGATGAAACCAAGATTCACTTGTACCAGAATGATGGGAAGAGAAAAGTGTAGAGAAGGAAAGGAACAGCTCCTGATCTGAAGCAAACCACATCCTCTGGTTAACATGGTGGAGGCAGTGCTATGGCATGGGAATGTATGGCTGCCAATGGAACTGGGTCACTGGTGTTCATTGATGATGTCACAGCTGATAGAAGCAGCAGGATGAGTTTTGAGGAGTTTAGGGCTTTACTATCCACTCACATTCAGCCAAATGCTGCAAAACTGATTGGACGGCGCTTCTCAGTACAGATGGATAATGACCCAAAACATACTGTGAAAACAACCCAAGAGCTTCTCAAGACAAAGAAATGGAATATTCTTCAATGGCCAAGTCAGTCACCTGATCTCAACCCAAGGGAGCATGCTTTTCATTTACTTCAGATAAAAGTGAAGGCAGAAAGACCCACAAACAAGCAGCAACTGAAGGAGGCTGCAGTGAAGGCCAGGCAAAGCAGCTCAAGGGAGGACACTCAGCGTTTGGTGATGTCTATGGGTGGAAGACGTCAGTAAATCATTGACTGCAAAGGATTTTCCTTCAAGTATTAAAAATGATCATTATATTCACTATTATGTTAGTTTATCCAATTACTTCGGAGCCTCTGAAAATGTGGGGCACTGTGTAAAAATGGCCATATTTTTGTTATATCCATTGAAATAAAGCTGAAAGTCTACACTTCAACTCACAAGATGGAGGAGGCCTCAGCTTTTAGAAGCAGGAGCTGCAGTGGCTTTCCACCAAGACCCAGGGCATGATGGGAAACGCCTGGCTGTTGGCCGGATCCACTAAATAAATTGGCTCTGACTGCATTCCAATACCCATACTACCACACTATACTGAATAGTGTGCCAAAACAAAGATTTAGTATGTCCCAATACATAGTGTGTCCAATGCAAAAATACCAGGATATTATACTACCACATATACTACCACAATCCTTTACAAAGCCGAATCATGAGCAAGAAGGTCAAAGTTCAAGGTGCATGTTATGAGGAAGGATTATGTTCCAATTGAATGCATATATATAGCACTTATCAAAACAAGCAGCATTTACAAAGTGCTTTGCAAGGCAGACAAAAAGAGTGCCGTATGCTCACACATCTACGTCTGTCTGTCTGCGTGACCTTGGCTTATCTGGAGAACCGCTCATCTACTTCACACCTGGTTTTGCTGGGGATCCCAAGGAGTGCTTTGTTGAACTTGGTGCAATTTGGAACCCACGAATAAACATGCACGCCCCACTCTGTGCAGCCTCCAGGGCTCTGCAGTCCAGCATGTTGTCCGCAGGGAGCAGACAGCAGCTCGTTGACTGCACTTCACTTCTGCAGCTGAAACTGCCTCGTTACTTTGCAGATTAAGATTTGACCAACATACAAAACAGAGGGTCATCTGATACAATATAATGCCTTGTTGCATGAATGCAGATTTCATTCATTCATTTATGTACATCTCTAAACTAGAATAAGGGGGAACTGGCAACTCTTGTGTGTGTTTGAAACCAGGTGAGTTGAGAAATCATTTCTCTTCGGAGCAGATAAAAATACAAAATAAATGTTTTTAATAGGAAGTTTTTCAGTGTTGAAGCAAAACATCCCAAAGCAGACTAATTCATTCACTTGCAGAGCAGCACCACCAACATTCACAGACTTCCAGTTCTGGACCTGCAATCCCAGTCAAGTCCGGAATGCACATTCTGTTACATTTTTTTTTCAAAAACATAAATTTTTAATATGCATACAAAAACGTTGTACGTGTTAATGCTAAAATAATGTAATCAATCACTCATCATCGTGTATTGCGATGTCATTGGGGGAAAACTACATCAACCACAATGCCCAGCCGACGATGACGTCGGGGAAACACACCTCCTACTGTGATTGGCTGATGTGCTTTAACCCTCCTGCTGCAGGACTGAAGGTGAAGTGGCTGCAAGTGTGTGAACCTCACAGTCCAGAATGTCATCCAGTGGACTTTTAACCATGCGCACGCACTTTTGCAAACGCCTGGTAAGTGATAGCGTGTATAAAATACGTAGTTTGGGTTCGTCTGGTTTATAGAGGAGAAATGCTGTAGCGACAGTCTGTCTGTAAACACAAGGCCTGGTGGCTCACTGAGAGCAGCTCTGCTAACTTAACCTTTTTGGGTCGCCCTTGACCAAAAGTAGCAACAGCTCGAACACACCTGAGAACTCAAAGTGGCTCCGAACTCATGTCACCGTTTTTCTCAACGGCGCAACAGCAAGGTCTGCTTCTCTACAAACTAAAGATACTAACAGTTAAAGCAACAAGAGGAGCTAGCTTAACCGACTTTTTTTAAAGCCAAAAGTGGGTCTTTTTAAAGGGTGACAAGTACAAGTTTGACCGACACGACACTTGGCTAGCTTATATATCATTTTAGCCCGTGTCCCGTTATTTAGCTTAACTTAACTAACGCAGCTGCTTGTTGTTAGCATAGCTCACGTGTTTCTCACGCTTCTCTCGCGCTACTTGCTTCTGTTAAAACTGAATTTGATCCTTGGAGACATGGCACTTAAGGTGACTTCACAGCTGACTTGACTGGAAAGTTGTGATAAAATTGGGAACACTCGCGTGACGATAAGAAAGATGCTTTATCTCCACCTTTGTCCTGCCTGCCATTGTAGGCTCACAGGTACCTGTCAAGAACCTACACGTCTCGCCCGTCGCTCAATGTGAGTACAGTAACTGACATATTATAACCTCGTCACAATTACATGTTTGGACCGCACACTTAATAATGCAGACTTAATAATGCAGACTTAATAATGCACGGTTTCAGGAAGTCGTCATCGTCAGTGCGGTCCGCACTCCGATGGGCTCCTTCAGAGGCAGCCTGGCGGCGGTACCAGCCACCAGACTGGGCTCCATTGCCATTAAGGGAGCCGTAGACAAAGCAGGTATGTTCAGATGGAAACTGTTGTCCTTCATTGAGGCCTGGCCACTGCACTGGGTGTATCCAAGCATGGCTGAGCTAATACACCAGATGAAACGGATCACCTGTCTACATGAGTAGGTGGAGTGCTGCATCAAAGAGGAGACAGCTGTGTGTATATTTAGTGAGTTGACCTTATGTTCCTGGTGTGTAGGAATCGCTCCAGAGGAGGTGAAAGAAGTCTACATGGGCAACGTGCTTCAGGCAGGAGAAGGGCAGGCCCCCACAAGACAAGCCTTGCTTGGAGCAGGTATCGCGCTCATTCCAAAGATTTGCATCGCAACAAAATATCGATGTCCAGAAATGTCTTGGCCAATTGGAAAGGATTGCACTTAAAGCAGGATTGTCATGTCGTTTGCCTGGTGGAGCTGTCGGTACCGTGCCAAAGTTGATTATTGTAATTTATCGTCTTTTAATGGAAACGTATTGTGATGGAATCATAATTGAGATATTGTAATTGACAATTACATCGTCAAAATTGATAATGATGAATATGCACATACTGACTCAAATTTCTCTAGAAATCTTTTTGCACTAGAGGTCCTTTATAAAAGCAGTACTTTTCATTTGTCTAGTATTTGATTCACAGAATACATAGTAGTATACATAATCATGTGGTTATTTAATTTAGACTATTGATTTATTAAATTACCGGAGAACGTGCTACGCCTCGATTTTATATATCGTTATTGAGATATGAAATGACCTAGCTATATCGGGAGAGAAGATTGTGACCGGCCTTATCTGTGAGCAGCTAATTGGTTCTGATTCTGTTTAAATTCCGAACTTGAATGCTGCCCTTCATGCATGCATAACCGAGGCTACAATATATATGAAATCAAAAAGCTTGCAGCTCAAAGGCGTCACAAGGTTTATCTCCAGCAGCTTAGAGATACCTTGTATATCATTATTGATATAAAAGATTAAAGGAAGGTTGGAAGCTAATGTGACATACATATTAAAAACATAACAGCAATGATTGATGGTTCACTCTGACGTGACAAAGTACCATTATCAAATATGCAGTACCCCTGTGCCACACTGCAATTTGCAATGCAAATGCATAACTGAGTGAAGGTCAAGATGATATTAGTGTTATCTATTAATTTCTTGGCAATGCAAATGCGTCTGTTTGTACCTTCAGGCTTGACTCTCGGCACTCCAGCAACCACCATCAACAAAGTCTGTGCCTCCGGGATGAAGTCCATCATGTTGGCAGCCCAGAGTCTAATGTGTGGGCACCAGGTAGCATTAGCATTGAATACACTCTCTCTTCTGAACACTCAAATAAAAATAAAAACACAAATCTGATCCCTGACAAGATCCAGGAAAACTTTGTTGTAACCAAAAACAAGCTTTGTTCTCCATGAGATTTGTGATTACTTGCACACTGTTACAGTGTGGTCATCGTAGACGGCACAGCTTTCACTACTTTGACAGAGTTGCTGTAATTAACAAATCCTGTCAAACATAATAAGATACAGAGGGAGTGACCTTATAAGAACAAAAGACTAGCTGTTGCTCCGTATAAGTGTGTGGCTGTCTGTGTGATCTAAGGACGTGATGGTGGCAGGAGGCATGGAGAGCATGTCCAACGTACCTTATGTGATGTCCAGAGATACCCCGACCTACGGAGGAGTGAGGATGGAAGACCTCATCGTCAAGGATGGACTCACGGACGTCTACAACAAATTCCACATGGTAACTATCAAGCTCCTGTTTAATATCACCATGTCATATACAGAGGCAAGAGTCACTTTGTGTGTGTGTGTGTATATGTATATGTATATATATATATATGTGTGTATATATATATATGTATATGTGTATATGTATATGTGTATATATATATGTATATGTG
>JACSYO010001905.1:0-2500 GCA_016806645.1 Ophiodon elongatus
TTTTTTTTTTTTTTTTCATTTTGTTTTTGTAAGTGTAGCTTTAGGTATATATATGTGTGTGTGTGTGTGTGTGTGTGTGCGTGCGCATGCACACTACATATCCATTTCTGTCCTGTCCTTCAATGGCACTTGTTGTTGTTTTCTTTATTGCATATCTAAAAAATCAATACAAATTTGATCACAAAAAAACCCCACTTTTAAACGCCATCTTCCTCCCTGCAGGGTATGAGCATTCCTGCACAGGTCCACGCCTCTACCAGAGCTGGCTCGGAGCGGCGGTCGGAGCAGCGGCGCCTGTTGTCCTCGTTCGCCTGCGACAGTGACCTGCTGAAGTTCAACCAGCTGAAGGTAAACACAGGCCAACTGCACTTTGCTCCAGTGGGCCCTTTGACTCGCCCTACATTTGATAAAAGCAGTAGTAAGCAAGAGCACAAGACAGACATTAAAAGTCAACTGACACTCGTCTCCCCTTTTCTCTTTCAGTTCCGTAAGAAAAGGATCAGATTCTGCAAGTCACACATCCACGACTGGGGTCTGTTTGCTATGGAGCCCATCGCCGCGGACGAGATGGTGATCGAGTACGTGGGACAAAACATCAGACAGGTGAGAGGGACTTATTTCTTTCTTCTTCTTCTTCTTCTGTGTAAACAATGACTACATTTTTACTAATTTACTTGCATTCATCTAACTCAAAATGTCTCTTTCAGGATAATCAGGGCCGTCCGTCATAGAGAATGATTTGATCTGAGTTTATTTGTAGCTATATGATGGATTATACCGTATATATGTCAACTTGTGAGTTTGCATAGCAAATGTCTGCTGCACAATGCAGTTTTATTAGAATTCTGTCAAATATTCCGGGACATCGACGGGGTTGAAGTAGACCGAACTGTGTGTCATCTAAAAACATTAGTTTCATTTCAAAGCAGTCAGAATTCTAACAACGTGCCAATCCTCCCCTGGCAGGTGATTGCGGACATGCGGGAGAAGCGCTACGAGGAGGAGGGCATCGGTAGCAGCTACATGTTCCGCGTTGACCACGACACCATCATAGATGCCACAAAGTGTGGCAACTTCGCCCGTTTCATCAACCACAGCTGCAATGTAAGACACCATCAGCACGACGCTCCTTTTTAAAAAAAAAAAAAGCCTGAGCACCACGTACATGAAACAAAAGCCAGCCGAAAAGGAATTTTATATAATAATAATAATAATAACGCATTTCTATTATGTTTTCTTCCAGCCCAACTGTTATGCGAAGGTCATCACAGTGGAGTCTCAAAAGAAGATTGTGATCTACTCCAGACAGCCCATCAATGTCAACGAGGAGATCACTTACGACTACAAGTTCCCCATCGAGGACGAGAAGATCCCCTGTTTGTGTGGGGCGGAGAACTGCCGGGGAACGCTGAATTAACGTTCCAGGTGAGGTTCCTATCTTCTCCAGGGTTATAAAAGTGCTGTCCTTCCAAATTTCATTCAAGTTTTCAAGACCCCGCACACGTTGAGACTCTGGAACGAGGAGGAACCGAAGAGGGAAGGTCATTTTTTTTTTTTTTTTTTGGGGATCGAGGAGAAGAAAGCTGCAAGTCGTCCGTACGACACTCTTTACACATTAAACTCTAGATTGTTTACGATTTATGGTGCTCTTGAAATAAAAAAAAAAACGCATCGTTTTTTTTTTTTTTACGTCTGCCAGTGACCCAGAACTTACTTAAACACTTGACTTGCTGAAGCAGCATTTCATCCTCTCAACTCGGACAGTATTTCAGCGTAGCTCCCTTTCACGTCCTCTCCCTGGTTTGTACAGTTTTACACTTCTTTTTAAACAATCACGTCTCATAAGCTTTACGTACGCCACACGAGGTACGGACAAACAAACAAAGACAACGACACATGTTCGGCTGCTTACTAACACTGCTGAGACGCACAAGCCCGCCAGGAAAACGCCTCTCTTCGGGAGAAGACGTGGTCGGGCATCTGAGCAGATGGGAAGGCGGCGGAGTGTCGCGCCCCGGCGGCCCTGCTTTCTCGCTCCTACCTCCTCTGCACCAGTTCTCTTGGACGTAAATCAAACTGATGAGAAAAATTCAAGCAACACAAATGGTTAAATCCTGCCACAGAATCTGAACTATTTGGAAATCCCGCCTGCTTGTACCAGCCAATGATTGATCATGCTGCTTCCTATTAGTTTATGCAACAACAAAAAAAGAAAAAAGTTAAAGATGACGTGCAACATTTGTATTCCTGATAGTCCAGTGTTTTCCGGTTTTGTTTATGTCGTTCTCCTCTTTCTTGTTTCTTCTAAGACACTATCTGATGCGTGTGTGTGCGTGTGTGCGTGTGTAAGTGTGTGCCTGCGCGTGTGTGAGAGAATTTGAGTGCACTGCCCCCTGTAGGCCACAGCAGAGTATGCCGCCCAGTCGTGTAGAGTGAGAAATTGAAAATGTAATCAGTTCCTCTCTCCATCCACCGGGCAGCATTTGAAAACACTTCTTAA